>OX381720.1:56596158-57011158 GCA_947462335.1 Harmothoe impar | reverse complement strand
CCTGAAAAAACTGCAAAAGTTTTACTTTGAAAAAGAAATTGATGTTTTTAAAGTAGCAATTTCGGTTCCAGGAGTTGCAAGAGCTATGTTATTTAAGACAAGCACTGAAAGTAACACATATTTTCAATTATTTGGAAGGGAGGATGAAGACTTATATCGAACTTTTAAAAAGAATATTATTGGTGGACCATCAATTATTTTTAACCGACATCATAAATCAGGAGAAACCAAAATTAGAAATGGGAAACTTTGTCAACGAGTGTTAGGATTTGATGCAAATGCTTTGTATTTGAACTGTATTTCCTTGCCCTTACCAACTGGGGTGTATATTAGACGTTTAAAGGAAAGTGGTTTTCGCCCAGAGAAACAAACTCACTACATTTCAATGTTTAAATGGATGGAGTGGGTAATGAAATTAGAAGAAGTACACATCATTCATAAACTGAACTCTAACCATGAAAAACGAGTTGGACCCTATCTTGTGGATGGATACTGTGCAGAAAATAACACAATATATGAGGTAAATATCATTGTATTAATATGGTGATAGTAACATGTTATTAATAATATAATATAATATATATAATAATAATATATATATATATATGATTAACAATAATAATAATTGTGATTAAATTGTACTATTTTGCTTAAAAATTGATGGTATTAGTTTCAGGGATGTTACTTTCATGGCTGCGAGTGTCAAAAAGGACGTATGGATGAAACACTATGTGAAACTCGCCTTGCAAGAACAAAGGACAGACTATTATATTTAGAACAAAAAGGCTTTAACATATCTCAGATATGGGAATGTGAGTTTAAACGTTTGACATATACAGAAAAGGGTTTTGAAGACAGTGACATAATTCCCCCCTTTACACGTAGCCACCTAGGTGAAACCAACATGAAAGAAATCCTTCTTGCTGTGCAAAACAATGAATTGTTTGGTGCTGTGGAAGTTGATTTGGAAGTTCCTAAAAAGTGGAAAAAGGAAATGGAAAAAAAGTATTCTCCTGAAGAATATTTTAGTGAAATGAGCCCCATATTTTGTACAACAAATGTAGGATATGATAGCATGGGAAATCACATGCAGAATTATGTCAATCGATTTGAACTATCAAAGAAGGATAGAAAGTTATTAGTAGGTGGGATGAAAGCTAAAAGAATACTTATCGCAACCCCGTTATTGAAATGGTACATGTCACATGGTTTGGAAATCACAAATGTGCACCAAGTAGTGGAATTTACTCCAAAGAATTGTTTCAAACCATTTGAAAAACAAGTTACTGAATCTAGAAGGATTGGGGATCAAGACACATCCAAGTCAATAATTGCTGATACAATGAAGTTGATTGGAAACAGTGCATATGGATCACTCATTATGGATAAGGAGAAACATCAAAATGTAAAATATGTAAATGGTAAAAAGGATGCCTGTATTGCAGTAAACCAACCAGTGTTTAGAAAGCTTTCAGAACTTGATGATGAATTGTATGAGATTGAATCAGTAAAAAAAACCATAAGTCTTGATCTTCCTATTTATTTAGGATACTTTATTTTGCAATATGCTAAGTTACGCATGTTAGAATTTTATTATGATTGTCTAGACGAGCTTGTGGAAAGAACTGAGTTTGAGTACATTGAAATGGACACTGATTCGGCTTACTTGGCAATAACAGGGAAAAAATTATCTGATATAATTAAGCCTGAAAAGTTAGAAGAGTACAATGCATTGTTGTATGATCATTGTAACGACGAAAACACCGTAAACCATAAGTTGCAACAATGGTTTCCCAGGAACTGTTGTCAGTCTCATTCTAAATATGATCAAAGGACTCCTGGTTTATTTAAACTAGAAGCTGAAGGCATTGAAATGATAGCTTTATCTAGTAAAACCTATATCTTAAAAAACGATAACGGGGAAAAAATCAGCTGTAAAGGGATTAGTCAGAACAGTTTGTGCAATCCTTTGATGTTATATAAAGGAGTGCTCCAAGACCAATGTTCTAAGGAGGGAAAAAACAAAGGCTTTAGATTGCGTAATAATACAATATTTACATATGAACAATCTAGAGCTGGGTTGACCTACTTTTATTGTAAGAGAGAGGTGTTAGGGGACGGTGTTAAAACAAAACCCTTGGGTATTGTTTTATCACCATTTAATGTTCCTGAACATGAACCTTTCTATGACAAAACTCATCCACTTTCTAGTGATTATCCCTCTAGAATATCACTGTATGGTATGTGTTTTGGTTCTGCACGTCAAGCTTACAACTATGTGCTAAGCAGTGAAAATATAGTAAAACCAAACTCCTTTATCCAGGAAAGTAAAATAAAATTAACCCTTAGATGGTTAGAGGAAAGAAAGGAGTTCATGAAACAAATTCTCATTGAAAAAATGAGATCAAATTCAGCTGTCAGAAAAAAACTAAAACAAACCAAAGATTTACCACTACTTTATACTGTATATGACAGGTACTGGGGTGTTGGAATGAAGCATAGAATGGCTAATGTGACAGAAAATTATAGAGGTTCTAACACACTAGGCCAACTGTGGGAAGAGATAAGAGAATTGTACCATGATGAAATTTATCAAAATGAAACATTGAGATGTGACCTTTGCAAGTCAAAAAGGTCTGATGTTAAATGGGTGAGAGATTTTGAAAGAAATATGTGCAGTCTTTGCAGGGCTGACTAAGATAACAGTGGAGGATTGAAATAAACATATAAGTACTACATCACCTGTTTTTTTTTTTCATTCAATATGTTGTATGAGGTGGAAGAGTATCATTTTATTACTCCCGCTACTATGGTGGTTAGTGGAGCAACAGGATCTGGAAAAACTAGTTGGTTGAAAAAAGTTTTACAAAACCCATCACTATTTAGTACAAAGCCAGATAGAATAATTTACTGTTATGGTGCCTGGCAAAGCTCTTTTGAAGAAATGACTAATGTTGAGTTTAGGAAAGGACTTGACATTCCAATCAATAATGGAAAGGAACACATGGTAGTTGTTTTAGATGATCTAATGATGGAAGTGGTGCAATCACCTGATGCTCAATCATTATTTACTGAAGGCTCACACCACAACAAAATTACAGTTATTTTTTTAGTCCAAAACCTTTTTCAACAAGGAAAGCATGCTCGTAGTATTATGCTAAACACTCATTATATGGTTGTGTTAAAAAACCCTAGAGATATTCAACAGGTAAAGTTATTGGGAAGACAATTAGATCAGGAAAAACTGATAACAGAGGCATATAAAGACTGTATGAAGGAGCCATATGGTTATTTACTGATAGATCTCTCACCACACAAGAAGTACGAGGATTTGCGAGTAAAAACTAAAATATTTCCAGGAGAAGATTTAATTGTGTTTTTACCAAAGTAATATGGAGAACTATAGAACAGAAGGCGAAAGAGTTAAATCCTTTATGGTGGCGGAAAGTGATGGTGTTTTCTTTGGTAGACCATTTGAAATGGTGCAATCTGGGCTTTATTATATAGGCCCAGGTGATGCAGTAAAATGTCATTTTTGTGGAATAGAGTTAGAAATGTGGAACAAAACTGATATCGTTGATGTTGAACACTTATGTCATTCGCCTTATTGTTCTTTTATGAGACACAAACTAAACAGACATACTCACCTGTTAGTGGATATAGTTCTTCAGTTATTGTGTCAACAAAGCGAGATCAGTAAAAATATTCACAACATCCGTCAGATTATATCAACTCCTATATGGGGGTGTGATGAGGTGGATAATTCATCATTTGGCCACAACCCGCCAAACACACTACATCACAAACAGGAGAACAAGGAGGAGGAGGAGGAGGAGGAGGAGGAGGAACTGGATACTAATAGTTCTGAAGGCACATGTAACAACTCATACTCCGACCAAGAAATTTAGTATGAGTAAGTTATTGCAACAGAATTCAAACTTTCTTCAATTATTATTTGAGACAGAAAAAAAACAAGCTTTACACATGCTGGAAAGCACATCACCAAAACAGACTCAAGTGTTGTGTGAAATAGCATTTAATTTGTTACACTTACCACTTTCCCCTCATCAGAAAAAAGTTGTAAACAATAATCAAAAAACTTTAAAAAAACTTTCCAAAAAAACTACATCTCTCAACACAAAGGAAAAAATCATTTGTAAAAATAGAAGGGAGTTGTATATTTTGTTGAAAAGTGTAGAAATACCCCTTCGCTCATTATTATGAAGAAAATGGTCTTGATTCCTTTTGATCAATATGAACGTGCAAATATCTTAAAGGGTGCTGGGAAAGAAGGCGTACACCCAACAGAAAAGGTGAAGAAGGATAAAGACAAACTTTCTATTGATATAATACTGTCACCTATTGGCCCTAAATATAGGAGACGAGCAGAAACATTGTTGAAGTATGTGGACAAGGAAATGAATTGGAATGATAAAGGTGAATTAATTATAGAAGGAATAACATATACAGGATCACACATCACAGACCTCTTAAGACATGCTGTGACCCCATTTAAAAACTTTACACCTGTTGGATGTGAGGAGTTTTATAATAAATTAACTAATGTACCTATCTCTCTGTTTGATGATTCATTGAAAAACAAACAAGGTAAGGGGATTGTTGAACCTACTGCTGCTGATGTTGGTACACCAACACCTAAAAGTTACAACAAAAAAGAAAAAGAAGAGTCCTCTCCAAAGATAGTTGTCACACATCCCCTTCCTCCCCCTGGGATTCCTGTTGGTAGAAAAAAGGTGGACTTAAAAGATCCTAATCTGTGGCGAAATAAATGGCGGAAAATATAGACACTGACGCTATTTTAAGCGGAGTTTATCATGACATCACTAACCCTGCTTCATTTTCTGGGTTAAATTCATTGTACCAAGCTGTAAAACAACATGGAATATCTCAAAAAAAAGTACAACAATGGTTAGAAAAGCAGAATGTATACACCTTACACAGAAAGGTAAATAGAAAGATAACCCGCCCAAAGGTGATTACATCATATAAAAACTATATGTGGGATGCAGACACAATGAATATGGTGTACTATGAGGAATCTAACAAAAAGTTTTCCTATGTGTTAGTTATGATTGATGTTTTTACTAGATATGCATATACTGCCCCATTAAAAAGTTTAAAGGGGGTTGAAATGGTAAAGGCTATTAAGGGGGTGCTAAAAAAGTGTGGGTGTAAGCCAGAACGGCTTCGCACTGACAAAGGGTCAGAATTTGTCAACAGATGGGTTAAAAAATTATTAAAAGACAGAAAAATCAAGTTTTTTACAACTAATCATGAATTTAAAGCTAACTTCGCTGAAAGATTAATTAGGTCATTAAAAACTAGGTTAATGAGGTACATGCATCATAATAATACTCCCCACTGGTTAGAAACCTTAGATGATGTGACTAAAACATATAACAACTCCATTCACAGATCCATTAAAATGACACCAAAACAAGCACAAGTTGCTGACCGGTTTGAACTGTGGAACAATCAATTTAAACCCAAGAATCCTCTTCCAAGAAAAAAACAACTAAAACCAAAACCTAAACCAATATTTAAATTGAAAGTGAATGATAGAGTCAGACTGTTGGGAAATAAAACTGCCTTTGAAAGAGCTTACACTGAAAAATGGACACAAGAAATATACACCATAACACAAACACATTATAATCAAGGAATTGGCATGTATAGCATCAAAGGGTGGGATAATGATCCAATTATTGGAAAGTTCTATGACAAAGAGTTACAAAAAGTAAATGCTGGTAGTGAGATAGAATATATAATAGATGATGTAGTTCGTGAGGAAAAAAAGGGTGTAAAAAATGGTTTTATTGTAAAATGGAAGGGTTGGCCGGACAGATATAACTCATGGGTTCCTGAGGAAGATGTCAAAGACATAGAATATCGTGGTAGGTGAGGATGTATGTCTTTCTTAGCTCTGAGGATTCTGTTAAGACATATCCTGATAATACCCCAACAGAGTTTTTACATGAACTTCCTCAACACATTATTCTGACAGGGAAGTGGTGTTGTGCTTTGGTTGATACAAACATATGGCAATTGTCTGGAGATGGAACAATGGTGTGTTGTGACATAGTACAAGACAGTCCTGTGCATGGTAAAAATATCCCTATACTTAATCTAATTGCAGAATCTGGGCCAATTGTAAATCCTTACTACATTCCAGTAAGCAGAAGTATCATATATAGAATCAGAATTTATCTTCTAGACAAAGAAGGATTACCTTACACAAACAAAGCTATAGCTAACTCCCGATTTGTGTTACATTTTACAAGAAAGTAATAAAATGAGGTATGTGGAATATATTCCTATGCTATATAGTTGGGATAATATTGCAAAAGAAAGGGGTTCCAGCTCATTTTATGTGCTAACAAAATCCAATAATAATGTTACAACATCACCAATATCACTAGTGTCACCAAAAATGAACCAATTTTTTCCACCATCACCACCACCAGTGCTAATACTACCACCACCACCACCACCACCACCACCACCACCACCACCACCACCATCACCACCACTACCACCACCACCATCCTTAAAAAGAGTGTTGGAAAATAATTATTGCCATTTTATTACCAACAAGAGAAGGAGAAACATGTAAAATGACTTTTGTCTTATATTCACCATCAGCAAATGCTTGGAAAAATCTTAAAACAGAGAAGTATGGTGAAAAGTTTTATCCACTACAACAAGGGGAAGGAACTGGAGTTAAGGTTGTGTCACCTGCACAGGGTGCTGTTGAAAGGGCAAAATCTGAGTTAAAAAGAGAATTAAGTGAGACCTCATTACACATGGCGCCTCATAAGTCATCCGGACGTGGAAGAAGAAACATCACTACAAAGAAACCAATTGTTAAAAAAAAGAAGAAAGCTATTTCTAGGGTTAAATCAAACAAGATTGTGAAGAAAAAGAAGAAAAAGGTAGTAAAAAGAAAAAAGAAGTAACATGACATTTGTGTTAGATGAAGCCCAGGAGGGGTATGATAGCCGTCTAGGTCTATTTAATCTCCCACCTGTAGAAACAGCTATACGTGATATTTACTGCAAAGAATATAGACCTGTGGGGGTTGTCAATGCTGCTAACATGTTAGAATTTGATGTGTCTAATAATTCTGCTGATTATGTGCTGCTCTCAGAAATGTATTTACTTTTAACATTACAAATAGTAACAGACAGAGGGACTCCTATAACATCTGTAGATGATGTGGCGTTAACAAATTTTGCTGCGTGTACCATGTTTCGTCAACAAGACATGTCATTGCAACATAAGGTGGTAACGAGTTCAGTGGGTGGTAACTTTCCATACAAAGCAATGTTGGATGTTTTAACAAAGACGGGTAAAATGGAACAATTGTCCTATATGGCACTTGGGGGATTTTATAAAGATACTTCTGGTAAAGAGGCAATGGAAATTTTCCAACCTCAAACTTCAGGTAACACAGGGCTATCAGCACGTTATCTTAGAACCGAAGAAGGTAAAAAAGCTATGTTTAAGACTTTGTTATACAATGATTTAACACAACAATCTAGAATGTTAATAAATAACGTCCCTATGAACTTTAAGTTTTACCCGTCAACTGACGAATTTAGATTAGTTTACAAAAATAAGGCACCGGCTACGTTCACCGACGATGCTCCGACTCCACCCGTGGCAAAATCATACCATTTAAATCTATGTGATGCAAGATTGGTTGTGCCATACGCCAGAATAAATCCTGGTATGTTAGCAGCCCATGCTGAGTTATTAAAAACTAAAATGGCTGTATATCCTTATACGAGAAGTGATATAAAAGCGTTCAATATTTCAGCTGGTAGCTGGAACTGGACTATGGATAATCTTTTTCAAGATGCGATTCCAAAGCGCCTCCTAGTCTGTTTACTATCCGCCCAATCATATGCTGGGAGCAATCAAAAGAATGCATTCAATTTCACGAATTTTGATTTAAACTACTTAGATTTTCAAGTAGATGGTCAAAGTAGTGGTTGTCAAGTACTTCAACCATGTTTTAAAGAAAATCAAGAAAACTATGTAGAAGAATACTCTAGGCTATTTCAATCCATGCCACGATTCCAAAAAGAACCCCCGGACATTTCATATACAGATTTTCCATGGGGGTATACAATCTATGTTTTTGACCTAGAAAACAGCAAAAATAAATTTTATTCTAATCCCCTAAAACGAGGGCAAACTAGACTAACAGTAAAGTTTGCGGGTGATATAAAAGAAGCTGTTACATTGATGGCGTACGGAACTTTTGATGCGCTGCTTAAGGTGGACGAGGCCAGAAATGTTATACTAGAAACATGAACGGAAAGGAGATTTACGACTACTTAATGTCTGATAAGTACACCAAGGATTATTTTAAAGGTGTATTATCATATGATAAGTTAAAACACCTACATGATAAAACCGGTTTATATGTGATAAATACTGACGAGTCTTTTGGCCCGGGAAAACATTGGGTGTGTGTAATGCTAAGTAATAAAAATGTATACTTTGATTCGCTTGGAAATCCACCAAACGAAGTGGGTCCGTTTCTAGAAAAACTAAAAAAACCGTATACCTATTCTACCAAAAGATTACAGGGCACAAAGAGTGACGTGTGTGGAGATTACTGCATATTGTTTGCGTATTTTGCATGTAGAGGTATGTCTCTTGAGGAATTTATCGAATTATTTGGTGATGACTTGGAAAAAAATGATAATTTGATAGAATTGTGAGCTTTAAAAATATAGTAAAAACCTTATTTGAATGTGTTTGTTTATTACTAAATCCACAAGCATTATCAATACAAACTTTTATCTGAATAAATCAATAACATCACCAGAACAATGAGTGCAGTCAGTCAACGAATGCAAAGTAAAGTAAAGTAAAGTAAAGTAAAGTAAAGTAAAGTAAAGTAATACTAACTGGCTAAGTAACTACTAGTACTTACTAGCGCAATCAATCTAAATCATTAGCATATGCTGCACACTAAACACACATTATCATATACCACGCTAAGTCGAGTAATGTTGTATACAATCTGTATTAAATATAGCGCCGATTAGTTGAGCTGGCGTTTTGTATACATCCGTATAAAAATATAGCACCAATCTTAATGCGCTAACTAAACCATGTCTATATTGACACAAACATAAACATAAACATAAACAACTCCACGAGTGTATAGATAATGCATCACTGTTATTCTAAATCTCCGCCGTGATAGCGCTCCAACTTTAAATGAACTGACTACCTAAATCTACTGGTATACTAAGTAGTATCAAAAGTAACAGGTTTATGGATAATATACCAACAAACTCTAATAAGTATGCATAGATGATTGTCATAAAGTATAAACACTATTTGTGCACAGTTAACTAACACCCCCCCTAACTAAACTGCACTACAATAGCGCTGCAGGTTAAATCAACTAAGTATTCCAATCTACCGGTATACTAAGTAGTATCAAAGTAACAAGTTTAAGTACATGTAGCAACAAACTCTAAATAAGTATGCATAGACGATATGGCATAAAGTATAAACACTATTTGTGTACAGACAACTAACCACCCTCCTAAAACTATTATTAAACCTACATCATTATACAAATCAACATCAACTGGACGGTATGAACTATGTGCGTGGTGTAGACTACCACAAATACATCTAACTAACTAACTAACTAACTAACTAACTAACTCAATATCCTGGACGGGTCTTACAACTAGTAAATGTCTTGATAATCCCGGGTTATATTACCTAAATAATATATGGAAGATTCGCCTCATGTCATGCAATTTGTCTTTAACATGGTATAGCAACTTAATCAACAAACCTTGTTACACTATCAACAACATAATCAACGACATGGTTATTACAGCATCATTATCATCATCATCATCATCATCATCATCATCATCATCATCATCATCATCATCATCATCTAATCATCATCAATGCATTACCATATATCCGGTAACTATGAGTCACAATCAATACTACTTTTTTTTCTTGGGAGTTTTACCCGACCTAGTATTGTGCTTTCTCTGAATTGTTTTGTCACCATGATCAGAAGGTAGGTCATCATCATCATCATCATCATCATGTTCCTTTACATGTGTCACATTCTTTGAGGCATGATCAACATCAATTTGTTCCACATAAACCGGTAAATCAATATCTTCGTTCAATGAAGTATCGCCACTTGCATAAGTTGCCGGTTCCATGGGAGGTGGTGGTGTAGACGAATCAACATCATGACTGTCAACTTCAGTCTTGACAACACCCGCTGTGCTACTTGTTTGTGTTGATGTGGAGCAGACAGAAGCTGTTGTTGTTGTTGTTGTTGTTGTTGTTGTTGTTGTTGTAGATGTGGGAGAGGCGGAAGGATTTGGGATCAATATGGTTGCCACTTTAGAGTCCGTTAAGTTTAGCGCCTTGACTGAATCACTTAGGTTGATTGCTTTGACTTGATGACGTGAAGGTTTGGGGAGAGTTGGCGGACCAGGAGGAGACTTGGGTTGTGTTCCAATTGGTTTAGTGCCCAGTTTGATAGCAGGTTTTAGTGCAGGACTAGGTGAATCACGAGGGGGATCAACAGGTTTTGGTGCAGGGTTAGGTGAATGTCGTGGAGGATCATTTGACTCAGGAGGAGGTCCTGGATTGCCGGCGTCTAAACTAATCTCCAGGGTCGTGTTGAAACTATCATTTCTGTAAAATAGATAAACGTCAGTAAGCAAGTGTTTGTGTAATAACAGTAGTGTTGGTATTAGTTACATGTAGATTAAACTCAATACTTTACATTAATATCATCCAGCGGGACTGCATTATATAATAATGTACACTCTACATCATGTTATATATATATATTATTACGCAGTTTAAATTAAAGTTATAGTCTATTATACCTCAAAACAAGGCAGGATTGAACATCACAATTGATATGATATTATTGATATTATTGATATTGATTTGATATTGCTATTTATATTGATATCGAATATAGTATATATATTATATAGATACTTACTGGTTCACTAAGGCATTATGCTGCTGTAGCTGACACGACATGAGGTAGATCCTTCTTCTAAGAATACACTTTCTTATTCCCCCAGCACACGCGAATATGGCGATAGTTGCTATGGTTATAACCACAGGAACAGTAACCACAACAATAATAAGACTAGTTCGAAGTGAATCACTTTTGTTCTTGATGTTGTTGTTGTTGTTGTTGTTGAGGTCATTGACATTGTAAGTGAAAGTTGACTCATTTAAGGAACTGCACCAGTATTATTTTCAATTGATGTGATAGGCCTATCATGTACATGTATAACATTGTTCTGGTAGCTTGTTTCTTCTGTTATTTCACCAACAGAAAGCACACTTGATGGCGTGTACCTTGTTGATGTTGATGTTGGCAGCGTTGTTGGGGGCGTTGTCGGCAGTGTTGTTGGGGACGTTGTTGGCGACGTTGTTGGTGACGTTGTTGGTGACGTTGTAGGCGACGACGTTGGCATAGTCATGGGTTGAGTGGTTGGTCTGGGCGCGGACACCACGCGGGTAGATTCAGGTTTGGGAAAGTCTGTGTACACCCAAATCCCTGCGTATTTATCTGTAATATGCACTGTACGACCATTGTGGTATCTTAAATCCATGATATCAGCATTGGGAAACGTGTTTTTGATCAAATGCATTGTGCGGTTTAGATTGTACACGCGACAAAATCTGAAATCTAAACGCGTGATTCTTGCATCAATCGTGTTGCGTAGGGTTAGACTTGCTATGAATCCATCCAGTGTAATATGCCGACATACTAAAACATCCTGTATGCACATGCATCCATCTGTAGTACACACACCAGCATTTACACTATACAGTCCACAGATCAGTAAAAGTATCCCAAAATTTACCACAAACGACATTCTTGAAACAGAAACCACGCTGGCGACCCGCGCTGGTTTCATACCTCGCGACGGTTCGAAACTAACTATCCAATCAGTCATGTTACCACATCCAAGTCCATAATAAAATAATACTAGCTATATCTCTAATATTTAGTATCATTTAATTATAATTACTGAAATAATTGCGCTGCTTTAATACGCAAAGTTGGATAAAACCAACGCATGCGAGGTGGCATAGTACTTTTTCCTACCGCGAGGTGGCGCGCAAGCGCCACACGCCACCACTAGTGTAAAAATAATCCACCAGGCGGCGTATACGAGCCGATGGCGTGTTCTACGAGTTGCCGCTCAACTTATCTGGACTGGGCAAGGAAGTAGAGGGTCGCTATTGATCTGAGTTATTAAGTATTAGTATATTGTTATAGTTAAGATAGTAATTATTGTATACGTGTAATATATTATTACAATATTATAACAACATTAATAATAATAATGCAATACTTAAATATTATAGATTAGTAAGCAAGACATCACGCGCCAGGAGGTATTGAGTTACATGAGGTTGTCACATGACAAGTTCCTCCTTCTCCTCTCATTGTTTGCGCATATACCAGACAACAGTCAGGACAAAATGACTTTCTTTCTCTGCCACGCCTTCCTTTTTGGAATTTGTTTGATGTCATGCAGTGTTGGAGGAGAGCCGATGTGTGAATGGTGTACTTGTAACTACGAGCAGGGTTTAATTATATGCTCGGACCAATACCCAGACGTCTTATTCATGCCCATGAACACTGCTTACACCATACTGGATTTCAGGCACTGCTTTTTTAACCTATACAGACCAGAAAGTTACGCCAGATTTTTAAATTTAAAGGAACTAGACATTTCATTCATGAGAAACCAACATAATTTTGACTGTGATTCCATCCCACTGAACACAACTTTCAACATAACTTCAAGTTGTGAGAAGAAAAAAACTACTACATTATTGGATACAACCCAAACCAAGGCGGATATAACCACCATTGTTAACAATGACAGCACCATCACCGGCTCTGCGCTAACCACCACCACCACTCCTAACGTTCTTATCTCCACCACTTCCACTGACCCGGATATTGAGAAAAAAACCACCTCTGGTATAATATACCCCTCCACCGATACCACCACCGCTGAGTACACAAGCACTGACCCAATCTACAGCTCCAAAAAAAGTAGTGTAAAAACCACTGAGGAAATAACTGACATTCCCAGCAGCAGCAGCACCCCCACCATCACCACCACCACCACCACCACCACAACCATCACTACCACCACTACCAGCACCACTGATAACATAACCACCGGAACTGAACCCATGACCACCAGAGATAAAACCACAAGTGTTCTAACCACCACTTCTAACACTGAAACACCCACAACTATAACCACCATCATTCCCGACTCAGCACTATCCAACTTTCCATATTATGTTGTTGTCTCGTTGATTATTGTGGGTGTTATTGTTGTGGGTGTTCTTGTTGTAGTCATTATATGTTGGAATAGGAGAAAGATAAATCGGAAGAACTTTTACAAAATATGTTATGGAAATACTTATGATACCACTAACAGTATAACTAACTCCCATCCTTCCAGCGTTGATATGGATGAAATAAGCATAGAAATGGAAATGGATGACTTGGTTTAATATTACTACCAAAGTATATATATATATATATCATAATCATATATCATAACATCATAAACAACAAACTTATAATAATTAAACTTTATTGACTAGTAAAGTATTACAATCAGTTCCATGCAATAATCATTATTGTCGTGATAGGTTGCATAACCATAGCCAAGAATTGTATGTATATTGTATATTATATATCGTATCTCTACCAATATACACGATAAGCCATAGTCCCAATGGGGTTATAAGATTTAAGTATATTTTCTATAGTCAATATATGTAATTAAACTGATACTCCTACGGAGCTATGAGTTATTAAAGTCTTATTATCCTATAGCGTCAGTCCATTGTGTGTATGTATCTATGGATACACAATTTAATATTCAGGTAAAAACGCTCATTCTAAATATACTCGTCACCACGAGCTGAGTCAATTTATGCTGCATTATATATTGTGTTATAGTTCTCAGTCCATTTTAACCACCTCAATAGTGCTTGAGGTAGGTATACTCTGCTTCAAAGACAGGGTTGGGTTCCTGAATGATTGAGACAGGGTCAGCCAAACTGAGACAAACCTCAACATCCCTCAGACCAGCATACTCTGATTGACCGAAGTAGCCTGTGATGAAGCTACAGCTTTCAAGCAAGCGAACTGAGCTAATCCGGACATGTGCAGGTTTCCCATGCTCTTCAGCCAAAGCCTTGATAGGGCTGAGGCATCCATCACCATGAGCCTTTTGGGTTGCCTTCTTGTTTGATTGGCAGCCTGCACAAAACTTTTTTACCCTCTCCCTAAACTCCCCCATCAAGAGAAACTTGTACACCCTTTCTACCATTTTCATGGGTTCAGGAACCAACACCTTCTCTGACCTGATTTCTCCAGTAACTTGTGCATTTTCATCTTTAAACTGCTTCATGGCGGCTTCATAGTCCACTTTGCAGTTTTGGTGCGCCAAAAACGGCGCAGCGCACTGCCGCAGCTCCTCTCCCTGTGCATTAAAGATGTACCAACTATAAAGGAAGGCGTTGACCTCCTTCTTGGAGTCCTTCCGGGTCTTCTTAGCTGGGGGTTGATCTCCCACATCACGTGAGGGTGCGGGGTGGGGGCTGGGTAGAGCCAAGGTCGTCGGTGAATCTTCACTAGATGTAGAAGGCTGCGGCAACCCTGCAGCAACATAAGCCACCAAAGCCGGGTTGGAGGACTGGCTGGAGGAGTGAGGCGCTGTTGGAGTAGTAACCACGGGGAGGATAGTTGGGGGTAGGGTTCCCAAGGGGATGTTCACCACCCTCCTTCCTTCATTCCCTCTGTAGCGGCACTGCTCAAGGTCGAGCTTGATGAATTCTGATTCCAGGATATTGGTAGACAACATTCTGAATAATACAAACATAATCTTTGTTAAATACTTTATAATCAACATAATGCATACATTCTCCATAGATCTATAATGTTTTTATTATCATGTATATTTTGATATAATATATATATATATATATAAACATAATGTTAGACTAACATGCATAGTTTAAGATTAATATGTGGCATACTTCACTACACTATGCAATAATATACTACACATACAATTGCAACTATCACAGACTAATATATCAATCCAGGTAATAGTTAACTTCAACTCACCCTACGCGTTCTCCTTGGGAATAGTGAGCAAAGCTCACATACACCTTGTTGTCGATTTCAAACAACACCTTCTCCACCTTCCAATCGACGACGGGAGTCTCAAAAGATGGGGTCATGTTCAAAGTGGGAACAGCAGATATGACAAGTTCCTTGTTCAAAACAGCCCATTCCACCACTTCTTTGGGCACTTTGATAGTTCTGTTGCCCTTGTACGTCAATCTTTTGATCTCATACTCGTCAGCCAATCCTCTAAAAGAAGTCTTGTTGCTTAATATCTGAGTGGACGACATGGTGCGGGGTAGAGTGATGCAGCAGTCAGGAGTGTATGGTTATAGACGTTGTGAAAGATGGTGTGGTTATTAGAAAGTGGACGCTAACTCCCTATCTTATATACTCAAAATCCACTTCACCTTATCTCCCAGGGACCTACAGCATGCGTCGATCCTCCTCCTCTTAAGGCCAAACCAAATAACTACCCTTTTTAATCACTCCACCCATAAAACGCTCCCCCATCCCCAGACTGTCCCATATCTAATATGTCTGTGGTATTTAAACACAAGGACAGTTCTTTAGAAAACTGCCACTTCTTTTCTAACAATACGTCTACCTCAATTTCCCCCTTCAAAAAAGCCAATTTTGAGTAAAAGGTGTGTAATGGGGAAAACAGGCTAATATCAATTCCACCAGCAGTTAACCCAACAATGAGTTGAATAGAGAATAGATCTTCTGATTCATGTAAAGAATAACCCTTTTCATGTAATATAACAATATAATCACATTCATATGAATATAAAAAAAGTTTAAGAGATAAAAAACAATTGATTAGTCGGATAATGTAAATTTCAGAATCAGGCTTAATTCCACATTCCCAACAAGCTATAAATTCCCTTAAAAACTTCCTATCAAAATTAATTACAATGTTCCTAACGTTAGCATAGCTTAATATATCGTTATAATAATTACTTTCCTCTTGAATGGAAACTCTATCGTTATATAATAAATTTTCAATAATTGCTGAACTCCCAGGGACCTTTTCAGAAAGAAACATTGCTCTATCTAAGGAAGATGTGTAGTGGACAAGTTCCTGCCACATAGCAGCGTCCCCAGTTTTTTAGCTTTATACTTAAGTTGTTGGTGCAACTTTACACTGTCTTTCCAAACAACGTGTCTGAACCCATTTGTTTCAAACAATAAATGAACTTTAATTTGGTTGAAGTATGACGCGGCGTTCCTATCCAGACACCCCACTATCTTTAATTAAACTAAAAAATAACTCTCAGGACCGAGTTTAGATTTGGATAACAAAACCTCGTGTAAGACCTGCTCCAGATTCTAATGTCCCCGACCTTCTTATCACAGACCCCTGGATAGGACAACTTTATCATCACAACAAAGACAGGTGTGTAAGTCCCTGGATGGGTAAACTTCAATACCAAAACAAAGACACGTGCTCCAGTCCATAAACAAGCCTAAACGAGTATCCGAGTTAGCCTGACCTCTAACTATTTAGGCCACCCCTTCAATAACCCACTCATCATCCAATTAACTAACTAAATAGCACTCAACAATATACTACTCTTATCATACACATATTGCATGATTATCTTCGTGACAAGACATTATGCATGAATGCAGTCTTAGTGCAAAGATGGTGAAAAGATGACTGTGGACTTTTCGGTTTCACATCTTCCCACAGAACCATAGAGCCTACCCAGCTAACAAAAAGAACCACGTAATTTTACGTCAAAATAACGTTTTAAAACTTTATATAGCGTTATGCCATAGTAATGAGCCTTAGAGAAACGTTATATAACGTTTTATAAAATGGTTGGCCGTGCGTTATAGCCTCCGAGAAGTCACGTGTCGTTCGATATAGTGTAACAGTGCACACTCAGCAAAATTTTGAAAAACATGCAAAGCCAACACTATGCCGACGACACAGTATTATACATAAAGCAAAATCTGGAAACTCACCATTTACAAGAAAAAATTAATTCAGATCTGCAACATGTACATGACTAGTGTCAAAGCAATAAACTGTCTCTTAACACTAAAAAGACTAAAGTAATGCATTTTGGACCACAAGCCATTCTCAATAAATCTCAGAAACCAATACTAAAAATAAATAATATTAAACTAATGACCATTAACGCCTACCGTTATTTAGGCATGACCCTGGATAATAATCTAAATTTTAAGGAGCACACCAAAATCTTACTAAAGAGCGCCAACTTTAAAACCTACCTATTCAGAAGGACCCGCCCTGAACAAACTGATGAGTCAGCTCTCAGAGTCCTTGTTTCTATGATCCTGCCAGTTATTGATTATGGAGACATCCTGTATGGTATAACTAACAAAACACTAATGACCTAGTTACAGAGCGGCTTTGAAAGGGGGCTAAAAAACGCCTATTACATGAACGAGGACAGGAGGGATGTTGGTAAATTAATGACCAAGGCTAAGGTTAATCTGCTAGAAGATAGAAGAAATATGCATTTAAATACGGCTGCTTTTAATATCTCACTTATCCCAGAGAACATTGATAATAGAGAGATTAGGACCAGAGCCCATGATGGAAAGCTATTAATGGTCAAATGGCCCAAAGACCCCTTCTATAGGAAGAGCCTAGAGTACAGGTTATCTACTACTTGGAACGAACTTGATATTTCAACTAGAAAAATAGTTTTGAAAAGTAAGTTCCAAGGGTGGAATAAAAAATAATTCCTTGACAAGTGTACATAACACCCCGGTCTGTGAGGACTTGAGTTGTCCTGTGGTTTCTCTCTCTCTCTCCCCCCCCCCCCCAACACAAATGGTAAGAGGGCCGTGTCTCATAAGTTTGTAACAATTGAAACGTCTTTGACCGGGTGTAGTCTTTGACCTGTGTAGTCTTTGACTGGTGTAGTCTTTGACCAGGAAGTTTCAAAAGGGCTGAAATGGGGGCTATGTAATAATATATATTACAAACTTTCCGGCATTTCTGTGTACATAGACCCCATTTCAGCTCTTTTGAAACTTGCTGCTCAAAGACAACACCGGTCAAAGACTACACAGGTCAAAGACTACAGCCCGGTCAAAGACGTTTCAATTGTTACAAACTCATGAGACAGAGCCAGAAATGAAGAACATCTCATAATTTTGCTCATTAAGGCAATGTGCTACAAACATCCTAGCACATTGTATTGGCACACTGACATCATGCCATGACACACTAACATCATGTCGGGACATCAACACCTGTCCCATCTATTTTCTGTACACTAAACCCCAGAACATATTCTGGAATAACATATTCAATTGGGCATAAGCCCCAATAAATTAACATCTTATTAACCCCTTCCCACACTGGAAGGTTTACTTGACTATAGTTAAGAAATTATATAGTGATGTACTGTGTGGCATGTATCAAATGACTTATGTCAATGATGCATGACACACTGTCTGTTATAATTTAACTACTCCCTTTAGGAGAAATAATGTTACTAGTGTCTATCTATACACAGACGACCGACATATACTCTATGTAGCAAACAGGCCCTGGGCCTACCTTATAGAGTCTAAATAAAAGAATTTCAACTCAACTCAACTCAACTCAACTCAAGTGTAACTAGGTCAATGGCCTGTCTGTCATGCACATTACGTTAGCTACAATCATTGCATAAGTTACGCACTGACACTACGTTAGTTACCATTGTTTACTGGGTACTCACCAAGCTGAGGTCTTGTTAGAACCTGTGCCGGTGGGTGAGGGACTGCTCAGCTGGGTTGGATGTTGGTGGATCTAAGGTGGGATGTGTTGACATACAAATAAGGGAAGAAGCTTGGCACATGTTAGCTTTCCATAATAAGCCAACATGAGGTCTAGTCAGTGCTGCACCAGTAACACCAGTATACTGTACTGCGTTACACTGTAAAAATATTCCGTTGAATATACGGAGAATCAGTGTAAAATTTAACTGTGATTCATCATAACATATGATTACGGTGAGGCAATGTAAAATCAATCAATTTTACTTTGAATATCCGTAATCCAATACAGTGAAACACCGTTTATTTTTACAGTGAAACACAGTTTATTTTACGGTGAAGCTACGTTTAATTGATTTCAGTTTTATCACACCAGGTGGCAGTTTGGTTCATGAAGAGATTTTCCTGGATGCTAGGAACACCATTTTTGTGGTGATAAGAAATATATATACAGATACAGCTGTAATGTTTGCTCTGTAGCCATCCTAGAGTGACTTCTGCTCATGGACTGGTATTACAAAGTGTCATGAAGCATTCTATAAGGCTTTCATAGACTTATTCCTAATGATTAGGTCTGAAGTCTTGACACTAAGATGATATTGCTGATTGGAACCAAATTGGGTTTGGAACCATATTGAGCATGGAGTTAGGTATAGGGGGATAAATGAACTGAATAACACTGGGACAAATCAGTTAAATTACACAAAATACCATTACAATTATTGTTTAGGCACTGAATCAGAATACAGTGATGTTTTGTATTCTGTTAAAATAACAGTGATTCACAGTTCCGTAGAAATGACGGTGACTTTGGGAAAAACGGTGACCGTGACAATAACGGTGAAAGTCCGGCACCCAGTGTTGCCAGTGAATCACCGTTTTTTTAATGGTACTGAGAATCACTGTTAAAAAAATTTATAACGGAGATTTCGTGTTTAAAAATAGCGGTGACAGTTCAGTAAAAATAACGGTAGTAGTATAGTATGTATCGGAACGGGACTATAGTTAAGTACTGTTTATTACTCAATCGACCTGCAGCCAATCAGAGGCCTCCCTTTTGGCGGGAAATTCAAAAGCAGCCAATGAGAGGCCTCCCTTTTGGCGGGAAATTCAAATAGGTCACGTGACCGGAAGTGACCTACTTCCGGTCACGTGACCTTTGGGCGGGAAATTCAAATAGGTCACGTGACCGGAAGTGACCTACTTAAGAGGGTCACGTGACCACCATGTTGGCGGGAAATTCAAATAGGTCACGTGACTGGAAGTGACCTACTTAAGGGGGTCACGTGACTACTAGGTTGGCGTGAATTTCAAAATAAGTCACTTGAGATTTTTATGGATAAATAAATTTTAAAAAAGAAAAAGCAAGCTGAAAGCTTGCTAAAAAATAATTTAAAAATGTGGCTCTTTTTTTTTAGGGGGGGGGGAGGGGCACTCTGGGGGGCACTCTTTAAGATGCATGGGGGGGGGGAGGGGGGAGGGGGGGAGGGGGGAGGGGGGAGGGGAGGGGAAGGGTTTTTAAGAGTGAGACTCGCCTCTCTGCCCTCTCTTTTAGAGGGCAGAGAGGCGAGTCTACTGGTTCGTCTACTTACAATGAAATGTATCATGATTGCGTTTATGATGATGTGCATCATGATGTGACTATCTTACAACCCTATAAGAAATAAGCAAGGTCTCTCTCCTATACATGGGCGTACTTACACTGGCTATTTGTAAACTAATGAATGCGACTTCCTCGTTAAAATCAGTATCTACAACTCTTTCAATCCTAAGGCTTTTTTTGAGTTTATTCTTTTGTTCAATTTTGGGCCCACCTCAAAAGAGGAATAGGCCCTCGCTTGCTCATCAGAGCCGGGGTGTAGAAGGCCCTTGCCCTGTCGGGTACGTTCTGAGATAGATCGCCCTCTGGTACGTTTTGGTTGGTTTGGAGCTCTCAGTCGACTGTCTTATGCACCCGAAAAAAACCAGACTTTCGGTGTCTCATGATAAAACTGGTGCGTTATACTAAGTGCTGGATTACTTTCTCATTTTTTTATTGTTCTATCTGATGCTTATTTAATTTTTGCACTGATAAAAACGGCTAGCTTGTACAAACACGTGGTCTATTTAAGCGTTAAGTGTAGAAAATGAACAGAACAGTGCACAGAAAATAGAGCTACCGACTACATTTCGCCCAGTCACTCAGCGGAGAACAAAAGAACTACTGACGTAGTGTACCCGCTATTCCGACAGTTGGCGCCACCGTTCGAATCTTTATACTTTTCCCGCGTGCGACATGAAGCCCTGGGGTGGGTACTGGCTGTTTGGTTGTAGGTACCGAAACATAAAAAACTACAGCCAGCCCATGTCATGGTGAGACAGCTCTCTTATTCCCCCTTGAGTAGCGTCCGTAGGGCCTATGACAAAACCTAGTCCCGTACACTGAGCAGCTTCAGGTCTGAAGGCTCATACAGAAAAATGTGTGAGTGTGTGGGTGTGTGGGTGTGTGGGTTGCTTTACGCCTTAGTTAACAGCTATGGTCATTTCAAGGGCGGTGATGGTGATCGAATCTATGGCCCTTTTACCGAGACAAGGGTTTCTTTTACGAGAGTATCACATCTATATAGGTCACCCATGTTAGCCTTGGTTTAAGTGCGTGCAGAACCGTGTATTGTGCATTTATGCAGCATACAGATATGGAGACATACTGCTACAGTGTCAAATTGATCGACATTGTATGTAACTGGACATGAAGAAGGATATTTTTACTTAGTTTTCTAAAAAGAGGGTAGTTCTCGGTACTCCTCCAGCAGCAGTGGTAGGGGAGTCGGACAGGTACTTAACCCTATTTATAGGGGCGCTAAGGTAGGGAGTTTGATAAATTTTTGAAAAATGAGTTAAAAAATACATAGTGGTTCCATTAGTATAGATCTCTATGAGAGCTTTTCAGATCTGCTTAGATCCAGAAATATCATGGTGAATGCATCTGAACATATTTCCCATTTCTGTGATCTAGGCAGGAGAGGGGCACCTTCACAGCAGTTAGGGGTTCTGTAGCTCTGGCCCTAGGCACCCTTCTAACTCAGACAGAACAGGTTTACTTAAAATGGCTAGGGTCATTGTTGGGCAGAGGCACATACATCTGGATTTCACATACGTCTTCAAGAACACAATTACCAACATCCCCATGGTAACAAGTTTTAACAACTCATATTTATTTATTACATTTTGACATGAAGAATGTCACCATAATATTGTAGGCTACAGAAAACAGAGACTCTTATCTTTCTCCACTAATGACTCCATTCATGTTGACTGCCATGATATTGTGATTAAAATGAGGGGTTTGTGTTTTTTTATAGCTCAAGAAATGAGGTCAGGAGGGCTATTTTTATGCAATGCACCAGTGGGGGTGCTATTAGGAAGGGTGCATATTTGATCACAGAAACGGGCAGACTACAGCGGCAGCGCTATTTTGAACTCTCTAGAGGCTAAGGGTTTGAGATGAACGTGTCCCATGTCGCATGTCGATTTTTAAGAAATGACCATGTCACATGACCCTAAGTGAAAAAGGCGTTGTCACTAGTGTCACTAAGGGGGAAAATGTAGGGGCACCGTAATTGATACAATCGGACTCTTGGGACCATAGACTACTAGGAATTTTTTTTTTTAAATTTGACCACCCGCAAGGCCGGAATTTGAAGGAAGAGTTGAGGCGCCTACTTATACAGTAATTGAGAATTTTTTATTCATGTCACATGTCGATTTTTAAGAATGGTCTAATGACACAGATAGCGCTAAACTTAAAGACCTACTCCCCGCCCCCTTAGTCTTTCTATACTGAATCCGGGACTTGCCGGCGAGGCCGACAAAGGGCTGACCTAATGAGCTCACAGCTGGACTAGATACCCAATGTTTTGGATTGGAGAAATCAGCAGAGCAATAAAAGCGTGGTGAAGCTGGTGTTATTTTCAAGGGTGGCCCCTGTGAGTTGTAAAATTGGTGCTAAATGTGGTAACCAAGAGGATGCTAAGTTTATTGATATTGTCCGTTAATGATACTTAAGGTGGGTGTTGTCTAAAGTTTTAATTGATATTACCAATGTGGCCAATAATGACTTCACAGTTGGGGCCTTCGCCCGCAGGTCCCAGATTCAGGGTATTCTTTGTTTATTGTGTGGCCCCTAAAGAGGGGCCGACTAACTCCTTAGAGTTAGTTAGATGCTGCCGCTGTGCTATGCAACATCAGCGTAATTAATTACGCCTCATGTTGGGCAGCATGGATCACTTGATGGGTGATACCTCAAAGCACAAACACGGCAGAGCCGTGTGTGGCATGCGAGGACCAGTGGGTCAGGGGTGATCCGTTGCAGACAGAATACCGATCCGTGTGAGGTTCTGACTTTCTATAGCTTTTTATAAAGCCTTAGATATGGTGTGGTATTTTTCATCTCGCTATAGTTTAGTTGGTATTTAAGGAAACCGCCTCATTTCTATCAAAAATACACAATATTGAATTGTTTTTATATTTTAATATATTAGAAGCGCGCTTTGTTGCCTATATAGCTCATTATGCGTTGAAATGCTCGCGAGCATCGTAGGAATGTACAAAACCCCTATTGTGGCGCCATCTGACGAAAGAGCGGGGAACTATACTAGCGCGTTCGTTATTCACATCTTTGACAGGGACTTGGTTGGTTGTTGGGCTGCTTTACGCCCTAATTAACAGCTGAGGTCATTTCAAGGGGGGTGATGGTGATCGAATCTATGGATGACTGAAGGTGGAAAGCACACCCCTACACTTTTACCGAGGCAATGGAGCTGCTCAAAGGGTGTGGCGAGCTAGACTGGAGGATGTAATAACTAGGCGGCAGAGGGGACAAAAAGACAATCTCGTAGTAGTAGGTCTACTTGGATCTTGAGTAGCCGCCCTTGTGGTTATAATTACCTAGACTAGTTGGCTCTGCCAGCCTGGTCAAGTGAAAATTGGTAAGGAGACTATGAACTAAGCTAAGCTCGGATTTTAAAATGGTCTATAAAAGTATAATAAAACTATAGCGCACCCTCTTAGATTTGATGATAAGACACAGCCTACTAGGTATACGCATTTGTACAAGGGTATCATTGTGTATAAAATGCTCTTTTGGTACATCATCCCGACTCTACACGAGCACCATTTTCAACGACAGATAGTGCTGTAGTGAATTTCCCATCTCAAGGCGAGCCCCGCTAATTATGGAGACCCTGGAGTAGGATTAACATTATATCCCAATGTCTGTGGTGGTCATTTATGACATGCAGACTGCACCCTGGAGGTGATAGATCTGACCACAGGCCCGCAATACGGGGCTCCCCTCTGAGAGTATCAAGGTTTGCGTATAGTCTCCTGCAGTTTAAATCTGTTACCTCCCCCTTTGTCGGCCTCGCCAAAATCCTGGGAGATTCACTTTAAACTTAAGGCTTACCCTTTTTTATTCTTTGTTTATTGTGTGGCCCCTAAAGAGGGGCCGCGGTGTTGATTAATTACACCACATGTTAAGCAACATAAGATCAAACCTCCCTCAAAAGCGTCAAGGCTCAAAGTCCTGTTGGACAGGAGCCCTGTGTGGCATTCGAGGACGAATGGTTGAGTGATCCGTTGCAGATGCCGTTCCGTGAGAAGTTCTGACTTTATATAGCTTTTATATCGCTTTAGTTATGGTGTAGTATTTTCAATCTCGCTATAGTTTAGTTGATATTTCAAAGAATCTGCCTCATTCTATCAGAAATACACAACGTTGACATGTTTCTTATATTCAATATATTAGAAGTGTGCTTTGTTGCTTATTATAGGTCATTATGCGTTTAAAATGTTCGCGAGTATCGTGGAAATGTACAAAAACCCTATTGTGGCGCCATCTGACGAAAAGAGCGGAGAACTATACTAGAGCATGTAATCGCCAGACCAGCAGGCGGCAGCAGAGTGGTCAAAAGACAATCTCGTAGTAGTAGGTCCACTTGGATGTTGAGTAGCCGCCCTTGTGGTTGTAATTACCTAGACTAGTTGACCCTGCCGGCCTGGTCAAGTGAAATTAGTAAGGAGACTGCCCATTAACGTGCTCCACAGTCTTTAGACAGTTAAGCCTATAGTCAAGACCGGAGAATTTGGCGAGACGCCCCTCTGGGAGGTCATAATCCTCAATGTTAGGTGTTAGCTCATTAACATCAGATACCATATTAACAACCCATTTAAAATGGTCATTTTAAGAGCAACTCACCCTATTCTGACAAAATCCTATTAGCAGGTAACCTCTGTATAATCCATACTGCAAACATCTGCTACTTCGAGCGTCTGCCTCGTGACTGATAGTGTACAACAAGACGAAGTGGGCAGAGATAAAAAAAATTGAGGCTCTTTATATAGCCGAGAGAGCGGCTAATCTGGATGGTCTAAGCTTGTTTTCACCTAGAGCCCCACCCTCTTCCAGAGAGGAATCAAATCGCTTTTCACCTGAACCCTTCCACCCCTAATCCCTCAGCATGAAAAGAGAGATAACGAGTGTAACGTGCGCTACATGTATATGGGATTATAGCTGGTGAAGAGATAAAGCCGGGTCACCTGCATATACAAAGACTACAGGGGGTGATTAACAACAGGTGTGACGCGCCAGCCCGTGGAGGGATTATCTTTTAAGCTGACGCTTATTCAACTAGCCAGCCGACGTCCGCGCCACTCACTGCGGCAACAAGTGTAACGTGCGCTACATGTATATGGGATTATAGCTGGTGAAGAGATAAAGCCAGGTCAACTGTGTATACAAAGTCTACAGGGGGTGATTAACGACAGGTGTGACGCGCCAGCCCGTGGACGGATTATCTTCTAAGCTGACGCTTATTCAACTAGCCAGCCGCCGTCCGCTCCACTCACCGCGGCAAGAGGAGGTGCTTTTTGTTTTACACTTAAGTCGCTTACCACATGGACTCGTCTCTACCTCACAGACAGACACATGCCCCCTGTAGCTTTTTTTGTATACACACTCTAATCTCATAACCTCCTGATCCGTTATACAGGTAACGGGTATTCTCTTTTAAATAGCTGCCAGTCAGCCTGCGGCAGCTGAAAACGACGGTAAGTAGCTTAGCTCTAGAAGCAAGAAGACGTATATAAGGTGGCTGACACGTGTATAGGTGCCTTATAAGTCGGCAAGGGGTAAATACTAGTGAAAAAGGAAGGCAGGTGTGCAGGTAGCTTTCTAACAGACACGTGTGTGCACTAAGCTGCTTAAGTCTAAACCCACCTGCAGTAGTCAAGTAGCATGTGAAAACTTACTTAACAGATCACTTAATTGAGTAGAGACTCTGTACTGAGAGAGTCTTTTCAGCCGTTTAAGAGGATTATCTAGGACAGGGTACATAAGGAGTGAAACGCCGCTCTCACCCATCACACTTTCTCGACCCGCCCTTCATCATCGTAGCATCGTCCACTCCACGCTCGCTCAGCATGTTATGAGGGTTATTTCTACCTTTACAGCTTCTTTTCTTATCGAAGTGTCGACGCTACAGAGCATCGAAACTCTCCAAATGAGTCCAAGAAAGAAAAAGCAACTCCCACTAGAAGCAGGAAGAGAAACAGTGCCCTATGATGCATGTGAGGTAAAGAAACATTGGAAGGACGTCACCAAGGAGCAATGGATAGAAGCATGCTTCAACTTCATCGGAACGGAAGTAGTTTCATTTGGACAGAGGGAGAAAATTTTGTTGGAGCTATTTTTCTTAGCTCCGTATAGTTGGCCTGACTGTAGTGGTGAAATTCCTTCAGGTTTTTCAGGCTTCGGCATACAAGTTATCTGGTCTTTGAAGGAGCTTCGATATATGCAACGCACTCACGAGGAGATTGTTCAGAAAATGACGGAATTCGAAACAGGAGAAGACACAATATGGTGCGAGGAGACGACATATGCGGACGATGATCTGGAGTACATCATTTGTAGCCCGTTGGAACATTATGTTAAAGACTTTGAGGACATGCTAGCCAGCACTGCGATGACCCCGAAAGAGAGATCCCTTACTGCACAGAAGGAGGCCAAAGCTGTGTTGGAAAAGCTCAAGTTTGGTCAAGGATTCACTCTTCAAAGCAGCTGTGTGAGTGTGATAAAAGGTCTTGTGTTGAAACATCCGGACATGAAGTTTTCGCGTGCTGTCGACACACTTCCTTTGCCTGAACTGATGATGAACATGATCGACCCCATCGTACCAACATGTTTCGACTCTGCCAATTGCCCCATGTATAAAATGGTTTCAAGTTTTGCCTGTGGCCGATGGCTAAACGATCCACTGAAGTCAGAAAACCTCCTTGATTTAATCGACTGACTAAATGTATTTTCTCATACTAGTATTAGTAGCATTAGTAATAGCGGCTACTCGGTCTCGTGCAGCACAAGCAGCAGCATCTGTCAGCAGCATCCGTGACATCGTCAGCAGCAGCAGCACGAGCAGCACAAGCAGCAGCTGCTGCAGCAGCTGCACAAGCAGCACAAGCAGCAGCATCTGTCAGCAGCATCCGTGACATCGTCAGCAGCAGCAGCAGCAGCAGCAGCTGCACGAGTAGCACAAGCAGCAGCATCTGTCAACAGCATCCATGACATCGTCAGCAACTGCAGCAGCTGCACGAGCAGCACAAGCAGCAGCAGCTGTCAGCAGCTGCAGCAGCTGCACGAGCAGCACAAGCAGCAGCACCGACAGCAGCAGCAACAGCAAATCAGCAGCAGCAACAGCAGCAGCAGCAGCAGCAGCAGCAGCAGCAGCGGCAGTGTGGACCGCTAAATTCGAGATGGTGACATACCTGTTTCTTAGAATCGACATTCGACATGAGGCCTAGTGACATTTGACATGAAGCTTGAAAAACATAGTGACAGGTGACATGAGCAATTCTTAAAATCGACATGAGATATGAGCATAATTAAGCGACATCGACATGCGCCATGGCTATTTTTTAATTTTTTTTGAAGACAACCGCCATAGCCTCCTCATCCAGACCTCCACTAGTAGTGCTCTATAAGCGCAAGCTTTGCCTTAAGGGGTCGCAATAGGGTGGTTCAAATTAACACATATGCATGCATTATTTGACACAGATATATTGAGACTATACATATTCTACACCAAATTGATCATATTTAATATTTCTATCAGATTAGTTCCATTTTGGAAGGTTTAAGAAGCCCTGGAGTGCAAATGGAACAAAAACGTTCTTTTTTCTTAAAACAGCATTATGGGATGGAAAAAGAACACTATCATAACTTTTTATAATTGGCAATTAATCTAAATGTCATTCCCTGGGACCCTTTTCTTTCTTTTAGCTATATCTCAATTATTAAACTCTACAGAGCTGTTCAAAGTAGCATAGTCACTTACAAATTGATGATTTTTCATGAAAAATGACCAAAATCCCCTATTTTCCCCTATTTTCGCCTGTTTTCAACAATTTTCAAGTGACTATGCTACTTTGAACAGCTCTGTAGAGCTTAATAATTGAGATATAGCTAAAAGAAGGAAAAGGGTCCCAGGGAATGACACCTAGATAACTCCCCAATAACCAGAGCTGATGAAAATGTTCTTTTTCCATCCCATAATGCTGTTCTAAGAAAAAAGAACGTTTTTGTTCCATTTGCACTCCAGGGCTTCTTAAACCTTCCACAATGGAGCCAATTTGATAGAAAAATTAAATATGATCAATTTGGTGTATGATATGTACAGTCTCAATATATCTGTGTCAAATAATGCATGCATATGTGTTAATTTGAACCACCCTATTGCGACCCCTTAAGAGAGCTGTGGCTGTGAACCCTCTCCTCCCTCCGTACACACAGGTAAATATCAGAGTCAGCCAATGTCGCCAATACTACTCTCATACAAGGGTCAGGCGCTGCTGGACTATAATAGATGGGTCAAGGACTGTTCTACTGAGGGTCAGGCTAGGCCGGACATTCAATAACGGGCTGGACTTTGGCAAATTTGCTTGAAAGTCTAGCCAGCAAGAGATGCACATCATCATAAACGCAATCATGATACATTTCATTGTAAGTAGACGAACCAGTAGACTCGCCTCTCTGCCCTCTAAAAGAGAGGGCAGAGAGGCGAGTCTCACTCTTAAAAACCCTTCCCCTCCCCTCCCCCCCTCCCCCCCCTCCCCCCCTCCCCCCCCCCATGCATCTTAAAGAGTGCCCCCCAGAGTGCCCCTCCCCCCCCCTAAAAAAAAAGAGCCACATTTTTAAATCATTTTTTAGCAAGCTTTCAGCTTGCTTTTTCTTTTTTATAATTTATTTATCCATAAAAATCTCAAGTGACTTATTTTGAAATTCACGCCAACCTAGTAGTCACGTGACCCCCTTAAGTAGGTCACTTCCAGTCACGTGACCTATTTGAATTTCCCGCCAACATGGTGGTCACGTGACCCTCTTAAGTAGGTCACTTCCGGTCACGTGACCTATTTGAATTTCCCGCCCAAAGGTCACGTGACCGGAAGTAGGTCACTTCCGGTCACGTGACCTATTTGAATTTCCCGCCAAAAGGGAGGCCTCTCATTGGCTGCTTTTGAATTTCCCGCCAAAAGGGAGGCCTCTGATTGGCTGCAGGTCGATTGAGTAATAAACAGTACTTAACTATAGTCCCGTTCCGATACATACAATACTACTAACGGTGACTTAGGAAAAAACGGTGACCGTAAAAATAACGGTGAAAGTCCGGCACCCAGTGTTGCCAGTGAATCTCCGTCATTTTAACGGAATTTTTTTTACAGTGTAGACGTACACACAGTGATGGGTAATCATTAACTTAGGGCCACTTAGCATACTTTGTGCCTCTACATGGGTATCCACAGTTTTGACCATATCGTTGTGTCGATTTTTATGCATACAGAATATACTAGGATTTTATGACAATATCGATTTTTAAAAAGGCCGTGTCGCCATGTCGCTGTGGAATTTTACCCATGTAGAGGCACGATGCATGAATGCAGTTCTGATGAGTCTACTCACCAGATGGGTGTGGACCACTAAATTCGACATGGCGACATGGCCGTTTTTGGGCCTAGTGACATTTGACATGAGGAATATTAGAGATAGCGACATGGGACATGGACATTTCTTAAAATCGACAGGACGACATGGTTATTTCTAAAATCGACATGGGAAATTGGGACCCCCATTTAGACCCCCCACCAGGACTACATTCCTGCACTATGTTTGGGGTATGTCTGTGAATGCAGCACTGATGAGTTATTCTCCAGGACTGCATTCATGCATCATGCTGAAACACGTCATGGGGATAATCATGCAATATATGTATGATAGGGGAGCGGTAATTAACGACAAAGTCATTTCATTTTCCAATAACACTTACAAAAATCCAGAGGGAGATGGAGGCCATTAGATGAGACCATTAGAGTAAGGTTAAATTAACTCATGTGTTTTAGGTTAAACATGGTGAGAAAAGCTAGGTAGGGAGTGTCGGGTCGGGTCGGGTCGGACTTTTTTTTTTTTTTGTGGAGCCTGTAGGTCAAGCTCCCGGCACCAAGTAAGGGGTGCGGGTTGTGCAGTGGGTTTAGAAGTATACTATGGTACAATACAGGCATTAACGGGGTTGCAGAGGGGCCCCTCGGAGGTCGGAAAGTCGCTGAAATTAAGGGGTACAGGTCACAAAGTCGCTTTTTTTGTACTCCTTAAAGCATTGTCAATTTTGTCCAAAAGTCGCCTGGTCACTTTTATTATTGCATTAAGTCGAAATTCGCCTCCAAAACGGCCCAGGTGGCCAGGTCGCCTTTGACCCATCTGCAGCCACATTCACGTAGCTCTGACCCACCTGACCTCAGGTGTGGACTACAGGAGTTTCCCAAACTCCAGGTGCGGCTAATACACACTAATTTATTACATCTTTGGTGCTTAACAAGACCAAGCATGTGGCCGGAGATTGGTGCATCTGCTAGCAGTGTGAACCCCACAGAGAGGGGTTCTGATGACGACCTCTGCCGCAGAATGTGAGAGGTGATGTAGTTCTGTGGTGTGAGGACAGGGGGCACCACCGCTGCTGCAGATCTACATACCAAGCCCCCGGATGGGCCACGCCCTCAGATTTGGATACATATGTGTGAAAATGATTCCGAGGGAAAGGGTCCGTTTTTGGGTCCTAGGCACGGACCCGTGAGGGTCCTTGATAAGGGGTGCTTTTTAAGCAAATTTGGAGAGAAAGGGGTCCATTTTCAGACCTTAATGGCCTTTCAAAAGGTACTTTACCTTTATTTTCCTACAATATTTATTAGTCACCCTTGATTCAGATTTTTTCTCAAGGTCACCCTGTGATTAGGGTATATTTTTGCAGGGCCATTTGTGATTAGGGTCCGTTTTTCTGGTAAGTCTACCTTGAAAAGGGTATACTGTTTGAAAATTTCGCCCCTTGATAAGGGTACCAAATTAAGGTCGATGTTCGCACATAGTAACTATAGAAAAGGTAGTCGTCAAACTCAATACTAATACTCAGGTAAAAAAATACCATGGTCATTACCATGGTTTACAATTCAACACCATAGTATACCATGGTTTACCAGAATTTACTGTAGTATACTATTGTAAACTAGTGTATGTATAACTCTAATTTATCGCTGTACACCATGGTAAACTATAGTTGCATTTATTACTATTGTAAACAATAGTTAGATGGTTAAAACAGCATCACTGTATACCATAGTTTACCACAAACTAGTCTGTAAGGACGAAACTTGTAATTTACCATGGTGATTGGATAATTGTTAACCATGGTTTATTATGATCTATCATGGTAACACATTTTATCATGGTATATAATGTTTGTCATCACTATGATTTATTATGGTATATCACTATCATGATAAACCATGGTTTATATATCAAAGTATATCATGGTTAACTCAGGTTTACTAGGGTGGTTACACTTAATATATGTAACTATAATAAACCATTGTATTATTTTTACTGTGGTATATCATGTTTGGATGATAGCAAACTATAGTTTTGATACTATAGTTTACCACCATAGTACCATAGTTTACTTGGCCATACTAGAGAAGTGTGTGCAATTACGGTATACTATTGTAATATTGTGTTTCTTTACTCATGGTAAACTCTGTTTTTTTTTAACATTATTTAATTTGTCACTTAATTAGGCATTATGCACCGAGCACTCACACTCACTATAGAGTTTATCATGGTATCTACTATGGTACATATTATAAGTATGTGATAATAATAACTATCATAGAACATAGTTTATTGTAGTATCTATCATAGTAAACTATGGTTAATTTACCCTGGTTATTTGGCCAAACCATAGTGTTTTGACAATCGTTTACCATGGTATTTACTATAGTACATTACAATTGTTACCATTGTATACTATGATAGAATAGAATATAGTTTATTATAGTATTTACTATAGTAAACTATGGTTAATATTATACCCTGGTTATTTGGCCAAACCCTGATAGAATTACTATGATATACTATGATATTGACCATGATATATGCTAATATACAGTGATGTATCATAATAAAATATCACACTTCATCATAGTTGATATCATTATATACCATAGTAAATATTACAGTATATATCATAGTAATAAAACCATGGTTTGGCCAAATAACCAGGGTAAATTTACAATGGTTTACCATAGTGAATACCATGGTATTTTTTTACCTGGGTACCCTCATGGTCAAAGGGGTCGCCAAGATATGCCAGACAAGGCATAATCTCAACCCCCTCCCGTCTCAAGAAAAAACGTTATTTAACGTTTGCAAACGTTTTCACTGGGTTTGCAGGAGACCGTTTCTTCAAAAACTTTGTTTGTATCAAAAACAGTATTGAACGTTTTCACATGGTGAGTACAAAAAACGTTTGTATAAAAACGTTTCTATTGATTCCAGTTATTGTAACCAGGAGGCAGCTATGGTACTTTGCTGGTGCTTCAGCACATGATCTTATTTAAAACATGTCATAATGATGATAATATATAACTTTTTTAATCAATGTAATCGCAAGATTTCATATCAATCTATTTCGCATAGAATAGCAGCAAGATGAATGACTTTTATGCAGTCCATGATCGGAATATACCTATGCACACCCATTTACGTGCCCGCTACAGTACTAACCAACTCACATTAGTCTTCTCCATATCAATGAGTATTAGACTATGTCCTTTTGAGTTAGGCATTAGTCATATGGTGAGTAACCTGGGAAAGTCACTTCAGACTAAGGGCTGAGGCATTTAGATATCTGTGTGAATATATTGGGTGCACAGTTAATGGGGGGTCTAGATGGGGGGTCCCCATGTCGCCTGTCGATTTTAAGAAATGCTCATGTCATTTGTCAGTATCTTTGTAATTCTCCTGTCATTTGTCACTAGGCTCCATGTCGCCTGTCCATTTTAAGAAAAGGGCATGTCCCTTGTCAATATCTTTGAATTTCTTCTGTCATTTGTCACTAAGCCCCATGTCGCCTGTCGATTTTAATAAAAGGCCATGTCGCCCTGTCGATTTTAGGGCTCCACCCCTATTCAATGGAGCACAATTAATATCATCTTAATTTCTGTATAACTGCTATCATCTCTCTATGATTATGTTAATGTATATCAATGCTTACAAAGGTGTGTGTTTGTACGGTAATTCGGCGGGGGGAAATTACGGTAATATATTCCCACACAGTGTGGTTCTCGGTATGCTCACTAGGGGGAACCTTGAGCTTGGTCCTGGTTGACGGGTCTCCGTATGTCTACCGGGAAAGACCTAACAATTTAGTCTGGAGGTTTGTTAACCCTGTAGGGGCTGCAGATAGCTATTATATGCCATGCCCTTGACTGAATTATAATCAGGGCTTCATTCATGCATCATGCCGACCTTCTAGAAGTATATCATAGTCATAGGGTGCGCATGGTGCTTAAAAGTAGCCTTGGGATGTCACTCACTATGGCTGCAATCATGTATCATGTCAATATAATGCATTAAAACTCTATGGAGCCCTTAGAGGGTTACGTTTACCCCCCCCCCCCCACAATTGGCTACTTCTTTAATAAGGTCCCCCCCTGCCCACAAGGCATGGCTCAGGCTTCAAAGGCATTGATTCTGCAAGTCATCAGGTCATTAGTACAACTTCATAAAACATAACTCCAAGGTCCCCCAGGGTGTGTGAAGTTTGTTCTTGCTAGACATTGATTAGGCCACTCAAAAAAAAGAGAGGTTTCTCATCACCAAGGTCTGAGAAATCTGACGAGGGAGGCTTTTTTCCTTTTTAAATTCTTTTTTTATACTCGCAGGCCAAAATGTTTAGAACAATTTACGGGTTTCTTTGGCCAAAATTCACATTTTATTGGTTAAGAATTAATTGATCTTTAGAAGTGGGGAAAATGCAAGTTATTTCTATACCACTGCATTGCTGGCATTATTAGCTTTGGTTTGATACCAAATATGACCAATTTTATCCATTTTGATGAGGTTTTTCATCAAAATTTGGCAATAAAAAAAAAGGTTTTCCCCAAAACCTGATTTTTATGATGTGCGCGGTGATGAGAAACCATCTTATTTTTTTGAGTGGCCTTATTACCGTGTACTTCAAGAGCCATCTCATTCAAGCAACTTTAAGCAACATTTAAAAATGCCTTCAGCAGCTTGAAAAAATTCTAAGCAAATTTAAGCTAATCATCATTTAAGTTATGTTTAAAGATGCTTAAATGGGAGTGTACATACAGTGGTAGATTATTTCCATTAGTAGACCTTAAACTTGTGTTGGGGCATAATATTACATATTAATCTCATACACGGTATTTCCGGGTAACATCTACTATTTACTTAGCTTCTCTACCTGGAGCTAGCTCACACAGTTCCCAGGAGAGGACTAGGGTCCTCTCCAGGTTACCGTGTGCCGCTCTCAGGTGGGCTGCCGACCCTCTCATCTGGCCACGTGATCAAAGGACCGGTGGTTATATAAGACCCGTGTGTTTACCTGGAAGGCAGTCAGTGCAGGCCCGACTGACGATAGACTTAACCATGTCCAACTGTGCGGACAATGTGGTATATTGATTATACCGGCTGTTTCCTATATTCATATAGAAACATGATTATATTTGTGTGCTGATTTCACACCGAGTGTTCCCCTGTTCAGGAACGTGATCCACTTTTGTAATAAAAGTCTGTTATTCTCGCACCTGGAAACTGCTGTTCTCGTTGTTCCTTAAACTATAATAACCACGAGCCCCCACACTTGTACATGCGACTTTGTACTTGGATGATAATACAGTCTCTAACCCTCTAAGGACCGCCTTATTCATTTATGTATCATGCCCTTGGGCGACATGATGCATTAATGCACCCCTGGCACGATCAATTCACCAGTGCTGATATAAGCATCATACCGACCCTACAGGGTTCAAATGAACAGCATGATGCACCAATGCAGCAACAGCTGCATTGGTGCATCATGAAACAAATGTCATCTTTTAGCGACATGCCATCCTCAAATGTCTAACATCAGTAAAAACAAAGAAGAGCCTCTACCTGCAGTGCCAAGGTCTCTGGGTGCATCAACCCTCTCATTACTTCAACTAGGGAGGTCAGATATACCTTTAAAAAAAAGGGACAAGCCATTCATTTCTTGATAAATACAAATATATAACTTTTACTTTCGGGTATGTCAACGTGTTTACGTCTAGGCACTTTTAACGTTTTTGTCTGGATGTTGCACATCTTCGGGAGGTGTAATTTATTACTGTAGAAGGGGAGGAGAGCTTAGTTTTTTTTTATCAAGCAATATTTATTCAGATCCCCGCAACCTGCAACCAAGCTGTAAATCAATGGGCAAGAAATTCAGCACAAAGTTGAATCAATGTTGAATCAACATTGGCAACCAATGCTGATTCAACATTCTGTGCCTACTGGGGTGCCTCATTTGATCGTGATCCAGTGCGGACTCGCAGGAACTTGTATATGTGAAAGCGGGTACTCAAATAGACAACTTTAATTTTCGCCCCCCCCCCTCCATCAAACCACCGTGTATGAAATCTGATAAGCTTTGCATCGACCGCCCCCCCCCCCCTCTACCAAAGACACCCATGTCCACCCCCCCTCTACCAAAGACACCCATGTCCACCCCCCCCCCCTACCAAAGACACCCATGTCCACCCCCCTCTACCAAAGACATCCATGTCCACCGTCCCCCCTCTGCCAAAGACACCCATGTCCACCGCCCCCCCCCCCTCTACCAAAGACACCCATGTCCACCACCCCCCTCTACCAAAGACACCCATGTCCACCACCCCCCTCTACCAAAGACACCCATGTCCACCGCCTCATATATAATATGCATCGACCCCCCCCTCTACCAAAGACACCCATGTCCACCGCTCCCCCCTCTACCAAAGACACCCATGTCCACCGCCCCCCCCTCTACCAAAGACATCCATGTCCACCGCCCCCCCCCTCTACCAAAGACACCCATGTCCACCGCCCCCCCCCCCCCCCCCCCAGCTCACACTAAATGACTCTGCCCGTGTCTTGTACACCTGATATAAGGTTCAGGAGGAGGGGAGCAGCTCGCATTGAGGGGAGAGCTGATAGAAGACTGTGAGCTGCTCATCACTAGTTCAGGATGTCGCCACCAGAGGCCCTCCGCTGTATCTCTCTGCTACTAGTCCTCACCCCTCCTTGTTGGGCTCTAACCATTAAGGTGAGTGCAGGGCGGGGATACTATACTGATCTTTGAGCATAGTTTGGTACCATAGGACACTATATAGGATTTGTTGCATGAAGACTGTGCCGATTTTTAGGCCCAGTTTGATACCTCAGACCATTACATAGGGTTTGTTGCCTAAAGACGGACTTATCTATGAGTGGATTTTAGTTCCCGAGACCCCTATATAGGATTTGGTGTGTAAAGACTTACCGATTTTTAGGCCCAGTTTGATACCTGAGACCCCTATATAGGATTTGTTGCGACAAGACTGACTGATTTTGAAACCCAGTTTGGTACCTGACACCACTATATAGGGTTTGTTGCGTAAAGACTGACTGCTTTTTAAGCCAAGTTTGGTACCTGAGTCCACTATATGGGATTTGTTGCGTAAAGACGGGTTCTCACTTTGGTTTGGTTATTAATTTTAGTGACATACTTGTTCACAGTGGAATGAGATCATTTTCTAGTGAGATATAATGTGTTTTCCTTCATGTTACCCTTAGGTGGCCTATATATCCAGGTATGGACCCAACATTGGTAGACTTGGAAGTAGCTCTAATTATGAGACAACAGCAGCGGCCGTGTCTCTGGCAATAGAAGATTACCAAGCTCGTGGTGGTTTGAGGAACCACACTTTCAAGTAAGGTCCCATTTTACATCCTCAGGGCGTTTATACCTCTAAGGATGGATGTCCCTTAAAGATGGCATTAAAAACCGCACTCGTGTAAGGCGCATTCCACTATGGGGCAAGCACACCTTGTATGGAGAGCATCATTTCTACCCCGTCATCAGACAGCTCTATCTATATGTTGCCTAAACGGATTATACTATCCTTAGTATGCCTGGATTTGGAAACAGACTTTTAAAAAGTTGAAAGTACCAGGGTTGAGTCATGAATTGCTGCACTGCCTCATGGTCATCAATACGACTCATTGTTTTCTCTAGTAACTAGGAATATCACAAAACAATTAAATACTCTTCAAAAAACAATTTTCTGAAAACAATTTTCTGAACCAGACAATTATTGAGGCCAATGAAGGCAGTTTGAGCTGTTTTAATGGCTAACATTAACTACTAAGTAAAATGTAGAAGAACATGAAAATTAAAGGAAATTCAAAAGGAATGGAGAAAATGCGAGGTTGGGTTGCCTGAAACAAGAAGAAAACCTTGTATGGAAAGCATCAGAATGAATTTCGTGTTGTTACTTAAATTAATGTATTATTAGGTTGGGAAAATTCGACCTTCAATACCAGCCACGTAAAAAGTAGAAGGATGTGTGTTCTTCCTTTGATTTTGTGACAATATATACATGTAACTATAGATTCAACTACAAAAACAATTCATGAATATCTAAACATTATTTGCTATAGATTATCAACTTCTATACAGGTAGTTGTACATGGATGGGCTTGTATAGCATTCTTGTAGTTAACAAGATATAATGATTCAAATGTCAAAATATAGCCAAATAAGGCATATTTATAACCCCCCTCTCCCCTTACCACTCCCCCACTACCACACATGTATAAGATAATGCACTCGGAGATTCCCCCTTGGAGGCATGGGCCAGCGGTGGCCCTTATCCCCCCCTGGCCGAGCCTCCACTCCGCTTAGGTTTAGTTACATTAAAGATGGTATATCAGCTATAATTCGAGGAATTTTTACTCATGCCATATTACTATTGTATAGAGTCTCCTATAAATACTCCCTAAATTTTAAAAGGATTGAAAGTATTTAAATCTTTCAAATTAGCACATGTAGTGCAATACTTTTTGCTGTAGGTCAACACTAAAACTCCCTATGTTGTGGTACTGCATGGCTCAGTGCATTCTCTACCAGGCTAGTTTACCCTGTACTCACCTGGGGGAGTGACTGTGTCAGTGAGGTGAATAGGCTATATTGTTAAATATCTCAAATCATGTATTTATAGACAAATATCTTGCAAATGTTGTGTACTGTGTATTAGCTAAAATGATAATGGAACCAATGACATCCCTTTTAAGGAAAAAGTTTGGGAAGTGTACTGGTTGGTACACCATCTTTAAGAAAGGGTGAATCTCCCCCTGCCATTGACACCTCCCTGTGTGCTACCACAGGTGTTGTGGAGAAAGTCCTGGAATGTCCAGGCTTGGTTATTTGCTGTTACATAAATGAATCTGTTGTCACAGAATAATGAATATTCTGGACATGATGTGTAAGCCGGGACATGATATGAAGGTGATTGCCGACCTGTACTACCGCGAGAGGCCGGACGTCCTCCTGGGACTCACCTGCTCCAGCAGTACGTCCTCAGTTCTCTCTGCCATTAGGCCACTCAAAAAAAAAAGAAGGTTTCTCATCACCAAGGTCTGAGAAATCTGACGAGGGAGGCTTTTTTTTTTTTTTTTTTTTTTTTTTACTCGCAGGCCAAAATGTTTAGAACAATTTACGGGTTTCTTTGGCCAAAATTCACATTTTATTGGTTAAGAATTAATTGATCTTTAGAAGTGGGGAAAATGCAAGCTATTTCTATACCACTGCATTGCTGGCATTGTTAGCTTTGATTTGATACCAAATATGACCAATTTTATCTATTTTGAAGAGGTTTTTCATCAAAATTTGGCAATAAAAAAAAAAAGTTTTCCCCAAAACCTGATTTTTATGATGCGCGCGGTGATGAGAAACCATCTTATTTTTTTTGAGTGGCCTTACTCTATCTGGGTAGTTTTGCATAAGATTTCAAATTAAAACGAAATCTTTTGGTCCAAAGGCTGATGTTGCTAAGGATTAGCAACAGGATGTCGTTTCAGGTGTGTTGCTAAAGGTATTATTCTCAGTTCCCCCTGTTATAACCCTTTTTGCCAGAAACGATTTCCTCAAATGCATACTTTCTGCATATCGTTTTGCTATGTATGGCCACCACCTATCAACATAAGCAACACAATAATCGTTTTCTTTGTAGAATATTGTTTTCACCTATGCAAAACTACCCAGCGGGCTGTTACAAAACACAGCGTAAAATCATAGCATAAAAAAAGAGAGTGCTACAAAAGAATTGTCAGGAGTAACTCTAGTTCCTGGTTCCTGAAAACAGCTGTACTATGGTTTTCTAGATTCATGTAAAATAATGAAAATCATGTGACCAAGTTGAAAAAAAGGTACATTCATAGAAGAGGGAATTTCTATACTGTTGCCCCTCCTCCTCCTCTCCCATGTCAGTGATGATCAGTGTAGCGAGATACATCTCACTGTGGAAGATCTCCTTCTTCCCGATTGGCGGCATCCATGGCGCACTGGGGGACAAGTCGGTGTATACCACAATGGTGCGGGTCCAGGCAGCCGCCTCCAAGATGTCCATCGCATTCACGAGCATGTTCAAGGTTAGTATTAGTCTCAATCAGACCTAGACGGAACGATCTAGGTCTGATAACCACCGGCCCATTCTGCAGGGCTTCCCCAGCAGATCGCAAACAGCTCAAATAGGGAATCCCGAGTGATGACGTCATAGCGTAGCCAATAGCAGCCGTGCACACATCCCTGGTCGACTGGCCCGTACCCTTACGGGCCCGGTACAGGCTAGGTTAGTATAGCGATAATTCAGGTTTCTCGATGAGGGCAGCCATGTTGGTTCTGAGCTGGCAATGCATCATGAGACTTCGGCTGTGACCACACTCACAAACACCCTAGCTGGGCAGGAACAGGCTAAGTTTGCGAGAGCAGCAGAAACAGAAATGACTGCCTGTCCGCGTAAACATCATGGTCATGGGAGCTAGTTAACACATGTTACAGCGCTATAGTCCACAATACCCATGGCCACAGTACACCGCTGTGGGTATAGAAGTTTGGTGTTCAAAATTCTGTGGAAATTAGCCAAAAAGTGAGGTTACTTTGATTCTCTGATGGGCTTAAAACATGATTCTCAGGGCTGAAATTACACAGGGGGCTTCTTATATATGTCCCCCACCTTCATACGATTTTAGAATTTGCAGTTTATAACTGATTTAATGCAACATGCCCTATTGCCGTCATGATGCCTGAATGCAGCCCTTGCGAGTTATTTTCCAGGATTGCATTCAGGCATCATGACAACCCATCAAAAGTGTAGCACATATAATTATGGCATTGAGGGTTAATGTATTGCTTTTATACAGCAACAACTCTTATACAGCAACAAGGTGGTCATGAGTAGGCCTAATGGCCTTCCTGTAGGTTGACTGCCAACAAAAATGAGTTCAAGAGAAAAGCCCTTAAATTGGTGAGAGTCAGAAGTGAGGCCATAAGGCTCGGTATCAGGAGATAAAAGCTAACAACTGACACTAGCATATATATACATATATTCAACACACGCCGCTCACATAGTAGCACGCCATGCCATACCTGTGAAGTCATGTACTCGATTTAACAACTATTAGTAGCTATATTATAAAGCAGTCATTGTCCATCTGAGAACAAATCATGTAGTCTCAACTCTCATAAACTAAAACAACCGAGCTAAATGAGGCCAGGAGATACAGGCCTCCCATAAAGCAAATCAATCTGTCTGTATAAATGTGTCAAGGAAACATTGAAACCCATTTTATCGTTTCTGCATCATAATTCACTATGTATGTGCACCGTATAATTAACATATGTTTGATCATAACTATAATGTTTTATGTTATTTTCTTGTGAGTGGACGATAACCGTCCTCCACCACATGTATGTGTGTGTGACGCTACCAGGCCAACATACTTGATGAATGAACATGAGATATGTAACAATGTGTAATCGCCTGTTAATTAACACAGTCGAGAACATATATTTTTGATTGTTGTCTCTATATACCCCATCATTCAATATACTAACTGTGAGTATTATGTGAAGGAGTACGGATGGGGTAAGACGGCTATGGTGACTACAGAGGGACCAAGTGGCTGCTACCTCTCCAGTCCCGACATCTATGAGGCCCTCAAGGTAAGTTAACACTGTCATCATAGCAGTAATCTCCTCAAACATTCATCAACCAGAAACCCATGGGAAAGAATGGTCCAATCTCACCAGATATATCTTTTAATACATTTCAAACAAACTCTTTTTCTAATCGTTCAAGCCCCAGTAATTGGGGGCAAGTTCAACATTGAATCAATGTTAAAAAGTTGTCTATAAATTGTATATGTCTATAAACTATAAATCTACCATATATGTATTGATGCTGAATTAAGGTTCTGCCCTGTAAACACAGATACATAGCTCAGGCGTAGATCTACATTGGCTTAGAGTGTTAACTACATAATTTTACAAGGTTTATGAACGTCAAAACATGAAGGTTAAGTTACATTCAATGGACGTATATGTCTGAATTACGTTTTTCTACGTCATTCAGATGTTTATATATATAATGCCTACATTTTATGTAATTTAAAAAAATCTTATCATAGATCCTTGTTGTGCACTGGATATACTCCTGGGGGTTGAGTGGCAATATCATTGATACAAGCCAATGCCGAAAGACGCAGCTTATATCAATGATATTGACTCAAGACACCAGGAGTATATCCAACATACAGCCCGCTTTCATAGATTGATTATGTAAAATAGCCTTATTACAGCTCTTTTTCCACACATGTGGCCTAGGAGGACATCCTGTATAACCCTCCTAGGAGGTTATATGATCATCAAACATAATCTCTGTGTGTTCTAATAGAAAGAAATATGATCAAAGCATATGCTTGAAGAGCGTAGCCTCATTATGGTACAGCATAGCCATATATGTGCCTCTACATGGAGTAAAAATCGACACGGGCGACACAGCCCTTTTAAAACCGACGGACACAGACATGTTTAAAATGACCTAGTATACTCTATATGGATAAAAATCGACATGAAAATGGGGGATATTTGGGAATGTTTCTCAATATACCTTCATTTGATAGCCAAAAGAAGACTTTTCCATTTCTGATGGGCAGCTTTTTTTTTCTTTTCCTCCCGCCCCCCATAATATTTGCTCTGAGTGCCCGTAATCCAAGTTATCAATAAAAGGTGGCCTTATGAAAAAAAAAAGGGTGCGGGGTTGGAGCCCCCCAATTATACAACAGCAGCACCAACTGAACAGCACTATAACTTTGTGTAATGGGACAATGCCTCCCAAACATAGGTCCTAGTTAGCTAGTTGGCTTTTCTGATATTTCAAGAAAAAAAGAACATAAAGAAAGAAAGCATATCATTGCATGAGTCCTGGTAGAGCAGTTGGTTAGATGTTGGGCTCAATGCATCCCAATTTCCTTTCTTTTTTTCTTTTCTCTTTTTTTTCTTGAAATATCAGATATAAATATATCTCCCTGCTCATATTAAAGGTGAGGAGCCAACTTACCTGAAATTGGGTCTGGACGCTAAGGGAGTCCCAAGTACTGTGCTGAATGTTGAGGTTCCATAATAAAACTATTTATTGCAACATGTACACTGTAATTGAACTGTGTGAACCTTGTTCTTTCATCTCGTATATTATTAAAGAAAGTAGGAAAGTAGGTTCACTACACTACCTGTGGCATGTGTTTGCAGGCGATGGGTGTGACTATAACGGCTTGGCTGCAAATACCCGAATTGGAGACACCAGAATACAAGCTCAGCAACTTACTCGACATAGTCAGTGAACGGGCAAGAGGTAAGTTGTAAGCCTTCAAGGGCCGCATAATGCATCAATGTATCATGCCATGGGTTGTCATGATGCATCAATGCAGCCCTGGTGTGCAACTCGCCAGTGCACCCAGGACATATATGGGGGTAGATGGCTAAAATCGACATGGCGACATGGCCATGTCTTAAAATCGAAATGCGACATGGAGCTTAGTGACATGAGGGGACATTTTAGTGACAATGCAGCACTGGCTGGGCTGCAGTGGTGCATCATAAGGATAAATTTGTCTTGAATGCCTCCCTATGTAAACTAGTAAGCACTTGCTATATTTATGATCATTTTTCTTTGATTCAGTATTTTCCTTTGCAGTTATAATATTTTGTCATAAAAATGATGTCAGTCGGCTTGCGTTTCTGCGGCTGGCCCATGAGAAGGGGCTGAGGGCTCCTGACTTCGCGTTCTTAACGTATGGAATTACCGTACAACAAGGTGTTATCATGCCATGGTCCTCTCTACCTGACCTCACCACAGCCCAGGTACAACAGTGGCGGAAGATACTCATGGAGGTCAACTTTAAACAGGTCAGTTTAACCTCTTAACTCCTTCACCGCTGGATTTCTTGTAACTCAGTGCAATTTTGTGCAATACATTCACAGGGAGAAGTAAAGGCGTTGCCATGACTCTTTTACCATAGTCAACTCTAGTTGACTCTGGTAGCAGAGTCATGATGACTCTGGCGGAGGGGTCACAGCTACTCCAGTCATACCCCTTGATCCTTGTACAAATTGACTCTCCCTTTTGACTCTATCAGTGCAGAGCCAAGTGCAGTTGACTCTGCCCACAGCAGAGTCATTTGTAGTTTGACCCTTCATGAAGGGTCAAATAAAAAATGTGTTGACTCTGATAGTAGTTGCATATGAAACCACCTGGTGGGGCAACCAACTCTAATTTGGTATCAGTGGCAACCACAAGGCAGAGCCACTATCTATATTTTAGATAATTGTTACATGCCACACAGTTTTGATTTTTTATAGATAGGTCCACTATGTCTAAATAGTGTGATTAAGGGATGTCAATGGATAAGATTTCCAGTTAACTTACCTGAATCAAATATGATGACAAACTGTACAATGCATTCCAAGAACATCCACAGTAAAGAGCTTAGTCACCATATTTGTGGGTATGGGAAATGAAGATAAGGCTGGGCACTAACTGTGTGAGATATAATGTGTGGCACTGCTTACTACTTCATATAGATCTGATATTGGCATCTAAAATGGCCAATGGTCTGTAGAATGTAGTGTGAGTCAGTTATAACTTCACACAGGGGGAAGTGGTAGACATTATAAAATGTCTTGTTATTGACCTGTTTTGACTCAACTCATTTGACTCTCCCCTACAGGTGTCACGTGGGAGACAAACTGTGACTCTGGCTCTCAGAGTCGTGGCGACTCCTTTACTTTTCTGTGTGTTGGCTTACCATGGGTTAAGGACCACAGAGTGCAACAATGCAGTTTAGGGATATTAAAGCAGTATGCAGTATGCAGGGTTGCCTCACGATTTGCAATCCAGAGGGGGGGGGGGGGTCAAAAAATGTCAAGCCAAGAATGGGCACTCCCCTAGGCAATACACTATGTGTCATTTAAATTTGTTGAGAAGTCCATGGGTGGTGCTGACAGGGTCGCTCACCTGTCCTCATCTGCCGGTCCCCTAGGACAGCACACAAATGGCTGTGTCTCATGACCTTGGTCCAATGTTTTTGTCTCTGACCAGGTGCCGTCTCTGACTGGGTGCCGTCTCTGACCGAGTGCCGTCTCTGACCGGATGTCATTTGGGAGTTTAGTTATCTTCTACCAACAGCAGGAGGCTAATTATAGTTACATAACAACTGCCATAACGTTTTTACAAATCATAATATATATGAGTATATGTTACAAATTAAAAAACACTTCCTTCTGACACCAGGTCAGAGATGGCACCCGGTCAGAGACGGCACCCGATCAGAGACAAAACAATTGGCTCAAGGTCGTGAGACATAGCCAAATACTCCCCATGGCAATGGTCATTATTCAACACTGCATGTTTTCATGCATTATTCTGAAGTGTATCTTCAACCTTGGTGCCTAAGATCTCAGTATGGCAAACAGTAGAACCAAACTGACATTATTTGCTGACCACTGCACTTTCATACTACAGGTGTATATGGAGAGCCTGGTAGGTCCAGTGTTTGATGAATTCTACGAACGCGTCCCGATCCGTATGACCCAACCACCATGGAACTACAACCTGACATTGGAGCTGGGTATGGAGGTAAGGAGCTACTTTTGTTTTAGTGCCATTTTTACTTTCATAATGAATTGAAGATGTGAGACAATGGTGGGCAGATTAGGTGTTTAGTCCCAAGTCGAAACTTAAGACTAAATTTTTGGTAAAAGATGGCCTTCTGTGCTTCTGATCTTTAGTTTTGTAACATTGTATTGCAAACCCAACATTTACATGTTATTTAAGTGCAATGCAAGGTTAGAAAAGGCTTATCACCTTATATTGAATTGAGCTGTCCAGTCTGCATGATTCTAACTTTCTAACCATTCTGTGCATGTTACGTATTTCAGTTAATTTTGTAATGGGGGTTATCTGAAGATCTAGCAACAAGTAAAGGCACTATTTGTAGTCCCTATGAATGATCTTTTTTCACTGAATATCCTGATAAAACATAACAGTGCAGGGGGTGGTCATTTTTTAACAACAGGGCGGGGGGTCAGATTTTGACACGAGCGGGTTGAAATTTTGTTGGTCCCCCCCCTGCGGGAGGAGTCGGAATTTTCTCGGTCCCCCCTCAGGCAGGCTGAAATTGAGCACGGCTGACCCCTTTGAGCTATAGTAACACACAGGCTTTTTCGCCAATAAAGAGGTGCAAATTCTCAAGAGGGGTCCAAATTATTTTGGTCCCCCCAATCCACCCAAACCCCCTGTTGACCACTCCCTTACGTCAGTCTCCTACTTTTGGCTTAGATCTCTATCCGGGCGGCAGACACGTATGACATGACGCTGGCCTACCTAGCCTGCTTAGAGGACGTTATAGAGAGTGGAGGCGACTGGCATGACGGAGAAGTTATAGCCAATGCAATCAAACACAAGGTTATCTATGGTAAAGTATGCACATATTATTTCATGATAAGAACAACAACTTCTTCCTGTGTGTGTTGATATATAGACAGGGTGGTTCTTGAAGCACTTGTCAAGTAACCCAGAGAACAAAAAACGTCATACAAATTTTATAACGTTAAATAACGTTTCTCTAAGGCTCCTTACTATGGCATAACGTTACATTAAGCTTTAAAACATTATTTTGACGTAAAATAACATTTTTTTTTGTTAGCTGGGTAGCCATTACATTCTTCACAGGTGGATCTGCACCATCTGGCGAGTACCCCCCACAGAGCTTTATTTCATGTTTGCACAGTGAACTTCATCAACAATTCATTATAAAACTTTAGAAATACAGAGCTGAACTTATAAGTGACCTCGATAATGGTGAGATTGGTTGAAAAATAATAATATAGGGTACTTCGTATAAACAAAAGGTGCTGTCATATTTCAAGGGCAAGTTCTCTATAAGGACAGGTGTAGGACATTTGACACACTGAAAACCCTATGTTAAAATAAGTACTCACTAGTGAGGACTTTTGGGTGATCATTTTGATTGGGGCGTGGGGGAGTACCCTGGTGATCTTTAAAGTGATCACAAGTGAGGACCCAGGTCATCAATATGATCACCCTTTTGACCCAATTGTAGAGTATGCTAGGTTGTCAATGGGAAGACCCTGGGCACTCTATTTGATGACTGCCTTTAATTTTCAATTTTTCTCGGTATAAAATGTAATCTACCAATACTATTATAATTAACCCCATCTCGATCATTAACTTCAATCATCAGGCCTTTTTTAAGAGTATGTGTCAGTCCTCATAAAAAGCCATGTAATACAGATATGTATAACTGATGGCTGTATCTTCACACTTCTAACTTTGTTTTCAGACACATAAATGGTGTCTTTGTGTATAGATATTTGTAGTTTAGAAAGTTCTGACCTAATTTTCAATCAAATCACTTGCTTTTAAACTGTGATAATTGTCTTCATATATCCTCCAACTTGTAAAAATGTATGACCAATATTACTATAGGGTTTAATCAATAGATCACATGGAGCAGGGGCTATATCTTACATTGTTGTGTAGTAGGTCCCTCTAGTGGAAACATTATGTCCTCAAAATGATCACATTTCCTTTTTAATCTGATCACCTAAGGGCATGATCACCCTAAGTCCTCTGTAGTGAGTACCTAAATTTGAGCCTGGGTTTTTAGTGCAGGTTTAAACAACAGAATATATGAAATATGAAATGTTTTTTTAATGACCAGGTGGGCTGCGAGGTAACATGTTATATGATGACAACTATGACCGTGAACCTAACTACTGGATCCTTGACCTACATCCAGGATGGTCCGAGTACCGCGAGGTCATCCAGGTCCTTCTGGCAGAACCCCCGGGCAAGGTCAGCTTTGAATTTCAATTTGAAATTTAAATCTTCATTTATTCAAATAGAATACAGGGGATCTCTCCTATCTCAAGCACTCTCTGCTTGATTGTAAATTTATCATATTTACATGTGGTGCAGAACAGAGTCAAAAGGCTTGCCTCCAGAATGACTCCCTTTTCTGAATGAAGGGAGTCAGACAGTGTGAATATAGAGCCAAAGGGGGTCTGGCTCTCTTTTTATAGCCTGGACTCAGTTTCCTCTCTCAGCCATTAATTCACACAGAGAAAATGATGTGACATTTTAGCAGCAAAAAGCAGTCTTTGAGGGCTGGATACTCCCTATGAAATGCTCGACTTTCCTTTTAGAGTCCAACATTCCCAATTGGTTTAACAGCCTATTAATGCTGGACTTCATGGCTTGAAGAGGTCAACAGAGCCACTCTATGCTATACTGCATATTGTGAATACTTTATTTAACTCTTTAATGACGGCATGATGCCTAAATGCATCATGCCCTTGGTTGTCAGGATCCATGAATTCGGCATGATGCATGAATGCAGCCCTGCTGAGCAACTCACCAGGGCTGCATTCAAGCATCATGCTGACCTTATGAGGTTGAAATACTCACAAGGGGTTTAGCACCAGTGAGTTGCTTGCCGGGGTTGCATTGGTGCATGTTGTCATCTTTTTGCGACATGGGTTCTTAAAGGATTACACAATCGTTTATACTATTAATCTACCACATGCATATGTGACCCATTTTAATGAAATGGGTCGAAAGTCACACTTTTAAGAGCAAGGATACGGGCTCTTAAATTAACATAATGGTGGAAAAAATAACATTTTTGAAAAATTTGTTTTTTTTACTATTTGAATGGCTATCCTCTGGAATACTAAGTTTCAAATCAGATAACCAGATTACAAACACCCATTTTCCCCAAATTATGGCCATAGTATGGTTTACAATTTTATTATATAATATAGTTTAATTCTACCTTCAATGTTATTTATCTCATTGTAATTCATTTCCATTTAAATCAACAAAATAGTATAAAAGATATCTCCTACACACAGAAAAGTAAAGGAGTCGCCATGACTCTGACAGAGTTTGACTCCCCTTTCCTGAAGAGTCAACAGCAATTGACCCTCAGAAAGAGCAGGAGTCAAAATCGATACTTGAATACATGAGTGGCCTGCAGGTAAGGTGGATCCTGTATTTATAGGGTAGAGTCGGGGCAACAGGTGTATATAATTAGTGGGCAGGCCAGGTGAGGCCTGTAAGAGAAGTGAGTAGGTGAGGTTATTGCCCAAGACAGGTCAATAACAAGACATGTTGTCGTGTCCACCACTTCTCACTGTGTGAAAGGGCTAAGTTATATCTGCCTCACACTACATTCTACAGACCATTAGCCACATATTAGATGCCAATATCAGATCTATATGAAGTGGTAAGCAATACCACACATTATATCTCAGACAGTTAGTGCCCAGCCTTATGTATATTTCCCATAGCCACAAATATGGTGACTAAGCTCTATACTGTTGATGTGCTTGGAATGTATTGTATAGTTTGTCATCACATTTGATTCAGGTAAGTTAACTGGAAAGCTTATCCATTGACATCCCTTAACCACACTATTTAGACATAGTGGACCTATCTGTAAAGAATCAAAACTGTGTGGCATGTAACAATTATCTAAAGTATAGATAGTGGCTCTGCCTTGTGGTTGCCACTGGTACCAAACTAGTGTTGGTTGCCCCACCAGGTGGTTTCATATGCAACTACTATCAGAGTCAACACATTTTTTATTTGACTCTTCATTAAGGGTCAAACTACAAATGACTCTGCTGTGGGCAGAGCTAACTGCACTCGACTCTGCACGAATAGAGTCAAGAGGGAGAGTCAACAGTAGTTGTGACCCCTCCACCAGAGTCATCATGTCTCTGCTACCAGAGTCAACTAGAGTTGACTATGATAAAAGAGTCATGGCGACGCCTTTACTTCTCTCTGTGTAGGAGTGACAATTGGCTAATATACTATTTGTCATATATCAAATAAAAGCACTTGATGAGCTGTACACAAAATATGGCAATATCACAACATAATATATGTGTGGCTTCTGACCCATGTCATTAAAACAGGTCACATATTGCATATTGTTGCTGTCTTTCAGCAATTCATCCCTATACGTAACGGGTCGCTGTACTGGGGTACAGAGGGTAACCTGCCACCCCTGGACACCCCGCTGTGTGGGTTCAAGAATGAGTTCTGTCAAGTGCAGGACTCTGGTAAGTGTGCATTCCACCAGTTTCTCAATTTCTCATTAAATATTCTTAATTTCAAGTCTGACATAACGGTTATGTGTAATCTACTGATTCAAGAAACATTACAGAAATAATTGACATCAAGCTTAGGGAGCATTCATTTATAAATTAATTACAGGAGGGGGTGGTGAGATTTTGTGGGGAGGCATGAACATTTTTCTGCCCTCCCCCTTGAGAGTGCGAGAATATTTCATACCCTCGCTGAAGGTGCCAAAAAAAGTCCTTCCCCCCTTTGAACTATAGAGATGTGCAGGCTTTTTTTTGCTAAAAAGGGCTTCATCTTTCCACCCACCTTCCCTCAAGAGGCATCAGAATTTTTTATGCCCACCCCCCTCGAGAGGGGTCTAATATTCTTTTGGGTGTGTATCAGTTCTCTGTTAAGGAGATTGCAGGTTGGGCCAATTAAAAGGTTTGTTTCAGGTCACCTGACCGATCCTATCAAAACAGGGTGGACCGTCCGTCTTTCTATCCAATTTTTGCATTTCTTAACCCTTTAATGGTCAATTTTAGGGTCTTCGGAGAGGCTGGGTAGTACTTTCATGTTTTAAAAAAAAGTTTCAAAAACACTCTGACCTAGCGACCTTGCATTTTCTTGCCAAGTTACCTGAAACTTACCTTTCTTGGCCTTGGGGAAACATGGCTGAACAAGGCACAAGCTGCTTTCTAGACACATTCCTCCAGGGATTTTAATGATGTCTCCTTTCCAGGTTCCAGCATCGTCACGATAGCCTTGTCAGTGAGTGGAGGCATGTTACTGAGTGTGGGACTGGTGTGTCTCCTCTTGTACAGGTACTGCTTTACTTACTCTCACCTCACAGGAGTCTCTCCCTGGGATTCTCACTATATATTGTAAACGTATTAAATTTCGCGTGGTACATATTTTCGCGGATGTCGTGGATTTTTAAATATGCGAAAATATGTCCAGAGCAAAAATTTATCCAATCTAGCTCTGTAACTACAATCTTTGAAAATCCATTAATTTAAATCCCAGCAAAATTTCATTTATTAGCAAATCTGCGAAAATTTGTACCAGCGAAAATATCTACATTAACAGTAGGCCACTTGAAAAAACAGGTGGTTTCTTATCACCAAGGACTGAGAAATATGATGAGGGGGGCTTTTATTTCATTTATTATTTTTCACTTATGGCTAAAAGGTATAGAATAATACATGTTTTTCGTAACCTAAACTTTAGTAGTTAAGGTGGGTAAAATGTAAATTAATAATGCACGTTACTGCATTACTGGCAGTAGTAGCTTTAATTTGATACCAAATGTGCCAATATATATAGTGACATGGTCCGATTTTCTCTATATTTCAAATTCTGCTTAAATCTGTTTAAAATGTCATTGCGATATCATATTTGGAGGATGGGACACAATAAAATATCACTGATGGGTAAATGGAGGCAATTAGGAAGGTCCCATGAACACAGGTATACCCTTTTACAGTGTATATTCAATGTATGGAATTATAGTGTGCACTCCAAAACTCCAAATTGAGCATAAAACTGCCAATTAACTGAGATCTAAGGTGGATTCTGGCAAATGATATTTAATAAAGTAGGTAGGACATGAATTATGACCATATTGAACAGTCTGATACATTTTTAGCAAAAAATAATGTTTGAGCCCTAATCATGAGACCATTTCACTTTTATCCTTTAAGGCTATATAATGCATCAATGCAGTGTGTCCATTGTCATCATCATGACCACATTTGTTAGGATGAACACTTTGGTACAGCATGCTGATCCCTTTGGGACAGCACCAATCCATCGGGGTCATCATGACACATGAATCCAGAATTTAAAAGGTTAACAATGGCCTTGTTCCCGGCTGTAGACTCTGTCCCACAAAGGTATAGGCCTATAGCAGTCTTTGTGAAAACATGCAGGACAGTGGCAATGTCCACCTAAAATGTCAATGGTCCAGCAGATTTACAAGTGTAGAAGGACCAAATGTTGAGTCACCTGTTAGGCTTTTCTGAACTAGCAGAATTCAGTTGAGCTTATACATCTGAAATATGTTTGTCCATATATTGTGTAAAACTATATATCTATCCTTTTTTGGCCATGCTTGATTAAAACATTTTCAATGGACAAAACTATTTAACACTTAGATCCACCATATTGTCAGATATTTGGCTATCCAGTCCTTCCAAAAGGATGTGTGACCATCAAACAAGGCACAAAGCATTTTCCTCAAAGACGTGACCTCAATAGGGCGGCTAAGTCTCGTCACGTGACTGCCAACTTCCAGGCCCTTACGGGCTCCCCATATTATCGCCCGCAGGCCTGAAGGATGGGTGAAAATTTTTGGCCTCCAATATCTCAACTAATATAGAGAGTTGGGCTATAAAATTTCAGATCTGGGACCTCTTTAGGCCAACTTAGACGTGGGTATTTTTAGTTAGAAACGGCAAAAAATTTATCGCACGACTTAGCCTCCCTATAGATGTTTTGTTTTTATTTACAACTTTATATGTTTCAGGCGGCACAAAGAGGAGGAGGCTTTGCAACAAACCGTTTGGAAAGTGGATTTCTCTGAGATAAACGTTGGGAAGACGCGAGCTGGCAGTGTGGTAGGTGAAGTCATACTGACATTTGACATCTTCAGGTGTGCATTTTCCCCACTCTCCAAAGTTTCTCACAAATATCTCCCCAATTTCTCAGGTAAATGGCCTGGCTATTTGCAGATTTTAGATGGGCAATCTACTGCATCACCCCTCACCCTCTGTTTCAAGTTCAAAGTTCTGAGGCCCCCGCTAGTTTCCCATATAAGTGACACACTTTAACGGGTATTAGGTATATTTCAAAAAGTTTTTCTCTCTCACAATGCACCTACAGAGCTTATACTGCACTGAAAATCCATAGGTTGAAATGGTTAGTCAGTACCGGCTAACTCAGGTTGGTCATATGAGTGTTAGTCACAATGGCAAAGTTATATTCAAAAATAACCAGGGGTCAGTCAGTAGTGGCTATATTATAACCTAGGTCCATCATTGGTGTGTTGTATTTGTGTACCACTAGTTGGGGCCACCTGTGATTATCACTCAGTGGCTACCCCTGGAACTAAAAAGACTAAGGTGGGTTGGTCAGTAGTGACCAACCTGACAATGATAACTAATCTAGGTGGGTCGTATAGGGAGCCAAAAAATGACTAACTAGGTTAGGCACTAGTGCCTCAGAGGTTGGGCGTATAGGGAGCCTAGGAATATCAGTGTGATATGTACAGTGCTGTCTGGCATGTCATGTTGTTACAGTGTGAAAGCACATGGCAGTATATAAATGGTGACGCATCCAGTTCAAGGTTTTCCCCAACCTCAACATTGATCAACTAGTACTGGGTTCAAAAACCAAGTACCGTATCCAACGTAATAAGCTTAAAAAATGATTATGAACACCTTTTAGTAGTTAAGAGTATTTGAGATGTTTTTGGTTATTTGTAGTATAAAAAACGGCCAAAAACGGGGGATGTGCGCTTATTAGGGGGTGTGCACTTATTACGTTGAATACGGTATGTGGGTGCCAGAGCGGCTGGCTGGGTAGACGTTCTTGGCAATACGCCTGACGTATTTACAAAGGTCAAGGTCGCACTTAACGTGTTCCGGTTCCGTTTCCGGTTTCGGTTAGCGAACCCATTTACCTACCCTAACACCACCCTAATCTATCATAACTCCAAAAAAAAGATTCAGTTATGTTCGGCGAACCCCTTTACCTACCCTAACGTCACCCGAATCTCTATTAGAAGTATTTACAAAGGTCAAGGTCACGGGTTCCGTTTCCGTTTCCGATTGCACACGAGGCGTATGGCCAAGAGACTCCAGGGGCCGGCTGCAATCCTGACCCACCCCCTGGTGTGTAACTGAAACACTATAATACCAATGCTCCCCCTGCAAGTAGCAGCGGCCACTACCGGGTTGGGGACTAAATCGCCCAATATACACATTTTAATGTACACATTAACATACACAGTATTTCACACAACCCCCCACCCCCTGTGAAATAATCCATGTCCGTATTTCCTGTCCCTGCGGCATCATCGAAATGTCAGTTTGTTTACTTTTGAACAATGTAGGAGAAGGCTCAGCTTAATAAGGCCCTCCTCCTAAAAAAATAACAAAAATAAAAACACAAAAGCACACTCGTTTTTTGTTGAATGCCAGACTGCATTTCAATCGGGCTATGGCCTCTGAAATACGGCCTGACATCCAACTCGTGAAATAACCTAGTCAACAGACTAAAACTTGTGAACCTTTATCTAGAACTGGGACTCCACTACCCGATTTTTTGGGTAATTATCACGAACCGATCCTATAGGTCTTTACAGTCTGGTCAGGCCAAAACAAAAACATATTTCCTATCAGTTATTGTGCAAAAATCGGCTAATTAGAGCCCTGTGAAGGGGGGAGCATCAGATAAATGAAAATCAAACCTGTTAGATATGAGATCGGAAGGTCAGATCGGCCTGAGATGCAAAATCAGGGCTTAAATCGGGACCTAAATTGTGTTGTTTAGCCTTGGCAATGTTATTTTCCACTTGTTTATGAACATTAACATTCTTTACAAACATAAACCTATGGCAGGGTCTGCAGTACCTTCCTGCTTAAGGTATGTAATTGTTATGGTATATAACTGAGTCAGATTCGTGAGAATATTAATAGCACCGATTTGTGAATGAAATCGGTTAGTGGAGCCTCACCTGACGTATGTCATCTTACAGGCTAACATGAGTCAGCGCAGTGTGAACTCAGTGAGTAGTACAGAAGGTGAGGGGCAGGGTACTGATGTGTGTATATCCTGTTACAGGCTAACATGAGTCAGCGCAGTGTGAACTCGGTGAGTAGTACAGAAGGAGAGGGGCAGGGTACTGATGTGTGTATATCCTGTTACAGGCTAACATGAGTCAGCGCAGTGTGAAGTCAGTGAGTAGTACTGAAGGAGAGGGGCAGGGTACTGATGTGTGTATATCCTGTTACAGGCTAACATGAGTCAGCGCAGTGTGAACTCAGCGGGCAGTACTGAAGGAGAGGGGCAGGGTACTGATGTGTGTATATCCTGTTACAGGCTAACATGAGTCAGCGCAGTGTGAACTCGGTGGGCAGTACTGAAGGAGAGGGGCAGGGTACTGATGTGTGTATATCCTGTTACAGGCTAACATGAGTCAGCGCAGTGTGAACTCAGTGGGCAGTACTGAAGGAGAGGGGCAGGGTACTGATGTGTGTATATCCTGTTACAGGCTAACATGAGTCAGCGCAGTGTGAACTCAGTGGGCAGTACTGAAGGAGAGGGGCAGGGTACTGATGTGTGTATATCCTGTTACAGGCTAACATGAGTCAGCGCAGTGTGAACTCAGTGGGCAGTACTGAAGGAGAGGGGCAGGGTACTGATGTGTGTATATCCTGTTACAGGCTAACATGAGTCAGCGCAGTGTGAACTCAGTGGGCAGTACTGAAGGAGAGGGGCAGGGTACTGATGTGTGTATATCCTGTTACAGGCTAACATGAGTCAGCGCAGTGTGAACTCAGTGGGCAGTACTGAAGGAGAGGGGCAGGGTACTGATGTGTGTATATCCTGTTACAGGCTAACATGAGTCAGCGCAGTGTGAACTCGGTGGGCAGTACAGAAGGAGAGGGGCAGGGTACTGATGTGTGTATATCCTGTTACAGGCTAACATGAGTCAGCGCAGTGTGAACTCGGTGAGTAGTACTGAAGGAGAGGGGCAGGGAACCCGGCAGCTGTTCACTGAGGTGGGCCTGTACAGGGGGAACCTTGTTGCCATCCTGCGGGTAGACAAGGCTCAGGTCAACCTCACAAACATGGACCTCAAGGAACTCAAGGCGGTGAGTATGTATTATATCATAGTAGTAACAAACATCTCTTTATTAAGGCACCTATGGGTAGCTGTTATTGAGGCACAAATAAAGTCACGTGACCCTCGAGAGAGGTAGAAAAGAGGCAGTAATTTGTGTCTATTTTATTTGCAATAAAAATACCCCTGAAATAGATATAGAGCTGAGCTCTGAAGTGACTTGGTAGTAAACACTGTGTTGCCCACTATATTGTGCAGCATAAATTACCAAAAAGCCAAAAATTTTAAGAGGGTCCACTTTGGTAAGCATTGTCCCTCAGCAATCAGAATACTCCAAAATACCCCAAAAAGGTGATAGTATTGCTTGGAGTGCATCTCCAACATGTGTTAACTTTGATTATTCTGTAAAATAATTTCTCACCTCAACCCATATTAACTATTTGATAACCCCATGGAGCTAACATTTCTGGTTAAATGTCCTCCAAATTTAACATGGGTATTCATAAAAACCCGTAGTAAAGATAAATGCTGGTAAAAAAAAACTCAACCAGCAACTCAAATGTGAGTTGAAATGTACAGTGGCCCAAGAGGGCCAAAAGAAAGTGATTTTGAAAAAAAAAGTGATTTGAAAAAAACAATTTTTTGATAAAAGATGTTTTTTCAAATCACTTCTTTTTCTAGAAAAGTTGCTGTCAACTGTCAAGTTGACACTTGACACCATGTTTTTGAAAAAAAGATTTTTGTTCAGATCACTTTTTTTTCTAGGAAAGTTGCTGTCAACTGTCGACTTGACAGTTGACACCAAGTTTTAGAAAAAAATATCTTTTTCAAATCACTTTTTTTTTCAAGAAAAGTTGCTGTCAACTGTCAAGTTGACAGTTGACAGCAACTATTTTTGGAAAGAAAGTAACCTGTTTTACTTAACAAAAAGGTTAAGAAAATGAAAAGCCCAAAGTCCTGTTTTTTTCCGAAAAAGTTGCTGTCAACTGTCAAGTTGACAGTTGACAGCAAGTTTTCTAGAAAAAATGTGATATGAAAGAACATCTTTTTTCAAAACCTTGGTGTCAACTGTCAACTTGACAGCATGTTTTCTTGAAAAAAAGTGATTAGAAAAAACATCTTTTTTTTCAAAAACATGGTGTCAAGTGTCAACTTGACAGTTGACAGCAACTTTCCAGAAAAAAAGTGATTTGAAAAAACATCTTTTTTCAAAACCTTGGTGTCAACTGTCAACTTGACAGTTGACAGCATGTTTTCTTGAATAAAAAGTGATTTGAAAAAACATTTTTTTTTTTCAAAAACATGGTGTCAAGTGTCAACTTGACAGTTGACAGCAACTTTCCAGAAAAAAAGTGATTTGAAAAAACATCTTTTTTCAAAACCTTGGTGTCAACTGTCAACTTGACAGTTGACAGCATGTTTTCTTAAAAAAAAGTGATTTGAAAAACATTATCTTTTTTCAAAAACATGGTGTCACGTGTCAACTTGACAGTTGACAGCAACTTTTCCAGAAAAAAAGTGATTTGGAAAAACATCTTTTGTCAAAAAAACGTTTTTCAAAATCACCTTTTTTTTGGCCCTGCTGGGCCACTGTAGAAATGTGGTTAAGTAAATATATTTTGAATGGGCTATGTGGACATGAAATCGGTCAGTGGAACCTCTTAGTAGTCTTTGCTCTATGATATCATGTCATATGTGATATTAGAACTGCTATGAATCTTGCTTTCTACATCACTGCAATTACACCGAGAACTGCATTATTCCTTTTGTCAACATGATGCATGTGTAGGGGCACGAATAATACGTGTACATATAAGGTCCGTGGAGTCAGAGCGGTAAGTGCCTCCAACGGACACTAGGTGGCAACACCTGAGCAATGTCCTTTCGGTTATCCGGTAGCGGAGCCGGGCAGGGCACTCCAGACGGCGCTACGGAGGAGTGCCACGTCGACACTGCTTGGTCCGCGCTCAGGGTATATAAGAGGCCGAGGTTGGCTACCTCACCAGTTAGTCCTAGGACGAGCTCTGACCCGCACCTTTCGTACCTTCGCTTTGACAGGGGCACCTACACCCCTCCCACGTTATGGACTCTGCACCAGCCATGCTGGCACAGAGCTTAACTGTCCGGTATCGCTAATGCTTCGAACTATCGATAGAATCCTGTGTGTCTTCGAATGGTTGAAAGACCAAGTGAACCGAGTGAAAAACCTTCGTGTACTTTTGAGGCTGTGATCGAATAAAGACCTGTTGCATTCAAACCGAATTTGGAACCTGTGTTCGTGTTGTACGCATATGAAACCCCTACATTGGTGCCGTGACCAGTTCGGGTGAAACACAGAATAGCACAGTCAGTTGGGTTAACATGGCTGAACAGGCAAAGGGTGGAGCGTCCCTTCATCCTATTTCGAGTCCAGATCCGGAGGTGGTAGCAGCCCTTGAGAAACATTATGGGCCAAACCGTTCGAGTTCTACACCAGAACCAAGGAGAGGCAATCCTGATTCTATTCGAAAAGATCTGGGGTCAAACCTAGATGATTCTTTGTTTGAAACTGGCGGTTCGAAGAGACACATTGCTCCTATGCCAACACAAGGCATGAGCATGCTGCATGCTGAACGACACCAGCAACAGGAAGTGACACGTCGTCATTTCGAAGAGGAGAAGAATCGTTTCGAAGGAGCAAGGATTGCAGAGATGGACAGGATGAATGAAGAGTTTGAAGCTTTGAGTCATCGGTTGGTACAGCTCCGGAACAAGAATGAAGATCTAGAAGGGGCAACAATGGAGAAACAGAACCGCTTAGACACAACAAAGGCGGAACTGGAACATATGGAAAACCAGTTCGCTCATCAACAAAATGTCTTGCGGCGACGTACTGAATCTCTAGAACAACGTCAAGATAAGACCATACATGATTCGGACGAGCTCCATGATACGATCCGAGAAGCTACCAAGGCGATGATGGACGAAAAGGATCGTCTGATCAGGGAGGTGGAAGATTTACAGAAGAAACGAGATGAAGAGGCAACTCGAGGTGGCCGTTCAGGGTTCGATCATGTCAGTGGTGGCATATACAACTCATCAACTGGTGGGGGTAGTGCCTCTACCTCAACCGGAGGGAGACCAAAACGAGTGACCATTGATACAGGGGATCCGGATGGAAGATCTTCACGGCGTGACCAACGCCCAACGTCGTATGATGACGACCATTCGAACTCTCCCAGTCGTTCCAGCTCGAGAGAGACCGAGCCGTACGGGTTCGAATGAGAGATCTTCGAGATCTGATCCGAATGAACGTTTGAGTGGGCCCTCAAGGAGGCCAGGGAGATCTCCTACACATGCTGGTAGACGAGTATCTCGCCGCGAATCGATGTCCCCTGGAATGAAATTGATTTACGACACGAACCCCTGCATTGCTGAGATGGGAGTGGACTGTGTTAGCAGACAAGCTGATAATGCCAATATCGTCGACTGGAGCATCGAGCAGTCGTTTCTGTTGCACAGGGACAACCACAACGCTGCTAGACGCACTGCAAGCACTCCGAGTCCGTTCACAGGAAGACAGCCATGGCAGGACTGGTTCGCAGACTTCATGGACGATATGAGGTATAATCGATGGTCAGAAGAGGAATCGTTGGACGAGCTTTTACGGGCATTGAGAAATGGCCCAGGCAAGCTAGCTGTTTCGAGATGGAGAACGATGCATGGTGCCGGATCGTTTACCCAATTGGTGGAATGCGCCAGTTACCTGATAGGTAATGTGGGTAATGAAGACTCGCTTCGATAGTCCGGAAACGGACTCAAAAGCCAAACGAGTCGCACCGTGTGTTCGGTCTAGAATTGCAATCTCTCTTGCAAAGAGCTAGACCAAGATGGCAGTTAGATGACCCACAGTTCCTAGATGATTTGTTCTCGCAATTCATTGAGGGATTAAGGGATTCCGATGAACGTACCGCTGCATGTGATAGTTGGAAAGCTGGAACTTCTCTCACTGATTTGTTCATGGCCATAGAAGACTATGACAGGAAACGGCATCTGCTATCTTCGAGAGTACTTTCGAGAACTTCCAGTGTGGTGCAAGACCCACCAGCCTCTGATACAGAGGAAGGTGATTCTGGAAGGGAGGAGGAGATTGGCGCAGTTGCTCAAAAGAACAGCGGCAAATCTTATTCCAATTCGAATTCGAAGCGCTATCCGAAGGCCGACAGGAAAACACCACCTGTGACCCCAGGAGTTACAAGCGCACCTTCGACTACTTCCTCAACTCCCAGTTCTATGGAAGAACTTCTGTTAAGGTTGACTGACTTGATGTCTGGAAACCAGCAATCAACAGGGAGGAATTCGAAGCCGAGAGTGGACAAGACCACTAGGAAGTGTTACAGGTGTCAGGTCCTGGGACACTTTGCTGCAGAATGCCCAGCTGAAAAGCCGGTACCCAAGCCTGAAGAGAAGAAAACGGAAAACTAGACGGGGTTGCTCTGGATGGCAAGGTAGTAACCCCTAAGGAGAAGGAAAGCCAACATATCGCCAGCGGTGCAAGCGATGAAGTCCGAGGTGCAGTAGAGATTGGAAACTTAGAGGAGGGGCCTGATCAGTCCCTTCTAAGTATGTCCAATGAACCCAGAAAAGTAGACGTCCGAGGAGGAAGTACTGGGGAAGCGGCGAATTGGATACAGGAGCTGGAAGTAGTCAGCAGTGCCCGATTGTCCCCGGATCACCCCTGTTTGAAGCACTTGAAACGACGGGGAGTAAATCTTGGTGTCACTAAGGATTTCGAACGTTTCACCGTTAACCCATCACCATTGGATGGGAAGAGGTGGTATTTGACTGTAGCAGTGAGGGGAAGGTCTGCAGAATTTCTAGTGGATACTGGAGCTAGTCACTCCATGATCTCGAAGAGGTTCTATGACCTTGTAGCCGATGAGCCAGATAACTTCACAACGAGGGTAACAGCTCATTCGGCCGACGGTAGCTGCATGCAGACGTTTGGTAAAGCATTTTTCGAAATCAATATAGGTGGGCAGGATTACCTTCTGTCCCCTACTATTGCTGATCTGAGTGATGATGGCATCATCGGATTAGATTTCGCTGCGTTGTACGGTGCAATGTTGGAACCTTGTAGGGGGATGTTAAAGATAGAACATCCATACAAGGTGGCCGTACAATGCGTGTTGAGAAAGGTATCTTCTGTAGCCTTGGTGGTACAGACGGTTAAGATACCCCCAGGACAGACATGTGATGTGCTGTTTTCGAGTGACAGTATCTTCCGAGACCAGATGGCGGTGGTTGAACCCGATGTGGTGAGACTTGCATCAATTGGACTCGAGAGTGCAGATACTTTCGTAGGCAGTGGCAGTAGGAATTTAATTCCTATTTCGAATCCTGGTGGTGAAGTCCGTTATCTGATGAAAGGTACTCCCGTGGGGCAGGTGATCGTTGCACAGGCAAGCACCAGTATACTCTCAGAAGATACCCAACCGAACCTTGAAGGGATGTCCGACTTACGTCCGGAACTCCAAAAGTTGGTGGACGATTCGAGCTTGGTGACGGGGGACCAGAAAGATCAGTTGAGACGGGTATTGGTGGAATATGATGCAGCCTTCGGGGAGCCCACTGGTTTGGGGCGAACTGATAAGGTGCTACATTCCATCACTACAGAGGATGCTGTACCTTTCAAAATCCCTTATAGACGCCTACCTTTGAAGAAGAAATTGATGGCCGAGAAGGAAATCGCTGATCAGCTGAGATTAGGGGTGATTGTTCCCAGCACTAGCCCCTGGTCCAGTCCTGTTCAGATGGTGACTAAGAAAGACGGCACAATTCGCTTCTGCATCGATTATCGAAAATTGAATGGCTGTACAAAGAAAAACTCCTATCCTCTCCCCCGTATAGACGAGACTATTGATTCCCTGGGCGGAAACCAATGGTTCTGTACGCTGGATTTGCAATCCGGATACTGGCAAGTTGGAATGAAGGAAGAGGATCAGGAAAAAACAGCGTTTTCGAGCCATGTCGGTCTTTTCCAGTACAATGTGATGCCGTTCGGATTGTGTAATGCCCCTGCAACATTCGAAGCCATGATGGAATCTCTGTTGAGTGATCTGTTATGGAAGGAGTGTTTGGTGTACCTGGACGACGTAATTGTCTTCGGGAAGACCTTCGAATCGTGTCTGGCTACTTTAGTCAAAATTTTCGAGAGGTTGATAACCCATGGTTTGAAATTGAAACCAAAGAAGTGTCACCTGTTTAGGACTTCTATTAACTATCTCGGTCGGATAATATCCACTGAGGGGGTTAAGGCGGATCCTGAGAAACTAGATGTTGTATCGGAATGGGAAAAGCCAGAGGGACCTAAAGACATACGGTCCTTTCTGGGCTTCTGTAGCTACTACAGAGACTTCCTACCGGGGTATGCCAGAATAGCTCAGCCTATGCAGGCTCTAGCTCACTGGACTCCGGGTAGAAGGAAGGAGCCTTTCCCATGGGGTCCGGAACAAGATCTAGCATTCGAAGCCGTAAAGAACCTATTTCGAACCACCCCAGTTTTGAAATATCCAACAGCTGATGGACATTTCATACTGGACACAGACGCCAGTAATGACAGTATAGGTGCTGCTCTATCCCAGATGCAAGAGGGGATAGAAGTGCCACTGGCTTTCGCTAGTAATACCCTCAATAAGGCCCAGAGGAATTACTGTACCACTAAGCGCGAATTGTTGGCGGTAGTGGTGTATACGAAGAAGTTTAAGCACTTCCTTTGGGGAGGTGACTTTACTTTACGGACAGATCACTCGTCCTTAAGGTGGCTGTTGAACTTTAAGGAAGCAGAAGGAATGATCGGTCGATGGCTGACCCACTTGTCCGAGTTCGGGTTGGAAAATAGCCAAATCCAACACAGAGCAGGGAGCAAGCATATCAATGCTGACGCCCTTTCGAGAAGACCCATACGGAAATGTTCTAGAATGGATTGCGATGATTGTGGAGCCCATAATGCTGTAATAGCTGGAGTTCGAATGCCGTATGATGTAGGACATTCTAAAGCAATGGAATGGTCCACCGAAACCATCAGGCAATTCCAGAAGGGTGATGCTGTCATTTCGAGACTAATAGAACAGGTCTCCAGTGGTGCCCAACCACAAAGACCAACCATTTCGATTGAGAACCGGGAAATGAGACAGCTACTTGCTCAATGGTCTGAGCTAACTGTTGTTGACGGTATCTTATGTAGGTGGAAGATAACACCGTACAAGGCCAAAATTCGACAAATCGTGATACCCACAGCTATGCGAAGGGATATCATGTATTTCGTACATGGACATCAGACCAGTGGACATTTTGGAAAGAAGCGCTCCCTTGCGCGACTCTCCAGAAGGTATTACTGGCCTGGCATGAGTAAAGATCTGCTTAGGTGGATCTCTACTTGTCCAGATTGTTGTCTGAGCAAACCAGGTGAAGGCCTGGGGAAGTTGCCACTAACTCAAGAGCTTTGGGGAGTTAGATTTGCACGCATAGCGGTTGATATCATTAGTGGCCTAAAAACCACTCCTGATGGAAACACGTGCATGATGGTGATCTCCGACTACTATTCGAAGTATACTAGAGTGTTTCCTCTGAAAGATCACAAGGCTCATACATGTGCTCGTGCATTTGTAAAGGGTTGGGTGCTTCATCTAGGCGTGCCCTTGATGTTGCATAGTGATCAAGGCAGAGAATTCGAATCTGAGTTATGGGCAGCAATGTGCCATAACCTTGCTATATGCAAAACCAGAACGAATCCGTACCGGCCTCAGTCTGATGGTCAAGTAGAAAGGTTCAACAGAACCTTGATACAAGTCCTGAAGCCTCTGGTCAACAGTCAGATGGATGATTGGGACGAGCAATGCGAGTTTGTGGTACATGCTTATAATAGTACGGTGCATGCTTCCACCGGTTGTTCCCCCAATTTGTTGGTATTCGGAGAGGATTTGATTATGCCTGCTGACTTGGTGTTTGGCGTAGCTGGGATAAACGCTGAAACACCCTGTCAGGTGATGTTCGTGGAGGCATTGAGGGATCAATTCAAGTCCGCATACGAGATGGTTCGATGTGAACTAAGCAAATCTGCTTCATGGCAAAAAGTGGGCTATGACATAGGTTTGAAACTTAGGTCCTTTCGAGTGGGGGATGAGGTAGTTAGGCTACACGACCCCCTACAGCAGCTAAAGTTGTCACCCAACTGGGATGGTCCCTTTACTGTGGTTCGGATTGTTTCAGAATCCACGGTGGTGATCAAATCCTTGCTGGGACGCCTGTATAAATCCAATGTAGCTCGCCTACGCCGGTGGCAGGGTGATGCTTCAGCGCATTTGAAGCCAGGGGAGCATTCGAAGTCAGATAACACTGAGTGGAGAGCGACCACCCCGGAACGACGTGGTCCTGGTAGACCTAGGAAACTAGTGATACCCTCAGATGAGAAAAAACCTATGCCTCCTGGTATTGGTAAATTAAAGCGGGGCCGGGGTAGGCCTAAAAAAAATTTACCAATTCGAGCTTCTAGCAAGAAGGATAAAAAGTGCGGAAAAAAAGTCTCGGCAAATGAAGGTCTGAAGGGGAGGAGGGCTGTCCAATTGACTACTGGACATCCTGTCGAATCTTCCCGGACGACCAGGTCTAAAGAACCCAAGGTGGGGTTAAGACGCAGTCCACGGCATAATCCGGAGACTGCTGTGACCTAATTTGTATACACAACAAGAAGTTTCGATGCCATGATGGTAGTACAGACCTAATTGCTGTCGAGTGAGCAGAGCTAGGATGAGAGTTGATCATGAACGTCCCCGAGGGTGGCAGACGGAACTATCCGGCGGGTATTCTTATGTTACCCGTAATTTGCCTACACTCCTGAAGAATTCATGATTAGCGGTATCCCTGGTACTGTGGAACTGACTCAAAAAGGATAACACTCCGGTGAGCTACCCGTTCGATTAGTGGCGGGAAACGCGAGCGTCTCCCGCCGGGTTATCCGTCGGAAAAGGGCTATCCGGTGAAGCGTGAACGCTGATTGGTTGACCTTCGCTCCCGCGGCGGGCGTGGCATCACGAGACAAGAAGGGCGGTCGCCATATTGGATCAGTGCCAAGAAGACGCACGGACGCTGCAGGGCAAAGGAGGAGGAAGAAGGGACTTGTAGTCGACCAAAAGTCTCCAATGTCCACATCATAAGACGCGCCAACCTGGTTAGTTCCCGCTCATAGTGTCATTAGGACACGCGGAGCTTCGTACTCCGCAAATCTTCGATTATTAAACTTCGTTTTCGTTGAAAACATTCGACTGCGATGGAGGAGCAGTACACCCCCGGTGAGGGCCTCCAGTCCGACGAGATAGATCTGTTCGGGATGGACGATGGCATATTCGACAACGCTCATGAGTCGGATTATGAATCCGCCTCTGAATCCACCGGGAGTGCGGTTACCGTTCGTGTAGCGGGGATCGGCTCCTATTCGACGGCTGATCGGGACAGCATGACCATGCCACCCCCGGCTACAGTCAACCTAGGGCCGTTGCCGTGGCGCAATGTCCCGAAACGCGTTGCTTCGAAAGACATAGACAATTCGACGTCAACCCGGCTTAACGCAGCAGGTGATGAGGAAGAGGACGAGATGCCAGAGTTGGAAGAGGTAAGCCAGAAATTGCCTATCCATACAGTATCTGACGATGAAATGGAGGACTTCGTACGAATATCGCTGGCCCAGCAACAACTCATGGAGGTGCTGGAGTGCGACCCGCCGTTCGACACCTCGCTGAAGCTCCATCCCACACTCATGTCGATGGTGCTAGACAAGCTGGAGGAACATGGATTCGACCACCATGAGGGTACTTGGCTAGAGAGTTACGAAGGAGCCATCCGGGGAGCATATAAAAATGAGATCTTTGGAAAAATCCTACTGCGATGTGGTACGAACTTTCGGCATCTCCAACAAGCCAAGGCTATGGAGGAAGCAGTGCCCTCAAGTGATGGGAGCACAACCAGTACGAAGGGGAAGAAAAAGAAATTTTCCAAGACCAAAGGTAGTCGTAAAACTTCCAACGGCAGTACTCCTCCCAATACTCCGCCTAAGTCCGAGGTATCCGAACCTGCCCCAGTCCAGTCCGAATGCTCTTCGAGTACTTCCCAGTCGGCTTCAACGTCATTCGAAGAACCAACTACGACCACCGGGACTACTGAGTCTCCATCCGAATCTCTTCCGAAAGCTCCGGGACCTTTACCAGTCCCATTCGAAGAAGACTCAGCTAGCGTGGAGTTGGCTCCGCGGGAGATCCATTCGGATACCTCAGGATCAGTTGAGCAAGAAGCTCGTTATGCTCAGGTGGTTAGAGAATCCGATGAACTCAGGGCAGCCAATGAACAGTTACGGCTAACTCTGGAAGCTATGCAAACTGCCCCCAGAACGCCAATGACTCGAGCCCAGTCCCGTAAGAACCCCAATCCACAACAAAAAGGACGGTCCGTATCCGACGCTTCGGATCTGGAGGAGGTCCCCTTCGAACTTCCAAAGAGCCAGAAACGGAAGGCGAAGAAGAGTGAGGCACGACAGCCATGTGTACCTCATCCTTCGCCTCCCCAAACTACTGCGATTAATATGTCCCCAACCGTGAGGTTGGTGGACGTAGTATCCAGTACGGCCTCTACCCCTTCGACGCCTCCTAGGGCACCCACCCGGACGCATTCGACCCCTCCAGCAACTCCGACTAAGACTTCAGTGCAGGTCAAGGTACCTGCATCTCCGTCTACGTCCTCCGAGTCAGGGCAATCGAACACGCCACCAGTGGTTTCGTCGCCCCCTCCAGCTGCAGGGGCAGGTGCCTCGGCAGACGTCCCAAGTTCTCGGGTGGAGGACATGATTTGGCGCAATGCCAGTGGGGGCTTCAAGAAATTTAGGCCCGAGTGCATGGAACACTGCAAGCGATCGAGGGATATGTATTCGTGTCCCAAAGAACCGGACCATGAAGGATTGTCTGATGACGAAGAATGGATGAGATCCAATATGGGTTCACCCAGTTCCTGGTCATGGACAGAAAACTGGTTCGGTCGGCTGCTGGATCGAAAACAGTTCCCCGAGACCTACTACAACCATGAGGGCCGCCCCAAAATACGATGGGCGATGGCCCGGTACAAGGAAGGGGTAAGGGAGGATTGCCCATTCGATTCCTGTCGCGTCTACTTCGCACATGAGAACCGCCCCATGCCTACTCGTCTTCGATTCATGCGACATCTCGTGGAGAAGCACATGCACCACCATGCGATGTATGTCTGCGCTGATGTTGGCAAGTCAAACAAAAGGTGTTCGGGTATGTGGACCCCTCGAAGAGGCCGAATGATCGAGCACCTGATACAATGTCATGGCCAAGCCATGATGTTGGCCAGAAAGAACGTTGGAGATCTCCATGCATCACTGGTGGCAGGCCTGGACAAAGTAAAGTTCGAAACCATTACGATTGAGACCTTCCAATTCGGAAAGGTCCAATTAACCCGGAATTCGAAACAGTCAGCTGTCTTCCAGCGTACTGATCGACGTGGTCGGCTGGACCTGAAAGACACCTTGTACAAGGAATTGTACGACTGGAGAGCGGCCAACCCCCTTCCAGGGAAACGAAGTGAGAACAGGAGTCCAGCCACTTCCGAACCTGACTGCAAAAAGGTCAAATCCGAGGTTCCGGCTCCAAGAGCTCCAACTGCAGCACGAGGGCGCGCGACAACGATTGAGCACCGGTCCCCACTGAAGGACTTGCGTCCTAACTATGGTCCGGACTTCTCAGCCCCCAAGGGTCGTTCCCAGCTGCAAACCCTTCGTCCTCTGACCCCTGGTAACCTGGCCAGTAAGGCTGAGTACCCTTCAATGGACTTCCCTGGTCCGGAGGTACAGACTGAGAAGGATCCGTACAAAAATCTCCCTACGGGCATCTCTGTAATGGATGCCATCCGCCAACCGGACTCACGGGACGTGGAGATGGCGGATTCGGATCACTTTGTGCTGCCTGGGAAAAAGGACTTGGTGGTGACGACCACCAACCTCACTCCTTGGGCAGAAGACAAGGTGAAACCAAAGGCTGACAGTTCTACAAAGTCAGTGGGGCGTAAAACCCCTGCTACTAGTGCGGATTCGACATCCATGAAAACTGAGCCTGTGGTGGACCCGGTTCCAGTGACCACTTCGAACCCAGTCACCACCACACCAACGACAACTGCTGGAGGAGGGAAGGCAGCAACTGTTGCAGCCACCCTACTCACCACCACTACTACTACTGCCACTGTGCCCTATAAGCCCAGTGTTCGTGAGGAACCAGCAGTGGATCCAAACCAGTGGTATGATCTGATGATCAGTGGTGAAAACATTCGGCCGAGGATACAGATTCCGAAGGACTACTTCGAGCCTCCAAAGGCTCCGGATGCGGTGGTGCATAAGGAGCTGTACGAACGATGGTTGCAGGAACACCTGGCTGGCATGCAACGATATGCAGCCGGTGTGGCGAGAGCATCAGCCGACTATGCCATCACCATGCAGGGCAAGGAGGTCGAGAGGCTGAGGAAGATCTTCGAACAGCAACGGATTGACGAACAATCGGAGCCAGATAAGGTGATCGAACTCACCAAGCAGCTGGCACAATCGAAGAAAGAACTCTCAACAGCTTGTTGTCTGCAGAAAGCTGCAGAAGATACTCTGGACGATCAGGCCAAAACGATGAAGGCGCTGAACGTTAAGTTCATTCGGGTATTCGGGATAGGACTCACCCAATGGAGTGGGTCACTCGAAGAACTCCAGAGCGTATTGAAGGACTTATAAGCTAACTTGGGTGTTCGGCTGTTCGATTGTGTGATTGAGGACTTGTGCATATGATGCTTCGATGATACTGTAATAATTGTGTTGTTATTATAAAACATCCATGATTAAGGTCATGATTCGAAGGTAAACATAAGCCAGGTGGAAAATGCATAATTGTCAAGAAATGTCTTCGTTGTCTAAAAAAAAAAAGAAAAAAAAAAAGGGGTGTTCATACTTTAAGTAGTATAACTTATACTACATACTATGATTCGAACCAAAACTGTACATAATGTTCGGTGCCTACTTTTATCTCCAAAAATTTTTCTTTTTGGACATAACAACTGGTATTCGGATTTCGAGAGTATATCTATTGTTAAGATATAAAGGCATATATCGGTTGCCTCATATGGAGGCTAATATTACTACATTCCTTGGTTATAAGAGTTAATGTCACAACTATGTTGGTTCCAAGTATTTTTACATAATTCCAATAGTTCACGTAATTACCTCTCCTGGGACGGTTCGCCCACATAAATATTTTCGAGCCATTACTTCTGTGTCATTCCGTCCTAAAAAAGTCACATATTGTGCAATCTCAACTTACCTTAAAATGATTAATGTAGTAACCATTATTGTATCTCAACGAAAACCATACAGAACTGTGATCACTATAGTTAGAAGTAGTATAGAACATATATTCGTATATATTCATATCTTTATTAAAGATGGATACTCACGTATCTATCTTGTCGTTATAGTGTTGGATCTATAAGATCCCTGTTTTGTACATAGAGATGTAAGTGTTGTTTGGTGTAACAGGTAAAATCTAAAAATCTGTAATTGTACTTTCTACATGTAAGTGTAAAAACGTATATCGTACCTTCAAATGTACCCCGGTATTGTCCTCATGTACACTGATATTATTCTCCCATATTCGAGTATATTATATTATATCAGATGTATTTCGACCCTGGTTATAATCTGGTGGGGGTGATGTAGGGGCACGAATAATACGTGTACATATAAGGTCCGTGGAGTCAGAGCGGTAAGTGCCTCCAACGGACACTAGGTGGCAACACCTGAGCCATGTCCTTTCGGTTATCCGGTAGCGGAGCCGGGCAGGGCACTCCAGACGGCGCTACGGAGGAGTGCCACGTCGACACTGCTTGGTCCGCGCTCAGGGTATATAAGAGGCCGAGGTTGGCTACCTCACCAGTTAGTCCTAGGACGAGCTCTGACCCGCACCTTTCGTACCTTCGCTTTGACAGGGGCACCTACACCCCTCCCACGTTATGGACTCTGCACGAACCATGCTGGCACAGAGCTTAACTGTCCGGTATCGCTAATGCTTCGAACTATCGATAGAATCCTGTGTGTCTTCGAATGGTTGAAAGACCAAGTGAACCGAGTGAAAAATTGTGTACTTTTGAGGCTGTGATCGAATAAAGACCTGTTGCATTCAAACCGAATTTGGAACCTGTGTTCGTGTTGTACGCATATGAAACCCCTACACATGTATGCAGCCTTGGTGAGTAACTCGCCAGTGCTGCATTCAAGCATCTTGCTGACCCGACATGGTTGAGACCCTCGCAAAGGGTCAGCATGATGCACTAATGAAGCACTGGGGCTACATTGGTGCATCATGACAGCAAATGTTATCTTTTAGCAACATCCGTCCTTAAAGTGACATGGTCCGATTTTTTCTATATTTTAAATTCGATATAAAGTTGTTCAAAATGTCATTACAATATCATATTTGAAGAATAGGGCACAAGAAAATATCATGAATGGACAATAAGACACAATTAGGGGGTCCCACAAACACAGGTATAGCCTTTTACAGTGTATTTTCAATGGGCGGACTTGTAGTGTGCACTCCAAAAGTCTTAAATTAGGCATAAATCTGATAATTAGCCGAAATTTAAGCTGAATTATGGGCAATACTGTTTAACAAAGTAGGTAGGACATGAAGTATGGTCATGTTAAACATTCTGGTTCAACGAAATTGATTTTTGAGCCCTAATCATCGGACTATGCCACTTTAAAGAGTTAATAAAGCCCCACACTGTGTGTTACAGATGAAGGACATGAGCCATGACAACCTGGCCGTGTTTGTGGGAGCCAGCGTTACTCCACCCAACATCTGTTATGTCATGATGTACTACACCAAGGGAAGCCTGCTGGTAAGGGCTGCTTCTCTCTCTGCTTCTCTCTCTGCTTCATATTTCTCTCATTCTACTTGTGTCTTTCTTTTTTTTATTCCTTCTGCCTCGCGTCGGCTTTAAAGATAATGTACCAACTAGTACACTTCCCAAACTTTTTCCTTTGAAGGGATGCCATGGGTTCCATTATCATTTTAGCTAATACACAGTACACAATATTTGCAAGATATTTGTCTATAAATACATGATTTGAGATATTTAACAATATAGCCTATTCACCTCACTGACTCAGTCACTCCCCCAGGTGAGTACAGGGTAAACTAGCCTGGTAGAGAATGCACTGAGCCATGCAGGACCACAACATAGGGAGTTTTAGTGTCGACCTACAGCAACAAGTATTGCACTACATGTGCTAATTTGAAAGATTTAAATACTTTCAATCCTTTTAAAATTTAGGGAGTATTTATAGGAGACTCTATACAATAGTAATATGGCATGAGTAAAAATTCCTCGAATTATAGCTGATATACCATCTTTAAGATTTTTCTGCCTCCGTTGCTTTTTCTGTTCAAATGCTCTCTTTGCTCTTTCTAACTCTCTACGTTTCACACTTTTCTTTGATACAATGTATTTTCCTCCTTGCTTCTTTACTTTATATTCCCAATGGTGAAATACTAATAGTCTTCTTTATTACAGGACATAATAGAAAATGAGATCATTGGACTTGACTGGATGTTCAAGACTTCACTACTTTCTGATCTAGTTAATGTAAGCACTTATTTAATTTAACTGGGGATTTTTTCTTGGTGTTCTCAGTCAAAACTATCAAGGTGAGAATCAATAGAAATACGTAATTGTGTTAACATTGGAGGGTTGCTTAGAGAGTGGTAATTTTTTAACAACAGCGGGGTCGGTGGATTTTGCGTGAGCGAGTTTAAATTCCTTAGGTCCCCCCCCTACGAGAGGGATCAAAATGTGTTGGTTCCCCCCTCAGGCAGGTTAAAATTGAGCGTGGCTGACCCCTTTGAGTTATAGTAACGCATGGGCTATTTCGCTAACAGGGGTGAACTTTTTTTGGTCCCCCCTCTTGAAGGGGTCAAATTCATTTAAGTCCCCCCCCCCCAATCCACCCCCCCCCCTGTGGTTAAAAAATGACCACTGTCTAAATATTTCAATTCACTTTTCTGTTTTCTCTTTATGATGTGTGAATGTAACGAGTAGCTTGCCCATGCTATGTCAGTGAATCAAGACGACAGATCAAGATGACTACCGTATCGTCGCGTTTTGGAGCCCGGACGCCTACTGTTTTCAATGCTCTTTATCCCGGGCGCCTATTCAAGGGAGGCGCCTATTCAAGGCCCCGCGCCTATTTATTTTAGTGATGTATTGCTGGGGTAAGAATATTGTATCAACAGAGAATTCCAGATGTAAGGGTTGCAATGCCAGTGTGAATGCCCGGGATGGATGCTACACTCAGGTGTTAAATCTCCCACACCCCCTGCTCTCAACAGCTTAGATGAATGGCTTTCTTTCACACCTAACTGTTAATCCCCCCCCCCCCCCCACCCACCCCATGCTTTGATGTATTTTGACTTATAGACATAATGTATAGTGTCCACCCGGCCCCTATTCAAGGTCCGGCGCCTATTAACTTCAGAACCCTCCTACCCCCGGCCCCTATTCAAGGGAGGCGCCTATTCAAGACCCGGCGCCAAAACGCGACGATACGGTACTTGGGGCATTATGCCATCGTTAAAGTGACATGGTCCGATTTTTTTCATATTTTGAATCTTAGTACAATATCATATTTGGATGATAGGTCCCAATAAAATGTCCTCTATGGGCAATAAAGGCCCAATTTGAGGTTTAGATGTGGCCCAAGTTTAGTATTTTACAGTGTATTTTCAATGGGGGAATTATAGCGTGCACTCCAAAATTAGTAAATTGAGCCATAATCTGATTATTAGTTGAATTCTAAGCAGAATTCTAGGGAGTGAGATTAAATAAAGTAGCTAGCACATTAAATATGGCCATAGGGAACATTCTGGTTCATTTTTAACTAAATTGATTTTTGAGCCCTAATCATCGGACCATGTCACTTTAAAGGTTTAATAGATGTATCTATTTCAGGGTATGGTCTACCTACACCGCTCAGAGCTGGGGTCCCATGGCAGTCTGAAGAGCTCTTGCTGTTTGGTGGACAGTCGTTGGCAGCTCAAAGTTTCATCATTTGGTCTCCATGCATTCAGAACAGGTACGTTATATACATACTAGGGACGTAATTGACATCCAATTTATGTTAATAACAATTTTTTTACATTTAGCTGGTGATACGCTTATATCAATGTATTGTAATATGATATTTAAACTATTAACTACAGCTAGAAACACTGCAAATATTCACATAATAATATAATCATTGATATATGAGACCCAAAACTACTGCAAGGTAGGAATCTGACAAAAAATGGTACAAGTACCCCAACTGTAAGCTCAACTGTTAGACTTGCTGAGATCATAAAAAATATATTGACATAATTATATTGACATATCAAAATTGTCAATATAATATATCTATATATTTACATAAGAGCGATACATCAATATAGCGAATGTCAATGACATCCTAATTACATACACAACTAACCAAATGCTAGGAATTCCTCACATAGCCTACTGGATTAAATCAGTTCTGATGCTAGCACTTGATAAGATACAGGATAAACTCCAACAGTTGCGAAATCATCTTCAAGTAGTCTCGGGGCTTATAATTGGTACCTGCTGGTTGTTGAATATGTAATGTAATGTGACTATGTTTCTTCACTGCAGGTGCACAAAGTTGTTCCTATTCACTGAAAAAGTAGACTTGTCTCTAGACTCTTCTTTATTCATAAATAAACGAGTTAAAGGTTGTCTAACCTATCAGGTTACCATCCAATGAACCCATCTCCAGACTCATCTAAGTGACGAGGAAGCAGGTCTCCTACCTGGATTCCGAAAGATAGAAGACCCACTTGGCATGTGTCAGCCTCAAATGCGACATTTGCCAACTCCGTATTCTATTTATGGAACGGTAACCTGATAAGTTAGACAACCTGTGGGTTGTATGGGTAGTGTGGGTATCTTCACTGCAGGTGCACAAGGTTGTTCTGATAAGGCCCAAAAAAAGAAGGTATGTTTCAGGTAACATGCCAAGAAATGTAGGGTCGGTAGGTCGGATTTTTTTTTTTTAACTTCTTTTTTTTAACATGAAAATACAACCCGGCCTCTCCGAAGACCCGAAAATTGACCCAAAAAGGGTAAATATAAGGAATTTTCTTGAAAATTGCATAAAAAAACGTAGGGTCGGCCCTGTTTTGATACAAACCCTTTTTTTTTTTGGCCTAAGCCCCTACATAATGTTTTTAATGTGACCTTACTGTATGTTATATAACATAGATAATGTGACTCAGTACCTTAACTGCAGGTGCCCAGGTGGTGGATGAGCAGCAGAAGTACAGGATGTTGTTGTGGACGGCCCCTGAGCTGCTCCGCCAGCCGCGCGGTGCCTGGCCCCGGTACGGCTCCCAGACGGCCGACGTGTACAGCTTTGGAGTTATAGCACAGGAGGTTATCTACAGGGCGGCACCTTACTTCATAGACTTGGAGACACCGAGAGGTATGCTGTATTCAAATTCAGAAAACCAGGCTGAATTAACCTGAAGAACATACCATGCAGTGGCGTTTAAGTGCTTGGTATTGAATGAGCACCGGTCTTGTATGAGCATATGGGGGTCTTGAAATAACTCTTAGGAACTAAAACTTGATCTGTGAACTTGGTCATTGAATGAATCGCATATGTATGTATTATTGAATATGCCACTCAATGACCATGCCCTATATTAACAGATATCCCGAGGACTGCCAGTACTTTCTGGAGGCGCACTGCCGTAGCGTATTATTCCAATGCAAACGCAAAATCTTGGCTTTCAGGGGGCCCTTTTTACTATATGCATTGTCCCTTTATGGCAGTGCTAAGGCTATATGTCATGAGGGTGGTTAATAACAATTAATACAGACACCATATTGACATACCGTAAGCGCACACACCCTAATAAGCGCACACCCCCCGTTTTTGGCCGATTCTTATACTAGAAATAACCAAAAATATCTCAATTTTTGACCCCAATTAAACTCTTAACTACTAAAAGGCATCCATAATATTTTTTAAGCGCACTGTGCACTTATAACATCGAATACGGTACATTCTTATCTCAATCCCAACTCATTTCCCTCCTCAGACATCATTACAAAACTGTCCCGAGGCCCCCCGCAGCTGTACCGCCCGACATTACCCAAAGTGGACGGAGACACGCCCCCGGAGGCTGCCCGGCTGGTGGAGAGGTGCTGGCAGGACGACCCCACTCTCAGACCAACCTTTGACGTCATCAAGAAGCAGATCAAGAACCTCAACAAGGGCAAGTAAGTGGACTTTTACCAACCGTAAATGTTATTACGGGGGGAAGCCATCTAAAATCTGCTAACATACCAACATATCAGAGCATGTGACACATACTTTTTAAAAACCTTTTTTGGGGATACCCTCCCCCTAGGTATATCCCTGATAGATTCTCATTGACATGCAAACATGTTTATCACATACATGGACTGATAATTATGATATTGTTGGCATGGATTCATTTTGTCCTGTTATGTTTAACAAGTAATGTCACACAAAAAAACAGACAATATTGTTCATATAAATACATCAGCCTTTATATCTCATACTGAGATGCTAGACATTGATAAATTAAATTTTAACATAATGTTTTTTTTCCACATAATGCCTTTCTACAGGAATGTAGACATCATGTCATCTCTAATAGAGAAGTTGGAGAAATATGCCAATAACCTGGAGGACATAGTGAACCAGCGGACAGCAGAACTGGTGGTGGAGAAAAAGAGGACAGACAAACTACTAGAGAGCATGCTCCCTCCGTACGTATAAACCATGTGAGAAAGGGTATACAGGGTGTCTGTGGGTTTCACAATTACTGTTGGAATGGGCAAATACTGTTTACTACCTTCAAAAAACTATTTTTAAGCCTTGAGATGTAAAACTCCTTCAATAATAAATGACTATTCTTAATGTTATTCAAGTTGGGTAAAGTAATGATTCCAATGATGTGTATGGAGAGTTGTTACACAAGTTCTGGATGAGTTGGATTTTTGTGATCAGCAACACAAGTTTAGTTTGACATCAATATGAAAAAGCTTTTGTAATTATTTGTAAAAAACTCCAGCATATCAAAGAGTAATTCGAGTCGATGAGCAAAATATGGACATCAGCATACCCTATACTTTATACAGGGGAGGGGTAGGGGTGGGGGAGTAAGGAAGCCATTATTTCAGTTCAATGACGACACACCTTGAACCATAACAGGGTTCTGTGAACTAATTATCAGGAGATTTGACCTTGGCTCTACATCTCTAAGGACACTAAGGTTTGATGTTGGCCACTGCTGGGTCGATCAGCTTCCTCCCTAGTAACAGAAATGTGGGCAAAGCTCTTTAACTTTACAGATTGTGAATAAGAGAAGCTATAGAGAAGGTATAATGGTTCCTACACTGATATTCCTAGGCTCCCTATACGACCAATGTCTCAGTCACTAGTGCCTAACCTGGTTAGTCATTTTTTTGGCTCCCTATACGACCAACCTAGATTAGTTATTATTGTCAGGTTGGTCACTACTGACCAACCCACCTTAGTCTTTTTATTTCCAGGGGGAGCCACTGAGTGCTCATCACAGGTGGCACCAACTAGAGGTATACAAATACAACACACCAATGATGAACCTACACTGTTAGAAGTAACCACTGTAGATTTACAGCAAAATGTGCTGGCAGTTTTGGTTCCAGCACATTTTGCTGTAAATTTACAGCAACTCAGTTGCTGTAATTTAAACAGAAGTATGTGCTGTAATTTTACAGTATATTCTTCTGTTCAATTACAGCAAAATCTACTGGAACCAAAACTGCCAGCACATTTTGCTGTAAATTTACAGTATATTATATGCTGTAATTTAACAGCAGAAAGTACTGTAAATGCCATAAGTTGAGTTTTTTATCATTAATTATTGTTATTATCAATTGAGATCAATTGATATGCATGGAGAGAACCTTCCTGCATTACTTTAGTTGCATTATAGATAACAAACATTACACAATGTAATGGTTTTAATACTTATCCAGCTAAACTGTATGTGATACCAGCACTACACAGTTCAGACAGTTAAGGATTCGATTTTTCCACAGATGTAGTATCTATTGTATACTTTTGCTGATATTTGCATTATTTGACACATTTCTGCAGGTTAAAATACCTTATACAATATCTTGCTGAAGTCTCTCTCACACATTCTTATTTTACTATGTTTTGACAGACAAGGGGCTTTATTTACCCCCCAAAATACAGTGTGTACAAGAATTGATACACAAAATGATATAGTGCTGCCACCATGTGGCAGAAATCCACAGATCATGTGCTGTAAATTTACAGCAACATTACTGTAAATATGATTTACAGCACAGAAGTCAGTAAATATACAGCAAATAGTTCTGTATTTCCGACTGCAGCAAAATGTTCTGTAAATTTACAGTATATTTTGCTGTAAACTGACAGTAACTATTTACAGTGTAGGTTAGCCACTACTGACTGACCCCTTGGTCATTTTTGAATATAACTTTGCCATTGTGACTAACACTCATATGACCAACTTAGGTTAGTCTGTACTGACTAACCCTTTCAACCTATGGATTTTCAGTGTACATAATGATAATATAGTGTCATATTTCTCTTGCAGGTCTGTGGTAGAGGAGTTGAAGCACGGCCGCACGGTGGATGCTGAGCTGTTTGAGTCAGTCACCATTTTCTTTTCTGACATTGTCGGGTTTACCTCTCTGTCCCTAGAGTCCTCCCCAATAGAAGTTGTGAACCTGTTAAATGATTTATACACACTGTTTGACGCCATCATCGCCACCCATGATGTGTACAAGGTAAGCCTTTGGGGCATTTCCAAAAGAGCGAGAATCAGAAGTCTGAGGTCTACAGTTATAGAACCTGAGTTAAAACACACGATCTAAATTACTTTTTTACCACCCCACATGAGAGGCAGATGACCGCAGTTTCTAAATGATATAGTGATTTGGCAATTTGAAATACCCTACTCTCATGGGTTCCCATGTTTCAATGTGTCCAGACAGGGGTGGATCCAGAGGGGGGGTTCTGGGGGTCAGGACCCCCCGCCCACTTTTGGAAAAAAATTTAAATCTTTTTAATGATAATTTGATCCGCCACGAGTCGCGGCGCGGCACTTTTTGGTACTTTGGTGTTTGGTGGACCCCCCCCTTTTCAAATTCCTGGGTCCGCCCCTGCCAGATGAATAACACCTACATTTGTACTCCCCAGGTGGAGACGATAGGAGACTCGTACATGGTTGTGAGTGGACTCCCACAGCGTAATGGTGATAACCATGTTGGGGAGATTGCTAACCTGGCCCTGGACTTGATGAGTTCTGCCCTCACCTTCCGTATCCGGCACCGACCAGGCCTGGACCTGCAGCTCAGGGTGGGTCTCCACACGGGGCCCTGTGCCGCAGGTAGGACACACTATACTACACTCAAAAAATAAACTTGTCTCCAGACTCTTCAAAGTGACGGTCATTAAATAAACGAGTCAAAAACTCGTCTAAGTGACAAGGACGCGGGTCTTCTAGCTGGAGATAGAAGACCCACTTGGCATGTGCCAGCCCAAAACCCAACATTTGCCAGCTCTAAATTATATTTGTGGGATGGTAACCTGATACGTTAGACAACTTTTGACTCATTTATTTTATGATAGTCACTTTGACGAGCCTGGAGACAAGTTTACTTTTTCAGTGTACACAAGGGGGGCTTCCATAAAGTAGTTACATTTTTTCCAGAAAATTGACCCCTCCCCCACCCTCATTTTGTGTGCATTATGTATGCATTAGGGTGACCCCCCACTCCTAAAGTAAATACTCATTTCAGGAACTGACCCCCACCTTTTTTTCACTGACAATCACTGGTGTAACCTGCAGTGACGGCTATATCTCAAGTGAGAACAATTGATAAAGTTTGTAATGTAAAAAAACATTCAAGTCAGTTTTACCCACAAAACAATGTTTTGATTTCTCTCACAAAAAAACAAAGTGAAAATGCGTACATAAAGAGTATGGCTGTAGACCCCCCGTCCCCCTCAACCCTAGCTGTTTTCATGTACGCTTTTGTATGCATTCACCATGACCCCCCCCCCCCCCCACCACCACCGTACATACTTTATGGAAGCCCTCAAGCTAACATATCAACGATTCTCCGGCTGTCCTTTCCTCCATTTCTTTTTCCTTTCCCAGGCAGGGTTCTATAAATCATCACAATGTTCCAAGCCCCTGGGTAAGATATACCACAAGTTAGTGTGCTTCAATTTGATATCAACAGCAACATTTTATTCTATAATTTTTTGGCGGGTTTAATTATAAAGTTTATTACTATCAACAGTTTAGGTGAGTTTTGTTCATCTGATGATTGACCATACGTCCTACCTATTCCAGTCATGCCTATTACATTTTTATTATTTTGCTCGAATTGAATCTTGTTGGCCAATCATGGTCTATCAATGGAATAAACTTGTGCCCAGTTTTGGACCCACTTACTGAGCTGTCCCCATACCCTATATTATTCAGTGTTGAACATTTTAAGGTAGAATTAAAAATTGGTTAATAGTCTTTAGACACTCTAATGTTGTTATGGTACCACAATTACAGAACCCATTACGTACAACATTAATATGAACACTTAGTGGGATATCTATACGCCTTAAAACATACCTTACAGTTAGTACATCCGATGTGTGGGACAAAAAAATAGATTTTCCTAAAAATGAGTCAGAATTTTCACAAATATTATGTTTGACTTCCTATCTGTTCCATTCTCCCATATTCCCTCCGATTTTGCTCTAATTCGATTTTATTGCTCAAAATATGGTCATTTTGGAATAAAAGTGTGCACTCTTTTATTCCTGCCTTTGAAAATACACTGGGGAAGCCCATGGTTTGGAAACATTGGATCCCTTTGTGACCTATTAACACCCATTGATGACATTAAATTGACCTCTATTCTCTAAATATCATACTTTTACAGTGTTTGGAATACATTTAAGGAAGATTTAGAATTGGTGAAAAATCGGATATACCCACTTTAATATGAACAGGGCCATTTTGTGACATGGTAAATTGAGTAAAATTCACTAGGCCAAGTCAAACCAGTTTGTCTTGAACTTAGTTACTTATTTAGAAGCCTTAAAACCTATGTTTCATGCAGATGTAGGGGCATAATATTACATATTAATCTCATACACGGTATTTCCGGGTAACGTCTACTGTTTACTCAGCTTCTCTACCTGGAGCTAGCGCACACAGTTCCCGGGAGAGGACTCGGGTCCTCTCCAGGTTACCGTGTGCCGCTCTCAGGTGGGTTGCCGACCCTCCCACCTGGCCACGTGATCAAAGGACCGGTGGTTATATAAGACCCGTGTGTTTACCTAGAAGGCAGTCAGTGCAGGCCCGACTGACGATAGACTTCACCATGTCCAACCGTGCAGACAATCTTGTTTACTGAGACTATACTGACCGTTCCCTATATTCGTATAGAAACCTGATTATATTTGTGTGCAGATTTCACACTGATTGTTCCCTCCTTCAGGAACGTGATTTACTTTGTAATAAAAGTCTGATATTCCCCCACCTGGAAACTGCCGTTCTCGTTGTTCCTTAAACTAGAATAACCATGTTCCCCCCCACAGATATACCTAGATGTCATCTGCCTCTGTTGTGTTGTTATTCCAGGTGTTGTAGGACTGGCCATGCCCCGCTACTGTCTGTTTGGTGATACCGTCAATATGGCCTCCCGCATGGAGACCAACGGAACAGGTACCATCAATACATATTCAGACCATATGAGAGTACCGTAAAACCTCGCGTATAGGCCGCGGCGTGTACGCAAATCAGATCGCTAGTGCGGCTTATAGGATCGCCACAGAGTCAGGGTGCGGCTAATACGCGAGTTTTTGGTACTATAGTACAGTATAAAAGTCGCCATAATCAGATCGCTGGTGCGGCTTATAGGATCGGCCCAAAGCCGGGGTGCGGCTTATACGCGAGTTCGGCTTATACGCGAGGTTTTACGGTACTCAATAAAAGGCTGATCCAATAATGTTTTTCCTTTTATCAGTTTAGGATCAGAAATGCATCAAACTGGTTATTTCCGAAAGCCATATTGTGACACAAAGAGTGGGCAGCACATGTATCATTGTCCGAAAGTAAACCCGAAATGTCACCTTCATTCTTATCACCACCCTTCATAGTTAGCTGTCTACTTACTGGTTACAAACCTTTTGCTGTTTCATTTTCATTTAACTCTAATGACCAACATTTTAAACCATCAATATACTACCAATAGACATGGGAGCTGAGAGTATACTCGTTATTTTCAGCATTAATGATCCACATGAGTAAGTACGCCTTCGCTGCGCTGGATAACCTTGGTGGATACAACTTCAGGCCACGCGGGGAGATGCAGATCAAGGTCAGGGTTAAACCTTTAAGGATGGCAAGACACCTTAACCCTTTAAGGATAGCATAATGCCTTCATGTATCATGCCCTTAGTCGTCATGATGCATGAATGCAGTCCTGGTGAGTAACTCACCAGTGCTTCATTCAAGCATGGTGACGACTCTATGCGGTCGAGACTCTATTGTGTTATCTGAAAGATTTTGTCAGTTCTGGAAAGCCCGTTTAATGATAGATGAACATTTGATGTATGTACCTCTAAGGCTATCACTAGTCTTGCAGTAGTGTTTTCTATTGATGTATTATATTTGTGCCTCTAGATGGGTAAAATTCGACACGTGCGACACAGCGACACGGCCCTTTTAAAATCCGACACGGGCGACACGGCCCTTTTAAAAATTGACGGATACAGGGATTTTTATAAGGCCCTAGTATATTCTATATGCATAAAAATCGACAAATCAACACGGCCCTTTTGCTTAAAATCAACACGGCGACATGGTCAAAAGTGTGGGTACCCATGTAGAGGCACATATTTATAGGGCATAGTGCATTACAACATTAGGCCTACATTATGTCCTATGTTGTTGGCAGGGAATAAAAGCTTTCTGTCTTCGCTGCAGGGTAAGGGCCTCCAGATGACGTACTGGCTGCTGGGAAAAGACGGATTTAACAAGCTGCTACCGGCATTTGACAAATAGATATGGGAGAGGAAAATATACGATGAACAACTGTTCAGCCAATAGAATAAACAATAGTGACCATCTTTGCTAAGTATCTATATAAAGTAATACCATCTACTCAGCTGTTTGTTTAATGACTTGTGTAACCTTTTGAAGTTAATTTCTACCTGTTTGATTGTATAGATGCTCTATTAATATCTACAAATAACTGTGCATAGAAATAGTTTGATATATAAGGAGGTATAAAATGTAAAGAAAATGGCATGTTACAATGCTCAATTCTATGGCAAAGCAACTTGACGACCAATGTCATCATTTAGCGACAACGATCCTTAAGGGTTAATGCACTCCCAAAAACTGTTGGGACATTATGCAGGCTTTAAAAGTAAAACATGCTTCATCAACTAACTCTGTACTTCTCAGTCTGGACTCACAGTTCAGTGTATTGTCCACTTGACCCCGATCTTGAAACCAATTTATATCTATCATTGACGTGGTATTTTTGTTACTATCAACACTGATTTTGATGTACACTTATGCTCTATGGATCTTTATTGAAAAAGTATTTTTGATTAAGTTGATTGCATTAATGCATAACACTGATATCCCGACCTTAGTTGTGGCTAACAGCGCAGTGACTAGTGATTAACCTACTAAATGTTTGGCTCCCTATATGACCAACCAACTTTAGTCTTTACATTTCTATGAGTTTTAGGCTCAGTCTTTTTTTAGTCATATTTTGTTTTGCCACAGTTATATCAGTTAGTCCTTCTGACCGATATCCTTATAACTAACCTGGGAAAGCCACCACAGGCTACCCAGCTAACAAAAAAAGCGTTATTTTACGTCAAAATTACGTTAAAAATTCTATATAACGTTATGCCACAGTAAGGAGCCTAGAGAAATGTTATATAACGTTATATAACGTTATAAAATGTTGGATAACATTTTTGTTTACTGGGTAAGCCCCACAGCCTGCAGATTTTCAGTGTTAAAGGCGCTGGTGTACGTACTTCCGGGTAACTTTGAGGTGACCTCTAGGTGACATCCAGGTGACATCCAGGTGACCTCCAGGTGACCTCCAGGTAACCTCAATGTGACCTCTAGGTGACCTCTAGATGACCTCCAGGTGACCTCAATGTGACCTCTAGGTGACCTCCAGGTGACCTTCAGATTACCTTAAGCTGACCTCCAGGTGACCTCCAGGTAACCTCAATGTGACCTCTAGGTGACCTCCAGGTGACCTTTAGATTACCTTAAGCTGACCTCCAGGTGACCTCCAGGTGACCTCCAGGTAACCTCAATGTGACCTCTAGGTGACCTCCAGGTGACCTTCAGATTACCTTAAGCTGACCTCCAGGTGACCTCCAGGTAACCTCAATGTGACCTCTAGGTGACCTCCAGGTGACCTTCAGATTACCTTAAGCTGACCTCCAGGTGACTTCTAGGTGACCTCCAGGTAACCTCAATGTGACCTCTAGGTGACCTCCAGGTGACCTCCAGGTAACCTCAATGTGACCTCCAGGTGACATCCAGGTGACCTCCAGGTGACATCCAGGTGACCTCCAGATTACTTTAAGCTGACCTCCATGTGACCTCGAGGTGACCGCCAGTTGACCCTGGGTAACCTCCATTTGACTTCTGGGTGACCTCTGGGTAACATATGAGTAACCTTCATGTCCTCTCTGGAGTACTTGACATCACATTAATCACATAGTCCTAGTCTATCTGTGCACCTGTGCAGAGCAGACTGGCAGACAGCCTAGGTTCTTGACCTCCTCACTCTGTCTAACGTTAACCCAGATTGAAGTAACACAGTTGAGGTAACACATCCTTACGTCTATCTCATGTCTGTATATTTTGTAGGTGTGATAAGTTAGTATTAAACACAATTATGTAAAACAAATTATGGATCTCCAGCTAGATTCACTACATGCATGAGACAACCCTAAAGTAAGTTAATTTATATGAAACAAAAACGACTTCATAGTGTCCTCATGATGCAGGGATACACTATGCACAACCTAAAGGACTGTGTCCTAGACTGTTGTACATGGTCCTTGACCAGGACTTGAAGAACTGTGTCTCTTACCACATTGTATCAGACGGAGGAAGGTCTGCCTGAATACAGACCCCGTCAGGCAGTACAGCAAGACGTTCACTGAGTGATTGACAATCCATAACTTTTTTATCATAATTACTGCAGGATTTCCTGTATGCATAAATGATGAACCTTTATATTTGCTTATGGAGAGCAAGAGATAGATAACTTCATTTGGTAAAGTTGTAAATATGAAGACAATGCATACAGTCAACATTATTATAACCATTTTTGTCTGAGCAGAAGAATTTTGTTGTTGATGTTGAGCTCTGAATCTTTTTGGTAAAATTAGCTTCTTGGCTATCTTAATGTTAAGGATGGATATGACGCAGAAGGGTATAATGCTGTACACTGATATAGTAAGAACTGTAAGGAGTGCCTCAAGCAGAGATGAGGATGCTACACTGATACAACTATCTATTGTGTTTCCTTTCATAATGTAGGAAATGAATAATGTTGGAAGAGAGACAATGGAAATCATAATAAGTAGAGTTAAAATGGCGCAGAGGGTTTTCTTCCTTGTACAGTAAATATGTGCCTTCAATGGATAAAAAACAGCAATGTAACATTCTGATGATATGAACACAATTAACCAGGAAGAAACAACAGTTGAAAAATACAGCATGAAACGAATTATACAAAATATATATAGGGAGTCTGAAAAGGGAAGAAAATGATTTAATTCATGCAAAGCATCAAATAATAATGTTGCATTATCAGCAATTGCTAACACTAGCAGCAGCATCATGAAGACTGAAGTCCTCAGGAGAGAGCTTAGTGATGGTCATGTTAAAACAATGACCCCTTTGTTAGAAGATGGAAAAAAACGAATCCAATAAAAATTACTGAACCCTATATTAGATTGGTAAAATAATTAAGTGGTTATTTCATATATACATATTAATATCCTAGAACATGTAAACTGTGTATTTCCCTCTACCTGGGCAGTAGTATAGTATGTATCGGAACGGGACTATAGTTAAGTACTGTTTATTACTCAATCGACATGCAGCCAATCAGAGGCCTCCATTTGGTCACGTGACCGGAAGTGACCTACTTAGGGGATTAGTGGTGCATTCTGGGTAACCCTGCAGCCAATCAGAGGCCACCATTTGGTCACGTGACCGGAAGTGACCTACTTAGGGGATTAGTGGTGCATTCTGGGTAACCTACTGACCTACTTAGGGGACCGGAAGTGACGTCATATGACTTAATTTAGGATCACGTGACCGGAAGTGACCTGATGAGTCACGTGAGCGGAAGTGACGTCACATGACCTAATGGCCGACCGGAAGTGAGTGACCTCATTGAGGATCACGTGACCGGAAGTGACTTGATTGATCACGTGAGCGGAAGAAGAAGTTTTTTGTTTAGGAAGTGAGGGTCTTTAGGATCACGTGACTGGAAGCGACGTCGTCACATGAGTGACGCTTTAAGAGACTGCGCGACTTACTAGTAAAAGAAGACGTATGAAAATAAAAACACAACAATATTTTATTTTATTTTTTTTATTTATTTTTTTTTCAATCTTGATAAACACTCTATTTTTGAAAAGATGCACACGCTTATTTTTTTTTTTTTTCATATCTCTAAAGGACTCGTTGTCACACCGTCAGAATGCCCGCGACGCTTATAATACAAGTAGCGCACGCCGTCTTTCTCTATGGTGTAGGTGACCATTTTGTTTCGCACCACTTTGAAGTTTCTATTTACAGCAATGAGAGTTTTTCCGTTGGCGAAGAACATCCAAGAAGTCGTCTGGTTCCTGAGGGTTTTGTTTCTTCTGTACGCCTTTTGCACTCCATTTTTTGGATTTTCTTTCACCGGTGTCGCTGACTCGATCGTAGCAAATGTAAGTCTTAGGGTTGAGACTTGGGATCCCGTCACCTTCCCACTCCGCTTTCATGAGCCCCGAAGTTCTCAGATCGTGAAGGTACCGTCTCTCACAACATCCGCCGGGCGGCGGACACCATTCTCGCACTCTTTCCGTTTTTGTCTTCACGAAAAGCTCTAAGTGATCGTCGCACACCGCTGTCGGAAGCCACTTTCGTTTCTCTCTGAAGTACGTCTCTCTCAGGCGAGGTTTGACTAGGTCATCCAACGTGTCACCGCTGAGAGCCATGTAAAGACTGTCGGTGTCCATTTGACAAAGGGCATAATCGCGCCGATCGACGAATCTATCCAAGAAGTCGTATGTGAACTCTAACATTTTCAACTTCGCGTACTGGTATACCATGAACCCTATTTGAATAGGGAGGTTGTTGTTGACTGTTTTCGGTTGTAGTTCGACTTCAAACAGATCGGAACTCAACTCGGACGCCTTTTTGAAGTGCCACGAATTGGCCAATAGTTCGAACTTCCGACTGTCAGTGTATCTCACCGCCGTGTGTTTTTCTTTGTTGCAGATTGTTTTACCGTACGTAGCGTTTCCCATTAACTTGTAACAGTCTGACAGAATTTTCTCGTTCTCGTTCACGTCGCCACGTCTTCGCGCCGCCATTACTTCGTCCGCGAAACCGGCAAAGGAGCGTTTAGGTAGGTATTCTACCACCAGCTGCACTTTGGTGACTATCAAACCGTGCTCTAAATACCACTTGAGAAGCGGCGTTCCCAAGAGAATATTTTTTCCGTGGTAACTCCCTATCAGACATCTCTGAGGCGTGTTCAACAGCTTTTCTTCCTGCGCAAAGTCTGACATGTGAGGTCCTATGTCCGATTTTGAAACGGTCGCGTTCTTGAAAACGGGGGTCATTTCTTCGAAGTAGTCTCGTAGGTGAGGCGGCGTAGTGATGTCCACTTGAACTAAACCGAACATTTTCTCCTCTTTCACAGCGGAAAGGATGTCGCTCTCGCTCATCGCGTTTCGAGACACTTTCAAAGCGTCAACCTTCCAGCGTTGTTGGGAGGCCTTGACCCGCTCATCTCGACGCTTCATCTCTCGCCATTCGCACTCCCACACGACGACCAGCTTGTGACCTAGCGCTTTCAAGTAAGCGCTTACTCTGGTCGTTCTGTCGCGTCTCTCCTCTCTCAGTGAAGCGCACTGATATCGGTGCGACGGTATGCACTCGTGAGCGTGGAACCAACACCCGTGAAACTGGAAAACCGTATTAGAGGCCGCGTGAAACCCGTCCACGCGAATTCTCCGACAGCCTACAACCATCTCGCCGCTGTTCAAAGCGTGGCGCAGTTTCACGTCGCGGTCGTGCTCTACGAAGCGTAACCACTCCAAAGCGCTGTGAGAGTTTCTTTGCCTAATTTCGGGCTTGAACTCGGTCTCGGGCCGTCTCACCGCGTGATAGCCCGTGCAGTGCGCTTCGCTCATGCAGCGCAAGTACAGAGAGTTAGCGTCTAGTCCTAGGATGTGTTGGCACGGTCTCGCTTCTTCGCCGTACTTGTGCTCCCTTATCCGCGTGGTGCCCTTCTCGTGAAATCTATGGAAGATGATGGAAGGACCGCCGACTAGATTTTCTTTGATCAGAGCGTGGAGGACGGCGTCGAACTGGGGGAACGTTGTGAACGCGTCTTCTAGGTTTTGGAAGAGGAACCGTAAAGTCAAACCGGCGAGAGAAACTCCGTCTTTCAACATGTCAATGCCGCGATCTTGGAAAAATTTAGCGTGATTTTTCAGAGCTTCTATGAAAGGTTTGACGTCTTTGTTGTTGTAGTGGATCAAGTAGTCTTCCATAGTTTGCATCTTCTCGTCGGACCAAACTTTCTGACATGCGGCGTAGTCGGATTCGGACATTTTGACGCCTGTCAGCTCGCTGTCGAAAGCCGATCTCGGTGGCAGCGTTCTGTTTGCCAGTTTCCTGGTAGACGTCATCCATTCGTAAGGAAAGTGACCTTTCTCTTCGTTCCTGGTGAAAGCTCGCAAATAGGTCGCGTAGTTGTAACTGGGTGCCAAATAGTTGACTACGTCCAAGAAAACCGTGTGCTGTGTGTAAACCGCCAAGTATTGATTGCTTCTCTTTATGACGCTGAATTCTTGGTTTCTTCGGTCTCCGGAGGCGAAGAACGAGTGAAGGCGTATTTTGATCAGGTTCAAGTCGTAACGCCCCGAGTTGAAGCCCACGACTGGAGCTTGCCGGATGTATCTCAGAAGACGCTTCTTCAGTTGAACTAACGGGTGTCTGGTCTGAGCCGCAGCGAAGCCGCCTGGAGAAGGGGTGAACGTCGCCTCCTCCAGCAGGAGAGCTTCACCTATCGCCGCATCTAACTTCGCTAAGGTCGGTCGGTAAAGTTCTAGCACAGCTTCCCCGATGACTTTGGCGTTCTCGTTTATGTGATTTAAAACTCGGTCCAACAAGGCCGACAAAGGGACGTGTTACGTAAGCCTACCGAGTCACTCAACTCGCCGGTTGGTAGCCTGAAGTTTGTTACACTCACGCGAGTCCCGTGCATCCTGACGCCCGTTTGTATCGCAGGCCAATTCGCCGTGAACGTTTCCTCCCCGTTCGGTACAGCACATATGCGCAGAGGGACGGTCACTCCGTCCAGAGATTCGCGTCGACAGGCGATCTTTCGGCAATCGCCTTCGCCGCATAGAGGGCAAAACTTAGGTACTACTCTACAATTTTCTATGTGTCTCTCGTGGTTGTACGGTCTTTTAAACATTTTGAAACACTTTTCGCATACGTACTGTGTCATGTTTTTTTCCACTCAGTTACCAACTACTTAGCCGTCTAACTATCTATCTATCTATCAATCTATCTGTCTATCTATCTATCTATTTATCTTTCTGTCTGCTGTCTGTGTATCCGTCTGTCTGTCTCATACAGCGTACGTCAAACGCTGTGTGTGTGTGTGTGTGTGTGTGCGCGCGCGCGTGAGCGTTGAGCGTCTCTCATTCCGAATCTATGCCGAGATATTTCAGAATGATCCCTGTTTTGTCATCCAACTCTTTGAGCGCTCTGGCGGACAGCGTCACTCCCTGCTGTGTGGGTTTTTTGTCAGGACCTTCGTACTTGCGCACGTGGACGAGGTTCTTACCGCTGTAGTAGCTCACAGCTGCGTACACTTCGCCCTCCTCATCCAGCACTGCGAACCAGGGGGTGTGATTAGGTCTTCCTTGCGCGGCCGCTGTGTCGCGTATGCGCACCACTGCGCGGATATCGGCGATGCGTGCTATTAGCTCGCGCAGCGCGTCGGCCGTGAAGTGCACTCGCTTGCTTCTGGTCAGAGACGCCTCTTTCACCTGGCCGTCTTTTGTGTAGCGCGGCCTCCTAGACAGTCTAGCCACGTCCTCCCAGATCTCCAGCGTCAAAGCTCCGTCTAAGCAGAACTCTAACCCGAGAAGACGGGAGAAGGGTTTCTCTGCTTCTTCTCGTCCATCTCGTTCTTTTTCTTGTATTTTTCTCTTCTTACTAGGCCTTGTTGTTCTGGAACTCACCTTAGAACGTTTCACACCCGCAGGATGAGTAACACCATCAGCGTGAGCTGAATCAGCAGCAGAACCGATAGCAGGAGCAGCGTCAGCGCTGGTGGTATCCGAGGCCTCGTTGTTGGAACAGCGCAGCAACACGATGCGGTGCTGAGTGTAGCGGTAGAAGATGAAGCGCCGCCGCCCTCGTAAGGTGGCGGTGAGGGCAGTCGCCACGGACCGGACGGGACGCTACTAGTGGAGGAAGTGAGGTCGAAAGGTCGAAGAGGGAAGCCGAAAAATGTACCGCCCACCCCTTTCCCTTCAGGTTGTTCGTACGCCTCGTCGTCAGCGCCGTTCTCTGTCTCACCCTGTTGCTGCTGCTCCTCCTCCTCCTCCTCTTCTTCTCGGTTTAGGGGCTGAGTCAAGGAGTGTAGTATTGACTGAGTGTCCGAATAGCTGTCACTCTCAGCGCGAGCGGCGTCGAGGGCGTCGGTCGATGTAGTGGTGGAGGAGAGGGGCTGTGCAACGTGCGGCAGGTCATCAAAGTCATCAACAGTAGTGGGGAGGTAAAAACCCGGTTGCCAGTACTGCGCTGTGCCAGGAGCGTTGTCGTCAGTAGTAGTAGCGGTAGCAGCAGGTGCAGCAGAAGCAGCAGCAGCAGCAGCAGCAGCAGCAGCAGCAGACGCAACAGTAGCAGGCGCAGCAGCCTCAGCAGGCGCAGCAGTAGCAGGCGCAGCGGTAGCAGGTGCAGCAGCAGCAGCAGCCGCAGCAGGCAGGGCGGCAGTAGCAGCGGCAGCGCGCTTAGCAGCAACGTGTACCGTCGCGAGTGTAACAACGTCGCTAGCACGACGACTACTACCAGTAGTACTACTACTACTACTACTACTACTAGTACTACTACTGCTACTACTACTGCTACTACTACTACTGCCGCGAGCGCTCGCTACAGCGGGAGGGTGATAAGACCAAGCGGCTGCGGCGGTAGTCTCATTTTCAGTAGCAAGAGGAGGCACTGACGCTAAACGAGCGCTGTTCCGCGTAGTCTTCTTGTTCTTGGACGGCGCTAGGTGTTGTCTTTTGCTCATGGTGGTGACTGTAGAGAGCAGCAAAAGAATGAGTGAGTGAATGGAGGTTTCCAGACCCCTTATATACGCCTTCTCGCTTCTAGAGCTAAGCTACTTACTGACCCTGTTCAGCTGCCACCGGCTGGCCGGCGGCCGTTCACAAAGAGAAACAAAAGACATAAGGCATGACGTTTTCAGCTGGATCCCTTTCCCCCCTTTTGAGAGATCGACTGTCATGAGCTAAGCCGCTTACCACCCTGTTCAGCAATTCAACGCGCATTAGCTGTATAAAGGATTAAGCGGTTGCTGCCGTCGACTGACCGGCGGCCATTCACAAAGACATAAGGTATGACGTTTTCAGCTGGATCCCTTTCCCCTCTTTTTTTTTGAGGGATCCACTGTCATGAGCTAAGCCACTTACCACCCTGTTCAGCCATTCAGCGCGCGTTAGCTGTATAAAGGATTAACGGTGATGAGCTTAGAGTGTGTATACAAAAAAAACTACAGGAGGCGTGTGGCGTGAAGCAGGACCCCCCTAAGTCGAACGTGTCTGTCTGTGAGTAGAGGCGTGTGCATGTGGTGAGCGACTTAAGTGTAAGACAAAAAAAAAATCACCACCTCCTGCCGTGGTGAGTAGACCGGGCTGGCCAGGCGGCGGCCGGCTAGTTCAATAGGGAGGGGTGACAGCTGACTAAGGCTGTGCATGAAAAAAATCCGATTTTCACCTGACCTCTGACGTTTGTTACAATGAATGTCAGAGGGAGGGAGACGTCCTCAGGTAGGGGGTAGGAGGTAAGGCTATGGATGAGGAAGAAACACCGTTTTCAGCTGGTCTCCACGGATAGCGATGACACACCCCTCGTCATCTAAGCTCTTAAGGAGCGGAGCGGTTGAAAAAGCGTCATGCGGACAGGTCGCTACACAGCTGGAGTGCTGTTGGAAATGGGATTAAACTCCCTCTGTATAAAAAGCTCTGATTTCTGTTGGAAAAAAACCATATCGCCTCTGACCACAGTAACGTCTACTACCACCACCGCCGCCACCACCGCCGCCGCCGCCGCCGCCACCACCGCCGCCGCCGCCGCCGCCGCCGCCAAGACGAGACGAGATGGCTCAAGCTATTCCACTTTCAAGCTCGCCTTCACCGCCTTGTCCACCTGAAAAAAAGTTAATGCGGCTTGACGACGTGAGACGGGCGAGGCAGACCGATGGGGAGAACAGAGAGGTAGGACAGCGGCGGTTAGCCTATAGCGACGCCTTGCTTCGTCAACTAGGTAAAGAGTTGAGCGGCTGTTGGAGAGAGTTGGGCAGTAGCTTAAAAGTTACCGCCGCCCGTATGGATGCTCTAGTAGAGCGCAGTGTCAAGACACCGGAGGAGCTGTGTACGGCGATGTTCCGAGTCTGGTGGGGTGAAACCCCGCATCGTCATAGATGGGGAGAGCTCGGTCGCGTCTTCACCCGCATTAGACGCGTGGAACTGTTGGCTCAGTGGATGTCCCTTCTCCACAGACAGGGGTTGGATTTCGAAAACCCCGACTCGCGCGCGATGCATAAGCACTTGGGCACCCTCGGCAGACGTCTAGGTAGCAGGTGGAAAGAGGTGGGGGACCATTTAAAATTGTCGCCTGAGAGGTTAGATAAGATCGCTGAAGAATGCGAATACGGAGGAAGTCCCGCTGAGTGGGCCTTCCGAGTGTTGAAAATGTGGCAAGATGAAGCTGACGGTGCCGGCGGTACACCTTTTGAACTCCTTCGAGTGTTGACTGAGGACATGGGAAAGTTTGACCTCGGCATCGCGATATTACTTGACTTTATCAAGCAAGAAACAACGAGAACGACGGACATGTGAATTGTTGTGTTTTATTTTCATACGTCTTCTTTATTAGTAAGTAAAAAAAAAAAAAAAAAAAAAAATATCATAACAATTAAGACGCGCGCCCTCTTAAAGTGTCACTTCCTCCAGTCGCAGCTGATCGCCTCATCGAAGCACGTGATAAACAAAAAAAAACGAAGAGACACGCTTCTTCCTCTCGAGAGGAAGAAGCGTGTCTCTCGATTGAAATCTTTTTCTTTTCTTTTTTTCTTAAAAGAGACAAACGCCCCTTAGAGTGCCCCCCCACCCCCCTAGAGTGCCCCCCTCCCCCCTCCCCCCCTCCCCCCCCACCACTCGCCCCATGCATCCTAAAAGCGCCCCCCTCCCCATGCATCTTAAAGGGGCCCCCCTCCCCTTCCCTCCCCTCCCCTCCCCTCCCCCCCCCCTTTATACACTCTAAAGAACGCTTCTACCTAGTTCAATAAGTCACTTCCAGTCGCTCGTAAAACAATAAAAAATGAAAAAAAAACAAAAACTTATATCGTAGTGTTTTTTATTAGTTTACCGAAAAAAATAAGAGACTCGCCTCCTCCTCCTCCTCCTCCTCCTCCTCCTCCTCCTCCTCCAAAAAAAAAGATATCACATTTTAAAGCGCGTGACCCCTTAAAGACGCTCATCTCTTCATTAAGTCGCGTGACGTCACTTCTTCTTCTTCTTCCGGTCACGTGATCAATCAGGTCACTTCCGGTCACGTGATCCTCAATCAGGTCACTCACTTCCGGTTGGCCATTAGGTCATGTGACGTCACTTCCGGTCACGTGACTCATCAGGTCACTTCCGGTCACGTGATCCTAAAGTAGGTCATATGACCTCACTTCCGGTCCCCTAAGTAGGTCATATGACCTCACTTCCGGTCACGTGACCAAATGGCGGCCTCTGATTGGCTAACTAGGTCACGTGACGTCACCACTAATCCCCTAAGTAGGTCACTTCCGGTCACGTGACCAAATGGAGGCCTCTGATTGGCTGCAGGTCGATTGAGTAATAAACAGTACTTAACTATAGTCCCGTTCCGATACATACTATACTACTCTGGGCCTCTGGCTAACCACAGGGTAATTACTCAGGGCACTGCATACCACTGTATACCAACTGTGTAGGTGCCCCTGCTCTATATGTTATGTATAGAGAGCAGTAGGGGTAAAGATATGAGGACTTATTCAACTGTCAAGGGCTCTCAAAGGCTCGCTAGTAAGGCCACTCAAAAAAAAAATCTGGTTTCTCATCACCCAGCACTGAAAAATATGACGAGGGCGTTTTTTATCTTTTTTTTTTTTTTTTTTTTTTACTGAGGTGCCAAAATGTATAGGAAAATGTAGACTTTTCATGAACAAATTTCACACTTTAGTATTTAAGCCTTTATTGATTTACAGAATTCGGAAAATGTAAGGTATTCCTAGAGCACTGCATTGCTCACAGTATAAGCTTTAATTTGATACCAAATATGACAATATTTCTCAATATTTAACACATTTTTTCATTAAAAATGTGCAAAAAAAAAAAAAAAGTTTTCTCCAAATCATGATTTTCATGATGCGCGCGGTGATGAGAAACCAGATTTTTTTTTTGAGTGGCCTAAATATATGAATATTTGGTTTTTTACATTAGATTTGCACACATCTCAACTCCCAAGTCCACTATTTATGTATTTCTGGCAACAATTAATTAATTTTCGATGGAACAACCTACCATAGGGTTGGCATGATGTCCGAATACAGTACTAGGGAATTACTCACCGAGGCTACATTGCAATTAGTGTCTGCAGAAAAGGGTTAATCATCACTTTTGCAATGCTTAAAGAAGGTTTTCTTCACAGATTCTTGGTAGACAGGCATGAAACTAGCATAAATAAAAGGATTCACTACAAAATTTAAGACAGAGAGCAGCTCTCCTGTTATTGTGAGTGCAGAATTATGATCATACTTCATGACTCCTGCTTTTGTCAGAATATACTGCATTTGAAGAACACTGGTGCTGCAGATGAAGAACATGGTCACAACAATGGCAGACTTAGTGAGTTGCTTTGAAGCCTTGTCTATCACCCCCGAGGGTCCAGAGGCACCGAGATTACTGTCAGCCCGCTCACGCAGAGAAAAGAGAACCAGGCCATACAGGATAATCAGAAGGGCAGTGGGGATGACATGTTCAAATATAAAACCAAAATATGAGTGGATTTAAAAAAACTTAGCTGTGCCAGGGCCATCCCAAAAAAGTTCGAACCTGCATAATCCATCTCTCATCCGGGTATTGAAAAACAAGGGTAAAACGATGACTGAATCAACAAGGAACATCCCCACTATAGCAAGCCTGAAGTGCCTCCTGGTGAGAGTCATGTATCGTAGCGGGTGCCGAGGTATCGCTCTATGGCCTGTATGACAATGTTCCGCATTGAATGAAGTAAAAAAAAACAGTACAGTAACCCGCTGTGCAATATTTGACACATCACAGTGTCAAACACCTCATTCCCAATGGACCATAGGAAGGGTGGGTAGTAGAGGAGGCCTGAGTTGAGGCAGTTCACACAGTCCAGAAACGCTTGCCACTGAAACAGCATGCAAACTATCTTAGAGAGACCTTCACCATTGAGGCCAAGTGTGATCAGGGTAGCTAGGTTACTGACGACACCAATGCTGCTCTCTGCTAGCTGGATGATTGCAAATATAGGCAGCCGGCCAGGGTCAGTGGCCTGAGGTGTGAGACTTGTGGTCAGGTTGTCACTGGAGTTAAACACAGTGGCAGAGACAGAGGTCTGAGACACACCAGCAGTCATGTTGTCACTAGAGTTAAACATCTTCCTGTGCTATCTGCAAAGGTAAAGACCAACATTTTATGATTCACTTTCTAGGCCAAAAGAAGGTGCTTCAGGCAACGAACACTAGCTTCTAACACCTAGTCAGGTCTGTCTTTACCCTACATCCATCAGGCCTAGATATTGAGTTCAATTTGGCTAAATGTTAGCACGAGCACTTGCACATGAGGTTCAAATTCATAATGGAACATCTTGCTCAAATTTGTAATGGAACAAAGTACATTGTTCCATTACAAATTTGACCACATTGTGCTGAAAATGTAATTTTCCAAAAATTTGTATCGGAACAAATGCACACTTGCACATTTGTATTGGAACACCATGCACAGGGTGCACATTTGTATTGCAACACCATGCACTGGATGAACATTTGTATTGGAACACCATGCACTGGATGCACATTTGTATTGGAACACCATGCACAGGGTGCACATTTGTATTGGAACACCATGCACAGGGTGCACATTTGTATTGGAACACCATGCACTGGATGCACATTTGTATTGGAACACCATGCACAGGGTGCACACCCATATTAGAACCTGGTGTGCATGTGCATGTGCTAACTTTAAGGCAAATTGAACTCAATACCCATGTACGGCTTCAAGCCTTATTTGCAGTGGCATGGGTAGCGCCCCTCTCCCCGCTGGGCCCAGGAATGGAACCCCTGCAGACACCCCGATCCACCAGCTAATATTATTGACTCAGGGTCTGGCCTGAGTCTAGTGAGACGATTCTGGACACCTCTTTTCCTTGAAAAAATGAAATTGCTCCCATTTGGTCAATATTTCACTCTTTGCATCTTGCATGGTGTCATTAGATCACTTTCCACAATATCTATCTAATGGTGTATTTGTTTTCTACAGATTCCAACTGTAACCCCCTAAAAAACGAAAAATAATATTAGGCAGTAATTGCTGGTAATTTGCTTCAGCATAGAGCTCTATGGGAGCGTGTAGATAACCGATAACCCCAAATTTGGATAGTTCGTGACAACCAATGCTATCTCTATGGGAGGGGTAGGTGAGACGCTTTTTTTCAGACATCTTAAGTACTAGAGGTAATTTACAGGGGAGGTTACTTGATATTATTTGTGTAACAGATCAGTGTTGTGATAACCCTGATTCACTTTGCACTGACAATGCACGTATCGTTACAAAGACTATATGGAAATGTGAGTACCCCCCCCCCCCTCTGCTAGATATGTCGGCAGTGGTAATTGACTGGGGGGAGTTAATCATCTGTTACACACGCCGCCCCGCGGCCGGCCGACACGGCGAAACAGAACCGAAGATGGTGTCGCTGCTGACGCTCCGATCGACTCGCTTTTTGGCCGAGACGTAAAACGGCGGTTACACGCCACCAGGCGCTGATACCGACAGCCACCTGCTTGCCCAGACGCACTTGCTCGCCCACACCCACCGGCTCGCCCACACCCACCGTCTCACCCACACCCACCAGCTCGCCCACACACACCTGCTCAGCTGAAATATGATCACATACTAGTGTGACACATGATTTGAGGGTAGTTTTGACCCAGGAATACATTCCTGCTCTCAGAATTGACAAATAATTCATTGTTCCTGAAATAATATTTACAGATTCAGTTGTTTAGTCCATCATTTCAATCACTTTATCACCCTGACCCTGAGTCATCTGTGATGTTAATCACACGTTCAATCTTGTTCAAATGAACCCTTGAAATATCCATTAGTTTGTTATTAGTTAGGTATATTATTACTTACCTGTTAATGTAACAATATTGAACTGGTTCCTGAAACCACGATTTGTCAGCCAGCACAAGCCTCTTGAGAGAACTTGGCCCTGTCAGTAGAATGCGCTTGTTCCTAGCAATTTATAGTGTGTTAGAGACTCGGGTCAGGCTGAATCACAGTACAAATTCTGAGGACAGAAGGATACGGAACGATTAGATCAATCCTTGTATAAATACTCTAGACACATGCATCAAGAAAGGGTTACCTTTTCAAGTTGTGTTAATGTTTGTTTTACCATAATCCTTATGTCTATAATGGCTTCATTTTTGAAGATTTTTTATTTCAGGAGATTCACAAGATATTTTCTTTTCAAAAAATACATATTAGAATGTATAATTTTTAGTTTATATGTACGTATTTGTTAGTCAGGCTTCATAAATATTCAAAACCTTTACCAATAACTTTTTGGCAACCATTGTTGATGCACTGAACTACGGTAGCCCTTAAGTGCATGATGATGGCTGTATATAAAACAACCTACATCACATAAAGCCTCAATCCCCTTAGATGTGAATAAAGGTGGATACAGCTAGGGTGGGGTCCTAGAGACTAATACCTCAAGTTCAAAGGTTCTTAATCAGAAAATGCCTTTGTGGTGTGTTATGCCAGCTTATATTTGCACCACATCCTTATCATATTACTTACCCTAAAACGTGATTATAAGTCTTTGTCTTGAGGGTGGGTCCACAACTAGGTGTGCATGGCCGACATAAACAGCCCTCAATAGACTAATATGTTAGATGTTTGAGAAGGTGAAGCTGAGCTCTCCTGTCTCAATGTTAAGGTGTTATGACATCCAACTGAATGCCAAACACTGACTGAATGCTGACTCCCTGAGCACGGACAGCCATGGGTGTGGCCAGTGAGTAACAGACGTCATCTGTAGCCTGAGATGTTGGGGCCAGCTTGGGTGGTTGCTTAACCAAGAGATTAAGGATACTCACCAGAAGCATCACGTATGTGAAGTCACTATAGGTGGATTCTCAGAGATAATGCTATAGCCCTATGGGGTGTGGTCATTAAACACCTTTTTTGACATCTCCTTGCATCCTTCTGTAAGAAGGTACCATCATAGGAATACACCGGTGCACTGCTGGAGTGTACAGTTTGGGTGTAAAAAAGTAAAGCTCAAATACCATGATGCAAATTGTGCTGGACAGGAGGTATAACTATTAAGTACTGTATCTCTCTTTGTATAAGCCAGCCCCTGTATATATAAGCCTGGAAAAAAGGTAATTAAGTGTTGTAGAAGCCTGCCCTGAATATAAGCCCAGGGGTTACAATATGTAATTCTACTTCTACATGGGGTATTAATATCATCATTTCAGCTTGGTAACTCTCATTCATTTTTTCTAAGTATGTTCCCACTTAAATCTATATTTCAACAGATATGCCACAATTGCACAGATGCAGTGCAAAGTATATGGCATAGTGGAATTTGGAGTGAGAACCTCTATAATAGAGCCCTTGCAATTAAGAGTCATCACAAGGGCCTCATATTGCAGAGATCGGGGAGGCATAGAAAGCATTGTGTGATTTGACCTTGAAGGATAGTTCACATCTAGGAAATCACAACATCCAGAAGATTAGCTTTGGCCTTTATATCATCCATTGGCCTAGCTCTAAAGCAGGACTTTTTACCTATACAGAATTAAGGAAAGGTTATTTAGAATTAAGGTAAGAGAGCTTATAAGATTGCCTGTTTCCAAGACCCAGGTAAGAAAGATATGCAATACCTGAAACCTAAGCTCAAGGGGACACTGTGTATGTTTTTCTCCCCCTTGGTGAGGTTCTACAACCACACCTGTAGACATCAAAGTATCTGACCCCTGATGTGGTGGAGTATTTAAGGCCAGGTACTACAGGGGTCACCAAGGGCAGGATAGAGCCACACCTTACAATACAATGCTAATTATTCTAACCACACCGAGAGACAAATGTGAGTGGGAACAAGGTAAAGTGAGTAAAAAATTGATGTTCAACCCAATGTGGAAGCTCAGAAGAGTATTTAGTAAAAGATAAACGATTTCTCATGAATAGATGGACAGGACATTGCCAATCCTGTTAACCTTTTTTTTGTAGGGGAGGGGTGGAGTTCTCAAATCCAACTCTGTGACCTAAAGAAACCATTTCATTTAGAGTAGTTATATCAAACAAGAAATTTTAACAAGACCTCAGCTGGGTGAATGAGTGAGTATGTAGGCTATAGGGTACTGTGAGAAGATTTAAAACCAAATGTCCAGGGTCATCTCAGTGACCAGCCAATAGACTCCATAAACCACAAAATGTGCTAAATGTTGCTAATGCATACTGTGGTGCCATGTGTATATCTATACTGCAATAGATATGCCCAAATTACAGAGAAGCTCTGTTTCCTGCCATTGAAGACTTACAAGGACATGATCAGGCCATTTTGAGAAATTTTTTGAACAAATATCTTAATGCGTCGACTCCTGTGTATAAAGCAGACCACTTTTTAGTTTAATAACTTGTTGTTCAGTATTCCTTCATTCATATAACATTTTTCATATAGCTTTTTTCTTTTGCCTAAAGCATAAAGTAACTATTCAAACCATGGCAACGCAGAGTGTGTTCCGGTAGGCTCAGCGCACATTGAATTTTAAAGCCTCATGCTGATCCTACGGGGTTAAAGCAGCAGCTTTAGCTCAGGGCAGCGAATTTTAGGTTTTAACATGTTAGCAATATTACAGGCTTATATAGGTCCTTCCTTCTATGTTTAGATAAGCACCGTACCTCCTATGAAAATAAAAGTCAACCACCTGTAAACCGGATAACAATAGCAATCTGGTTATTGCCCACTCCCTGCTGCCTCCTGGTAAGTATGAGGTGAATAACTTCTCATAAAGCTTCTTATATTTATATGAATAATTGAAGCGCTGTTTCTACCCACAACCTTAAGGGTTTCCATGTGCATGCAAATCATACATTACATATACTGGCCTATTTGTTTGATTTATATATCCTTGAATATAACTCACTGTCAACTAAACTGGGTGGACTTGTCTGTCTCAGGTATAGGCATTCCTCTATCATGTGTGAGTCACAAAGAGGAGAGTGTATCTAATGTTGATGTAACATTGATTGGTAGCCATATGCTGTAATATTGCAGTGATTTGGCATTTTTGGATTTCGAAGATATGCAAAGCTGGAGACCAAAACTCAAGCTGGCCCCACCTCGACCTTTGTTCCCGAGCGTCATCGCTGGCACCAAAGGTTGCTGGTTAAAGTAGTTCCAGTGTGCACGGTGCTATGGTATTAAAAGTGGAGATGGGTACCGCGTAGGAACCTCCCCCAATATACGGGGGAAGTGACACGGTCATGGCCTCTCAGATACCAGCGATGTCACTCGGATTCGTCAGAGGGTGAGTTTTGGCCAACTTGACCTAAACTTGTGCCCTTTATTTCATAATTCAACCACAAGGTGTCATTTCAACGGTGTTAACCCCGCCTTAAGAATGAGCGTATACAAACTTGATGGCAGTGCCTGCAGTGGCTATACGACCCCTATACGACCAATCTATTAGTCACTATAGCCTAACCTAGTTAGTCCTTTTTTGTCTCCTATACAACCAACCTAGGTTAGTTAATATTGTCAAGTTTGTGACCAACTAACCCTAGTCATTCTATTTTATCCTTTGTCCTTTTGAGTAAGGAATTCGTAGCTATTAGCAATATGCTTTTTTGCTTGGTCATACTTTAAATAGCACTTAGTAATGCTTGACTAATGCCCCTATGACTAACCTGGGATAGCCACTACAGACTATAGATGGAACTATAGGGCGTTTTTTAGGTATATTGTCCTGCAAGATTCCGGCCTGTTTCGCCACAAATATCGCCCTGAATGTCCACAGGAACAGGGTGACATTCAGGGAAAGCGAAACATGGCAAAATTTTGAATCCTGAAGAAGGTTTGAAGTTTGCATTACTATTGAAGCTATCACACTGTGAAAAATGTATTAAAAAAAAATCACAGTTCAAATTCAGTCATGGCGGTTCACCTAATCCAAACAGAGTAACCAAGTCACCAGGTGCTGCACTCCTCCTGATGAGATTGAGGAGGCATGTACTCCTCCTAGTGATACATACATTTCTTAATTAAATTAACCTTTTTCTAAAAGTGGCCTTCTTATAAATATTCTCCTCACTTTGAATTCAGTTCAACTCACATGATTCTCACCTTGTCCCACACCATTGTATACTTGTGGAATTGGTCTGTCAGTCTCCCTCCCTGAAAGTGGAACCAGTCTATGGTAAAGGAAAAAAGAGAAGGTGTGTTTCACTCAACCCGACCCTAGATTATAATTTAGCAAATTGTTGCTCCTACGCCTAATCAATTGCCCCAGCAATTGTTAAACCACTCAACCAGTCAAATATTCTGTAGGGCAATAGATGCTTGCTACCTGGGGACTAGTTTAAAAAATGGAAAAAGTAAGAATTGTAATTCACACCAAAAAAGAGGCTGAAATAAGCAACCCACAACATGGTCTTCAGTTGAGAATGATTCTGTACATTACTCTAATGGAGTTGGAATAAGAACATATCATTATGTAAGGAAATACTATGAACAAAGTGGGCTGAGAGTGTCAATTGATTAGCCTTGGATCTAAGTGGTGTCTATTATTCCTGGGCTGCATACATACATTGTAACATGTAGGCCATAAACTTACGTGAAATTGTTTGTCATTGAAAATTTGTTCTCTTCCAAATAAGGGCCCCAGTGCAGTGCGGATGCCATGTGGTGATGTCCCCGCTCCTCTCCCTCCTCATTCTGCAAGTCCAAGTAAACTAGACAGAACCATTATGGGGATATGAGGAATCACGTTTTATACACATGCTACAAATGTCCACACACATCATCAAACTTATTGTATGAACTTAACCCTCTCACTGCCAGCAGGCCGCTATAGTGGCCAGAGCACCTTATCTACGAAGATGAATGAAAAAGAATTACTCAAAACTGATGAAATATTTTCTCACAAGTCCTAGTCAAAGCACTCAATGTTTGGTATCATATTAAAGCTTATGACATCCCATTTCACAACTTACTTTCCATTTGTGTTTGGCAAGAATGATCAAGGAGTAACTATGACAACATCTCATTTCAATTTTTGATATTCATAATTTTTTTAAACTTTTGCCAAAACTTCAGAGAAATCTGGTGGTGGGAGGGCTAATTTATTTCTTCAGACGAGAAGATAAGATGATATAGTTTTAAAACCAACACAGCCGAAGGCTGGTCAGCAGGTCCACAGGGCCCATACGGACCGAACCTGAAAGACGAGAAATTTGCAAGGTCCATTATCAGTTTTAGTAAGTACATTAAAAAATACTATAAGATGACCCTATCCCCAGCCTGGCAATACATAGTAGATAATAAAATAAGATGGAGCCTGCGATTATGCCATAGAACACTGTAACTGATATTTCTCATCTCGATTGGTCTTAAATTTGCCTGTATGGTGAAAACATGTGGCAAAGAAATTATACTCCAAGTTAAAACACATTTCATTTTGTGGACACTTTTGACCTGTGGTGAAAACGTGACTCCCGGAGGTGTATACTTAAGGGAGTGAGTATATTTAAACAACAGGGTGATTGTGGGGTGGTTGGTTGTGGGAGGGGGGATGTGTCAACCTCTTGCCTCCTTGAGCCCATTGCATCTGTGGCACTAAACCTTAATGCAATATCAATCATGTCCATTCTAACATATTTTCCAATCACAATTTGCAAACAAAAACAAAAACAATATCCAAACAAGTGCTCTTTTAGGCCACACATTTTTTATTCTTTGGGTTACAGGCCCGCTTCAATACTGTTGGAATTTTGGGATCTTTCACGTGCCATGTCTGAGTACATCATTTCCCGGGGAGTCTAAACTTGTTGACATTAACGTAAATCTAAAGACATTAACGTAAATTATTAATACATACGTTAGTATTTACATAAGTTATTAAATAACTTTAAGGTTAACAGAAATTTGCTTTATTTACGCTATTTCTGACGTTGTTTTCTGTAACAGCGCCCAGGTGTACCCAGCTAACGGAATTCACCAGGATTCCAGGGAGAATCTGTCGGCATTCATGGTATTGTACTTAAACCTTTACAAATGGCAAAGCGAAACACTAGTAAAATACAGAAATCATCAGGTAACACACAGATAGACTGCAGAACAGTGGCAGAAACAGTCCTATAACTATTTTGCAATGCTGCCTTATATGGACCATAATGTAGAGTGTGTAGCGGTAGGGATGCGGGTACTATAACAAGTTGTTACTACCGTTTGTTAATAAGGTGAGCTGTGAGCTCAGACTCTTCGATCCGAAGATCTGCAGTTCAACCAGAGGGTGCTGTGGACATATTGTCCAAGCTTGTGCAGCCCAGTCACCCATGTTTGAGACCAGCAAGTAGTAGATCAATTAGTAGCTCTTACACTACTCTTTTGTGGAACGGTCTGCTGACCAACCAACCTGCCTACCTGCCCCTGACGTGCAAACCAGATTTAACCACCTGTAACATCAAATATAAAACTGTTTTGCAACTCTTCAACCTGATACGACCACCTGGACTCATTATCTTATAGTTAATAAAACTAATTAATGAAATAAAGGTCAGTTAAAAGTGAAAAAATGCAAGCTTTATTGACATTGGAGCAACATAAGATAGGTTCTGAATCAATGGAAAGCAACATAAATGTTTCTCAATCCCCATGTGTACAGTGACCTTTCATCTTATCCACTTCTAGAATTGCCATGGACTTTTTGCGCATTTGATCTTGAAATGTTTTGTACTTCCAAATCATGTAAGAATATAAGAGAACCTCCCGTACACATTCCCAGTAAACACAATTACATTGGTCAAACGTAGATTAACATTGTTTTTTGGTCTGAACTACATAATTTTGGAAGGTTTATCAACGTTAGAATGTTAAGGTTGATTTACCAATCTCAAACCTGCAGGTCTGATTTATGTAGCTCAGACGTAAATCTACGTCCAACTTTGTAATATGATATTACATAGTGGGATTTAGACAAAGATATCACAGACAAATTCAGTTTGACAAACAATATTTATACAAACTAACTATTATCATTTTTAGTCACATTTCTTTCTATCTTTGTAGTTTAACTGAAAAGCCTGACAGTATAGATCTATTGCATAGTTTTGGCTGCAGAGAGGCTTTGTCTTTCTTCCATTACCACCAATGTGGTGCCCAGTAAAGTGCTGCATTGTGCATATTAATGCACGATTCTTTAACCTGCTGTCCATCATATATAATTATCAAATCTCAAAACCTCAAAACCAACTGTACCGGACCTCTGGTTGAAATATATCAGTAACATATTCTATAGTATCACATTGTGACTGGAATGATGTCAGCATGAAAATTATAACGACTGTAGCTTTATCGTACATTTCCATAACTGGACTGAGCCTGTGACACTGTTAAAGTTGTCCAGCCTCGTTTGAACTGTACTTGATCTAATTGCATAAAACTGTCTATTCTCTGGTTGAAATATATCAGCGCCTTATTCTATTGTGGCTGGAATGATGTCACCATGTACCATGTATCTATATCCGTACTATGTAACTCGGTACCCTGGCTGAGTCAGGTATGCCACGACACCGGCCCCGTCTCGCCTGAGTGCTCTGTTACATTGGTATGACTCTTCACAAAATATTGTTTGTATTGCATTGTAATGTATGTCAAGATAAATGAATATATGTAATATCAAGCCAACAAAATGAATGTGTATAGTATCGAGGCCACATAAGCTGGAATCTATTGTATGCATTACCCATTGAGAGACAACACTGAAGATCTGTGATAATATGTGGATATAACATCACCCATACTAGTCTCTTTGAATTGTACTGTGTTTAAGAAAATCATCTTATGAAATAAACACTTTATAAACTCAAAATCGTATATGGTTCATTTGCATACCATTTAATGAGAAATTAATGAGAAATTACTGCTTGAATATGGTTGATTCGTTAAAAGGCTGTCATATTCTCTCCTCAGTTAAAAGTGCTGCCACCTAGTGTGAAACTGAGAAGTTATATACCCAATTGAAGTTGAAAAATTACGTAGATTAATGTAGATCTACGTAGATTTGTTACGTAGATTTACGTTAGAATGAAGTAGATAAACGTAAATCAGACGTCTACGTCTGTTGAACGTAAATAAACCTTCATGTTTTGACGTCAACAAACCTTCTCAAACCTTTGGTTGGAAAACTACCTAGAGAAACCTCTGAGCTACATTGGAATGATGTAGGGTGTTTGGGTTGTCGGTCTCATGAGTCTGCCACAGTATTAAATGATGTACAAAGAGATAGGTTGGTCAACTCGGTTTAGAAGTGAAAACATTTAAGGCTTTCTTTCTAGGTACATTTTAGTTTTATTTACAGGATACCATCACAGATACACACATTGCTGAAAAATGCAATATGACTTGGTTATAACGAAAATTGTTTATACAAAATACATAATGGTTGATCCCATCTTTCAAAACTTGATCAAGTTTGAATGAACATTACTGTAAAACCTTGGTTATAAGCTGGATTTTATTTGGCGTGTTTATTTTATAAACCGAATTTTAAGCCCCAAACTCCCATTTGGCTTATAGGCGAGGTTTTAATAACGTAGGAACATAGGGAAAACTAATTTCAAGCACTTTTGTTATAAGCCAAATTTTTACTCTCAAACTCACATTCGGCTTATAACCAAGGTCGGCTTATAACCAAGGTTTTACGGTATGTCAAAAAGCAACAATACCAGTACTTATATCTATGCACCACTACAGTTTAGTCATGGAAATGTGTATGCATCACATCTCTATATGAGTTTGATAAGTATCATTGTTACATGTTTTCATTATAATCAACTACAAGGAGACATAATGAAGTAGATCAATGTGATCCACAACATGGAGTTAAATAAATGTAATATGTATACTCCGTCTGTCTGCAATTCACAATACTGGAGTTTAAAATAGGTGTACCATCTTTTCAACCTATCTAGTCACACATGCTATAAGGCCAATTTTTTTTTTAAAGGTTTGTTTCTGGTCACCCAACTGACCCTAGAAAAACAGGGCCGACCCTACTTTTTTGTGTGCAATTTTGAAGAAAATTCTGTATTTCTACACTTTTTCGGTCAGGGTCTACATGGAAGATGGCAAGTACTTCCATGTTAAAAAAATAAAATAAAATAAAATGAACATCCGACCTACCGACCCTAGTCTTTCTTCCCATGTTACCTGAAACATACCTTTTCTGGCCTAAGAGGTTCAAAGTCTAAATGAACATTAAGACTATGATCATAGTATGAATAATAATATTTACAGCACAAAAGGATTGGCAAAGGTGCCTCACTGAAGCTAGCCATGAAAAACACATAACAAATTCAAATAACTTCAAAGATCAAGAAGTGCAATTATGTATAATATTGAAAATAAAAGAAATTCTAAGGAAAGTTTAATCAATTAGAAAAACCTAGACTTGTGACTCCAATGTTGCACATGGATCCTCAATTTGTCCTTGTGAATTGTGTTTTTTGCAGTGTTGAAAAAGATTAATCAATGTCTGCCTGAAAACAGACCCAGTCAGGCAGTACAGTAGGAAGTTTATACTATGGTTTATCTCATGCAAGTGTACTGAAATTCTAAAAAATAGACTTTCCTTTATCATATAATCTGTTCCAAGAAACTTGGATATTACATGCACAAAGAGAAGGATTGATACAGGCAAAGTAGTACTGACAAAGACAATGCAGACCGCAAGCATGGTGATGGTCAAGGATTTTGTTTTAGCATCTTTAGACTTCTGATGGTTATTCCTGAAACTAAGCTGCATTTTAATTTTCTTTAGTATTAGTATATTTAGAACAAAGATGATGCAAGAAGGTATAATGCTGTAAAAGCATGCAAGTAGAACATTATAGAGAATCTCTAGCAGAGATCCAGAGTCAAATGCATAACACACATTTATGCCTCCCACTTGACTAATATTACAAACGATTAAAAATGGTAAGCTAACAATACACATCATGCATATAAGTATTGAGATGGCATAGATAGGCTTTCTTCCATTACAATATGTGTGTACCTGTAATGGAAGAAATATCGAAATATAACGTTCAATTGATATGAACATGATTAACCAAGAAGAGACCATTCTTGCCCAACTTAATACAAATGTAATTGAACGGCAGAGCCATATTGATGAGGAAAGAGGAAGCAGGCCATATATCCCATTTTCTTTGAGACCGAAAGAGCCTAATGTCAAATTGTCAAACACAGCCAGCACCAGCAGCAGGATCATGAAGACAGAGTTCTTCATCAGGGAGCCGTAAGCTATCACAATGATAATGAGACTGTTCAGTATTGTTCCTATTCCACAGATCGTCAGTGTTGTAATAATGTTATATGATATGTTGGATCCTTCCGTCTCACATACAAGAGATTCATTTCCACCAAGATTACGGCATGAGTCATTATCTAATGAAGAAATATTTTCTAATGATTTCATTATGTACGGCAGCTCAGAGAAGTTACTCTCCGATAACATGCCCTTGGTATGGGCAGCCTGGAGAGAATTTATAAAGTAGTATATTCAGTGAATGCTTCCTCTCGGCCCACATGTGCATGTAGCATTATCCCCAGGGGGCCCACTTCCTATAGCTTCTATAGTGACCATGTGTGAACACAAAATGCTGGGAAAGAGGTACTTTTTGGGCCCCATTGGCGTTTCCCACCGGGTACGCCGATGGGGTGCATTTTGAGCCATTTTAGGCCAGAAATATCCAACCAAAATGTCCAAAAGTTCTTGTAAAAAGGGGTAAAAATTGGTCCAAAATTATGCTGATATCCCGCAAAAAGGGGTCCAATTTCGGCGAATTTTGGGGGGTATCCTGCTAAAAGGGGCCCAAGTTTGGAGAATTTATGTTATCCTAGAAAAAAGGGGGCCAATTTTGGCCAATTTATAGTGGTGTCCAAATACCTATAAGAGGTCTGATTTCTTCACATTTTGGGGGCCATCCCGCCAAAAGGGGGGAATTTTGGTGGATTTATATCCCGCCAAAAGGGGTCCAAATTCGGGTCATGTACGCACATGGTATCTATAAATAGAGAGTGGCCTCCCCCCCCCCCCGGGCATTACCCCCGAACACAGGTAGATGGTGGGACGCATGACACTTATTGACTTATACAAAGTAAATGCCAATGTTACTTTAGAAACACTGAAACACATCAATGTAAATGGCCTTCTGTATTGACATTGAACATTAGTGGTACCCAACTTACAGTTTACAGTTTCTGTTTATTGTTTCTTCACATTAGCGCACATTCAGATGTCAACTAGAGGCAACAACGTAGGTAGGGTGTTACAGAATGGTTTTTCCAAATAGCTGTTGGCTGTGTCTCACGACCTTGGGCCAATGTTTTTGTCTCTGACCGGGTGCCAGCTCTGACCGGGTGCCAGCTCTGACCGGGTGCCAGCTCTGACCGGCCTGAATAAAAACGGGTTATTTAGGGCAGATGGAGATAGAATTTGGCTGAAAAGGTTAATGGATGTTATAATTCTTTAAACAAGTCATTAGTTGCCCATTTTTATCATCATTTGCCCTAAATAACCTGTTTTTATTCAGGCCGGTCAGAGCTGGCACCCGGTCAGAGCTGGCACCCGGTCAGAGCTGGCACCCAGTCAGAGACAAAAACATTGGCCCAAGGTCGTGAGACACAGCCTGTTACAGAAAGAATTCACGCTGTAGACTTTACCTTAATTAACATGTAAAAATCGGCACCACCTCCAGACAATGCTCATGGTCCCCTGTCCAAACATTGCTGCCCACCGATGGAACTGTTATTTTAGTCTATGTATGGAAAATGATGAACTTATCCCCTAATGGCCCAGATTTAAACCTTAACAAAAGGACACTTTCGGCCTTGGCCTTCTCAGTTTCTTTAAGTACAGACCTCCCTCTGCTACCCTGCCATAAAGATCAGCTTGGAGATCTACAGCAAATCTAGCCTATGTGATGCTTTTTGCTGACATGATATGAGGTTACAAGATTTTCTCTGAATGGCTAAGCCCAGGAGTAACCATGGTACCAAGGACAATTGGCGAGCTAACGAAAACACATTATTTTATGTCAAAATATCATTTTTAACGTTTCATAACGTTTTGCCATTATAAGGAGCCATAGCAAAACGTTTATATCATTGTATTTTGTCCACTGTGTAGTGACAGATCATTCAGCTGGTCGCCATTGTTGGAGACAGTAGTCATCTTCCCAGTGATTTACTCCTGATGGATGGTATCAGAGTGCAATATTTAGGCTGTGATATGAGTCTTTAAAAAAATGTAAGGCTGGCTGTTACTATCAAACGACATCAGGAGTCTGTTGCACAGAAATATTATAACGATATCTTTAAAGGAAACAGTTATCAAGGTATTCTCTAGGATAGATATGCCATTTAGTGAGAAATTCACTTGAAACAATCACCAAAAGGAGATCGTCATCATAACATTTCTCGATAACGACATCATGTTTGCTGTGCAAAAAGCCCACTGTGATATGTAGGACCTTGGATGTATAGAGCAGAGATTTGTCAATGTCGCACAAACAGGCAGTCTGGGTGTGTTACAGGGATACATATTGTATATTCAGTGCTTTGGCTGTTCCTAACGAAGATGGATGTCTGCTATGGACTATGTGTATGCCAACACAGATATGTTTTTTTGTTAGTTGTGGTCTCTTCTACCTTTACCGTGAAGCTCAACCACACTGAAACAGTATACTTGTCTCCAGACTCGTTGAAGTGACTATCATAAAATAAACGAGTCAAAAGTTGTCTAACCTATCATGTTGCCATCCTACAAATAGAATCTGGAGCTGGAAAATGTCGGGTTTTGGGTTGGCACAAGTCAAGTGGGTCCTCTAGCTCCAGCTAGAAGACCCACTTCCTCGTCACTTAGACAAGTTTTTGACTCGTTTATTTTATGACCATCACTTGGAAGAGTCTGGAGACAAGTTTATTTTTTGAGTGTATCTTCACACTCGTACATCCCAAAGATATACACCTATCTGTCATGGAGCCATATATGTGACTGGGGCTAAGTGCCTGGGAATGCCTGGGGGTGGTGCAATAGTAAAGCTAAATGGTTATGGAAATGCTTGTCTGTCTCCTCTTTTCTGTCAGCTTTCTCTATCTTACAAAAATGGTTTTATTCAACAAGACATTTGATAAAAAGAGATGAATTATAGATCTGTTTTATTTGATATACTGAAGACTTGTAATAAAAATATCCTCATTCAGGAGTATAAATCTTGAGGGGCAATGTCCAATGAATACAACATATAACTACGAATATGAATAGAAGAGGAGTCAGATATATATATATATATATATATATATATATATATATATATATATATATATATATAAATATAAATATATATATATATATATATATATATATATATATATATTTGGCCTTAGTTAATTGTGGCTGGGCCTGTGTCCTATTTCTTCACATATGTCATATTGGCTAGTCACCGACAATAAACTGAAAAAAAGAAGAAATTATAGTCTAAACCAGAGCCACCATGATGTGTGGTTGCTGGTAGGAGAGTCATTGGTTGGTTGCCACGACACAACACAACACAACAGTGGTAGTTCCAGTGGTGTAGGATAGGTGGGAGTGTGGTAGGTGCACTGGAGCATGACCAGAGAGTCATTATACTACCATACAGGTACCCGGTATACTACACATAAATGGTAGATTAGTTCTCAGTCGATGATTGTACCTGTAATGTTGGTTGATCCTTCTCGGTGCAGATTTAAACTAAATCAGTTTTTTGAAACAGCTCTTTGTGTTTTATTGTAGGTGCTGGTCGGTTCTCTGCGGGGCGGGTTTGAAGGGGATGAGTAGCGGGATACAAACAGCCACCGACCCCACCATCACCCAGTTCATCCAACTAGTACCTACAAGCAAATACAAGTCAACACATATTAGGATTTAGGAAATACAGCCCTTATATTTTATTTCTCTTAACTTTGTAGACTCTTTGTTACATTACTTGTTGACTTGTTTTTAAAAAGGTAGTGGGATACTCTAGTCAGTGAGGGCTGTGTCTCACGACCTTGGGCCAATGTTTTTGTCTCTGACCAGGTGCCATCTCTGACCGGGTGCCATCTCTGACCGGGTGCCGTCTCTGACCGGGTGCCGTCTCTGACCGGGTGCCGTCTCTGACCGGGTGCCGTCTCTGACTGGACATTACTTTGGGAGTTTAGTTACCTTCTACCAACAGCAGGAGGCTGATTATAATTACATAACAACTGCCATAAAGTTTTTACAAATCCTTATATATATGAGTATAGGTTAACAATTAAAAAACACATTCCTCTGACAACAGGTCAGAGACGGCACCCGGTCAGAGATGGCACCTGGTCAGAGACGTCACCTGGTCAGAGACAAAAACATTGGCCCAAGGTCTGGAGACACAGCCTGAGGTTAGTGGTATTGTACATTATGTAAGTCATTGTTAGTCAAAGTTAGTCAAAGTGATCTGAGCGTGCATATCTTTATCATGACCAACATATTTAGGGCACATCGCGCTTAGCAAATATCATGTATATTTTTCTAGTCGTTATTCATAATTAGTCTAAAATCGACCAAAAATGGACTGTGGGCTTTTTTTTGGAGGTGTTTTAATCATTTATTGACCACAATAAGCGTACAATCAATTCTTGTTCATTCTTTGCATATCTTAGTATGAGACGACTGTTGTTATCACAGGTTATTTTATGAGTAGAATATGATGCATTAAAATGAAATCTGGTCAATAATTGTTATACACTGTCAATAATGTTATGGAATAGCACTCAGCATAGCTGATTTTAAGTGCCAACCATTTTACAAAGTCACGGTAGTCAGTAAATCCACTTGTTCTTTAGAGAGCAAGATAGACGATACAGGACAGACAGCTAATATACGTTAAATAAAGTGCCCGTTTACTCTTTATACGACTCTTGTGATTCATTTCCACATTTCTCATTTAGTGTTAATTCACTTTGATGATTTGATACAGGATTTCTAAACGCACAAACATGCTTGTAAGATGCACAAATACATATACCGGTAGTGTAGAGGATATGCCTATTTAAACAACAGGGTGTAAAATTTATGTGTAAAATATAATTTGTGTTCAAACAGTCGATCACAGAACATAAATATCACTTAGTACATATAGGCTCAGTCCAGATACAGTTCAATCTTTTTTGCCATCAAAGTTTTCATCTCCAATTTGAACGATGAAATATCGGTTATATTTCTGAATTCTGTCTCCAACATGTTCCATGTCTGAGCTACAAATACCTCCATTGACTTTTCATATGCAGTTAAAACAATATTAGAATATTTTAACAGGGGTGCTATAGATTCACGTGTATTTCTCGGTCTAATATTCAGCTCGTCTATCCTTCTCGATTTCTTAAAACCATAAACCTGGGCATGATAGATACGTCTATCAATTAACTTTGGCAGGATAGCTCTCCTATGTATCAAGTTAGTGGAGGTTAATATCGGTACTTTGAGGCAGTATTTTAAACATCTGTTTTGTACTGTCTGTAAAAGACCTGTGCTTGTATTAGAAGCACTATGATAAACAATGTCACCGTAATCAAACAGGGGTAGTACATACGTCTTATAAATAATTAGCAGGATACATGTAGGCACATATTGCTTCAGTATGGCCAGTAGATATGACTTGAAAGCTAAATTTTTCCGCAATTCTTTTACATGGTGGTTGAAATTTAGTTCTGAATCTAGAATCACACCTAAGTATTTATACGTGGGTACAAATTTTAACTTTTCATTATTTATTTTGATATCAAGGTTCTGGAAGTGCAAATTTTTGGATTTAATCGATGAGGAAAATAGCATTAACTTGGTTTTTGACTCGTTTATAGTTAATTTATTGTTTGAGGACCATCTACAGAAGTTATTGAGAGAAGCCTGCATATCATTGGCCAACATTGGAAGTTGTTTGCCTGACGTATATAGTACCGTATCGTCTGCGTACATAAGTGTTTTTACATTGGAGTACACTGTTTTTAAGTCGTTTACATACAATAAAAAGAATAATGGACCCAAAATACTTCCTTGGGGGGTCCCACATGACATATTGACCACCTTGGAGCTGTTATTATTGCACACCGTAACCTGCGATCTGTTTCTAAAATACTCTTTTACCCAGGCTAGGTTTTGACCATTTATACCGTATTTACACAACTTATTTAATAGGATAGAATAATTTACAGAATCAAACGCTTTTTTAATATCAATAAAAGCCGCTAAGGTGATTTCACCCTTGTTTCTGGCTCTGAGGATATCGTCAGTCAAGGTACCTATAGTATCAATAGTCGAACACTTCTTTCTATATCCACCTTGTTCCTTGACCAAAACCTGCATTTTTTCCAAATGTGCTGAAATGTGTGTGTGTACTATACGCTCTAACACCTTACCAGGTACTGGCAATTGACTAATTGGCCTAAAATTTGTAACCTCTGATAAATTTCCAGATTTTGGTAGGGGGGTCACCCTGGCCTGTTTCCATGAATATGGAATTTCTGAATTTTGCAAAGATAGGCGTAATATTTTGGTGAATTTTGCTGGGAGGGCAATAACCGAATCTCTGAAAACACTAGTGGACACGTAATCTAGGGCTGAGGATTTGTTTATATTTAATTCTTTTATCACATTTAAAACCTCAGCTTCCTCAATGACAATGTCCGACATGACTTCTACAGACTCGACACCCTCAAATTTCCAATCAGATTTGTGCTCAGTAGCCAGTTTAGGTCCAATTTCAGAAAAAAAGTGGTTTATAAAATCAGCTGTTTTATCAGAGGCAATTAATTTACCAGCATCATCACGTAGGTTAATCTGCTTTGACTTTATGTTTTTACCCGGTATTAGTTTTCTCATGGATGACCAGAATTCTTTTGAGTCATTAATATTTCTCTCAGCCTCTCCAACAACATACAGTCTGTGAGCCTCCTTGCAATCTGAAGATATTTGGTTTTTTAAGGTGTTTGCCACATGCCAGTCGAGAACTGAATTTGTGCGTCTCGCTTTTTTTAAAGCTATATTTTTTTCAGCAATGCTGGTTTTCAGCTCAGGTGTGAGCCACGGTTCATCTTTGTTTTTTATGTTAAATGTTTTTACAGGGCAGTCTGCATCAAGTGTATCAGACAGAATTTTGAAATAAATATTCCAACATTCATCAATATTGTCAGAACCGTCAAATATTGACCAGTCAGCATTTGCTAAGGAGGCTTTAAAGGCTATGGGTTCATACTTTTTGTAGGAACGACCAGTGAAGCTGCGTTGATCATATACAAGCTTGTCCCTTTTGATACGTATATAAACAGGCAAGTGATCAGATATATTGATATTGGCAACACCATAGTTATTAACGTGAACCACATTGGTAAAGAGTAGATCAATACAAGTCTGAGTTTCAGCAATCCTCGTTGGATCTTGAATCAGTTGACGCAACATATAATCACCCATGGTACCGTATAGATTTTCCTTATCTGTAGTATCTACTAGAACATTAATATTCATATCGCCGGTAATTATAACATCATATTTATCCAAGTCATTTATTTGACCTACCAATGCATTTAATTCATGAATAAAGAGCGCTTTATCAGAATTTGATGGTGGTCTGTAGACATTTCCAATTAGAATTTTCTTGGCGTTACCTTTTGAGACCACTAGCCACTGTATTTCAATTTGCTCTGTGCTACGATTCAATCGATTGAACTGCAGCTCGTCACATGAAAAATTTTCATTAACATAAATACATACACCTCCAGCTCTGATCTCACGTTGCCTGTCTACTCTGTATAGATTATATCCTGGGAGATCGAAATCTTCATTCATATTTATAGAGGTCAGCCAGGACTCCGAAAAACACAAGATATCAATACCTTTATTCCACAATTCTACTTTAATTTGTGGAAACTTATTTCTAACACTACGTGCATTTAAGTGTAAAAGGCTTAAACCTCTACCCGGTAGTATGGTGCAGTCATTTGACATTTAGTTTTTGGCAATATATTTTCCAAGGTATCACAGATGATGATAGAGTCGTATATGTGGGGTACAAAACATGTAAACATAAAGTAGGTTTGAGGCCTCGGCACTTGTGGCCACCTCCACCTATGTTGATGGGACCTTTCATGGAGTATACATTGGGGGGGGGGGAGCACCGGTTTTGATGTATTAATTTAAACAGTCCACATTTTTATAGTACATAATTAACGTCTCATTATTATGACACAATTTACAATTGTTTTCACCAGTTATCACAGATATTTAACATTGTAACATTTTGTAATAAACAGGTCCTTTAGTAACAGGTAGAAAAAGGGGGTGGGGGGTACCGTATGTTCCAAGTTATACATGTACATTTTTCCTACTCTACCGGTAACTTCACAATCAAGTCTACATATAATCAGCACCATTATGAACAGTTGAGGGTAAAACTCTTGGTCTTTATGATAAAACTTAACAGTATATACATAACCTCCAATTTTTTTTTTCTTGATAACATATGTACATTCACAACAGTTTATAGTCCATGATACATACTTTAAATATTGTAAATGATTGTAAAAGTTTTTCTATAAAAAAAATATATTTCCCGTAACAGATGACAGTTATTAGTGTTTTAGAGCTGGTTTACACCCGTCCTATAGGGCTGCGTCTTGTTGTGGTTGTTGCCCGGGTTGGACTTCGTCGGGGGGTCGGGGGGTCGGTGGATGTTGGTCACCTGCGGGTGGTTGCTGTTCCTCGTCGGCTGCCACTATTTGAGGGGGGAGTGCCCAGGGATCTTCTTCGCTTTCTGCTTCACTATCCTGTTTCTCACCCTCGACTGCTTCTGTTCCTGTTTCTGTTCCTGCTTCTTCGGGGGCATGGGCACCGTCTTGTGGTTGTTTGTCCTTGCGGATGGCATCTCTGATCTCACCCCGAGCCTTTTCTAACAGGAGGCCTAAGAGGTTACCCCCTACTACCTTGTCTTTATTCAACATATGGGCATTGCCTAGATGGTGTCCAGATCCGTAGGTTTTGTGGTATGTCAGTTCATACAGGTGCCTTTCTTTTGTTGCCAGAAGCAGGGCTCGCAGGGTGGGATCTTCGAATTTTGAGAGCAGAAACTTGTATACAAGCTTCGTCTCAGACTTTTTCCACTCGTCTGGGGGGGTAACCCTGGATCCTATCCTCATAATTTCATATGGGTCGTTGCTCGCCATGATGTTGACAGTGGCATCCACATTGCCTGCGGCCTTCGCTTTATGGTACTGTAGAGCTTGTTCCACGCTTTTGTACTCATACAGATCGTCTTCCACCTTGCAGGGGTAGAGGTTGGATAGGGGATGGTGTATTGATTTAAAGCCGAGACCGTCTAGGGTTTTTGCAGTGTTGGCCTTCCTCAGTGACAGCTTGTGGGGTAAGTTAGCCAGGTCTCCGTGCCTGTACGTATAGCCGTCAATGACAAGCGAGCGCTGTCGCAACTTGGCTTTGTTTACACCTATCTTCTTTGCAAGAAAGAACACTGACCTCAGATCATTGTACTCACGACGTTCTTGTTCTGTGAGCTGATCCATTATGCTTATGCCTCCCCAGCCTGTTTTTTGATGAAGCTTTCTTACATTTCGAAAAATGTCGCCTTTGATTGAACGGCTGGACAACTTCACGATGATCGGTCTCTTGAAATCAGGTCGTGACTGTGGCACCCGTCCTAGCCTGAAGACTGCATCCACCTTTTCGCTACCGTAATCCAATCCCAGGTCTTGGAACAAGTCGTCGAGCAGACGTTTCAAATCCTCTCGTCCCTTTGGTTCTGATAGACCTTCGATTACCACAGTCTTGGCCTTCTCGGCTTCCTCCATCTTGTTTACATAGATCACATGCTGTGTCACTACTGACGAGGTGACAGCTATTCGTTCAGCGTTTGCCCGTACGCTGTCATTCAGGGTGCCGACAGTAGATGTCAAGTCCTCGAGGAGCCGGGTGGTGTCCGCAGTTTGGGTATTTAGCGTTCCCAACTGAGTTTCAGCATTGGCCATGCGAGTCTCCAGAGCCACTAATATGTAGCAGTTTTGAAATTGTCAACTTCTACCTGCTCTAGTCGTCGTTCCAGCTGTATGACAGTCTCAATCACTTCAGGCAGCAGTGACGCGGCAGTCAATGGCTTCTTGCGCTTTGGGCGAGGAGTCTTGTTTCGTTCCGCCATGTTGCTATTTTCCGGTGAAATGAGGGTAAATTCAGGTCGTCACGTACGTCGGAGGGTGGTAGATACAACCGCGCACCTTTGTGTCGAAAAAAGATTCTGTGGGTTAACAATATCCACTAGAAATCCTAAATTTACCGGGTCCCCGCTTGAGAGCGGTCTACTCCTGGTCGGCCATCTTGCTCAGGCTTATTAAGGGTTTTGCGCTAATTATGTCGAATACAGATGTGCAAGCTCTTTATTTACTAAAACCCGACAAGCTACAAAGGCCCTCTTGAGTCCTTATGATGGGCAAAAGACATGTATGTTTAGTTACACCAAGATCAAGATCTGTTATTCAACCGCTGGTTAAAAAGACTCCATTATTGCCTGCTTGAGCTTATTGGTTCAGGTTATTGCCTTTAATGCACTGAAAGTGTAAACAATTGCAGCACTTACCTATTTTGGGTATCATTAGAACAAACAGGAATATGACCATGGCTAGGTTGTTGACTACATTGATCATGCCGTTAGTGAGTCCCTCCCCCAGTGGGTAGGTGACGTCACAGGCCAGCTCGTAGAAGACGGGTACAGCGGCATTCAGCAGGACCGAGCCCGTCACATACATCACCGACAGGGTAGCTGTAAGGGTGTGCCAACAACAGTAACAGGTTATTATTAGGTCAAATCCCACAATGCGAAAAATAGGCCAGAAGGTGTTGATTATTGACATAAAAACAAGGGGCAACCATTGCCAATATTGTTAATCGCAACACTTGTCCCATGATCTTATGCCTCTCCAAATCCCACAGTGGTCAATAATAAGCAAGCAAAGTGTTATGTGCAGGACTGGTTAATGGATCTGTTTGAGGGCAGTTATTTCACAGTATGATTTGTCCTCACTATTCCCTCTCAATTAGCCTAAAGACATTTGGAGTGTCCCCCCCCTATATAAGCCAAATCATTGACATTACAATAAGCAACATTTTCTAGGCCTTCCAGGGGCAAATATCTAACTCATTTGATCCTTGTGATTTCCCAAATCACAAGACAAAGGCAACACTTTCTCACCGATTTGGGACTGTCTTAGCCAAAACAGGGCCTAAGATCGGCAATAAGACCAATTCACAACATTTTCTGACCCCCTCACGTATTGTAGGATTTGACCTATTCATCATTGTTATTTTTAAATGTTTTATTTGTGAAAATAATACGGTTACAGTGGTAAAAGTAAAAGTACTAAACTTAGGATGTGTGCGTTGCATTCCTTCTGCTAGGCACCTATCATTGCTATTGACATTCTAATGACATGTAATGCATACAATATTGAGAAAACCAGGCCAAGGGACTGCTCTCTGTAATATTGACGGGTCCTTAACATATTCTGACCATGGTTTGCTTTATATCTTATGGGTTTATAAGTATCACAATGATTTAAAAAGCTACACACATCCTTATATGAAAGCTATGAACACAACTAAGTGGTGTAAATGAAAAATGAAAGATAGACCCCAAATTAGCTCCTAACCCATCTTTATACCATACACAGTGTGGTACCACTCACCTACACTAGGGGGAAATACCCCGTCTACAATTAGGCTGAACCATGTGAACACCCCCGTTGCTAGGATACAGATCAGTATCAGTAACACTTTCACCCAGCGAGTGAAATAGTCAGCAAGTCTGAAAATACAATTGTGTTACAGACCTGTGAATCATGTGCTGTGTTTACTGGAAAAAAGACATGTTTTGAAGAATTGTTATTTTTTTCTCAGACATTTTGCATGACCAAATGTCCTGTGAGACCTGATTAAAAATCTAAAATGGCTGCCACTTATCTTTTCACACATGGTAAATTCATATTTTCTGACCTTAGAAACATATATTCTGAACCATCAATTGTATCTCATGTTGATTAGAACTTAGAGGTGTTATTTCATGCATTTTAACAACATAAAGCTTAGCATCAGAAGATCAATTTACGAGATTATTACAATAGTGACCTGCAACCATAAGCATTAACAATATCTATGATGAAATAATACAAGTTCTAAAATACATATTAATTGTATGGCCAAATTATAAGAACCTGACTTCTGTTTTAGTATAAGTTACTACCAAGGTCATCATCTGACCTTGATAGTATCACTGTACAGTGCAATAAGGTATTCTGGCTACTATTTGCCTTTATGTTGGTTATCATGTTCTTTTATATGCTGAAAGTACCAAGCATCCCTTACACTGATATGGCCAGACAGCCGACCACACTGGCCATGTAAGACCCAAAGCTGAGCCAGCCGGCCAGGAGCTGGTCCTGCTTTACATCTGTAAAATAATATCTGTAATATTATTTTAGTAACTGATATATGTATGTGTAATATTGCAGAATCAATAAGATTACTATAATGACATTATTATTATCAAATGTGATAGAATGAAGATATGGATATGAATTAGCATATGATATATGAAGCTGACAATTGAGGTTTTTAAGGTACATATAAACCAATATGGCTGCCAGGATCATGGAGTGCTTACTGGACTGATTACAGGTACAGGCTGCTGGTCCTTATATATTATGGGCAGTTAGAGATAATGATTTGAATCTATAATCAGGCATGGTATCATACCTGTAGTTGTGGATTGTGGGGCCTGAAAATAAAGAGTTATAATTTGGATCTCAATGAAGCAACTTGTCTGTCTATTCTCTTCACATATAAAGTCATCTTAGTTTACATACCGGTGGCCTTCAGGTCCACATCCAACACAGCCGCCAGCCCCGAGTACACACCGTTTGTAGCCGCGTACACAAACGCCAACAACCAGAACTTGGGCAGTCTGTACGGGAAAGTAATGTACTGTGCTCATTAATATGCTATTACTGTATTCGACATAGGATGTGCCAAGGATGTTTATTGAACTAACTTATTTTCGTAATTATTAATTCGATTTGGCTCAACATTAGTTATACATTGAGACCAGTTAGGACATTACGCACAAATACTAAAATTAAATTGAGGGTGCGTAGGGCCACAAATGGACTGTATGAGTGTAGCCCACTTTATAGCGGGAATCTGGAATGGAAAAAGTTGGAAGCTGAGGTCCAGCATAGTGGTAGCAAAATGATATTTAAGGGTAAAATTCAATGAATTTGTTGAGAGTGATATAATAAGTCCATACGTACATACATGCTGAACTATTAGTATTGTCTATTATAGAAAATGACCAAAAAGGGGGTTTGCTCCTCGAATATGGTCAAATTGTAACACGTTCAAGAATCAGCATTCCAATATCAACGAGTCAAATCTGTATAACTAGTTTACAGCACCAAACTTCCATACATTTTCTATAGGAGCTGAAGTAATGTTTATATTTTATATATTGAGCTATAGTTTATAAGTTTTTGTACCTTATGATAGTTTTAAGGCCGGTGAGGTACCCTATGCGATCAGTGGCAGCTGTAACACTAGGTGGTGATGGAGGCCGGGCCGGGAAGTAGAATAGGAATAGGAGGAAGGTCATCAGCGACAGGGAAAACTCTGAAATAATGTATGATTCGGAAGTTATTAGAGAACATTGTCATATCGGGCCATTGTCAACTAGCATCACACTAATATCTGAGATTTGATATGCACGATAGTAAGTAATACTCCAGTCGGCGATTAGGTGTGTAGTTTGGGTTTATTGTACATATAGTATGCGATCTTGTGCACCTAGGGTAAAGTGTCCTTGAGTCGACCATGTACCTTGAGTCAACCACTTGACCATGTTTTTAACACCACATTGTAACTTTAAACAGCTGTTGAAATGGGGGTTCTCCCCATTTTTATTGAAATGTAGGGGGGAATTGGAGCTTTCTCCCATGTTACCTTTTTTGGAGCTTAGTTGTTTCTCCCTCCGCCATAAGCTACTGTGTATCTCCACTTATCACCACACTTTTCAGCCTAAAAAAGAGTATAATTCACGCCAAATCACAAGATAAAGGCCTTTTGCTTTAAATCTCTGTACATGTAGCACGGATGTTGTTCATTGGTATGCATATTTGTAGAAAGCATTTATTTTATAGAATGGTATGTTCTTACATTGAAACAAGTTTAAAAAAAAAGAAATTTCTGAGTGATTTTGGGGACCAGTGACCTTCACAAAAGATTAAATCAATGTACCAAGGTGGTTGACTCAAGGTACCACAGTGGTTGACTCAAGGTACTGATGCACGAATTTCAAATACCTCAGGCACTGGATGCCCATATAGCTCCAAATACTTGCATTGAAAATTTGGGACCTTATTGTCTGGAATGCCTAGCACTTCAGAAAAGCATCCATATCCATTGATGAGTGGGCCAGACTGCCTAGCACACCACAAAATAGCCCCCAGAACAGCTCATAGGGAAAAAACAGGCCCAGGTGGTCGACTCATGGACACTTTACCCTAGTACCCTACCCAGCTCTCCCCATGTACGCGCTCCTTATATACAAATACAGTGGTGGAGCGCCACTAGTGGCAGGTGTAGGTACCAGGTGAAGGTCTGGAAATGCATTGTGATCGATCTATAGGTGGTGACAATGCAATGGTATATGATATCCTTGTAAAGTACAGGTTGATTAATAGCAGTTAAGCATTCATAATATCACAGCATGAGATACAAGAAATTTAGTAACTTTATCCACATTCAGCTCTGGCACGACATGTCAAATGCAAATATATATATATGTACTATAGAGAAATTCCCCACATTAATGTAAAGATGACTTTGAAATCGTCTAACGTCATATGACATAACCTGATGTTCTGTAGACCCAATATGTTATCTGATTCAATTTCATATATGCATCTGCTTTTACAGACCATACAGCATTTATGGTCAGTTACTCGAGTATACTTACGGATATACATAACTATCATAATTTGTCCCCGTACAAATTGTATTGTGAGGTCATCATCTGAAATATAAAAGAAGGAATATGGGATATATAGGAGACAAGGGCTTTCCTCAGATTCTATAAGCCAGATTAAATACATGATTAGATCACTAAATATGTTATCATTTAGAAATACACCAAATCATATGGGATGAATGTGTACTTCAAAATGGTACACAAGTCACTAGATTATTGCAGGTTTTACTCAGCCCATTTTGCACAAAGCATGCACTAAACGCAGGGTCTAGGGTGAATCACACCTGATCCCTCACACTATGATGGATGGGTCAAGAGCCATTTTAGGGTCAGGCTATGCTGTGCCTGAAAGTCTGGCCATGCTAGACCCTCATATCAGAGTATGGCAAAGCTGGACTCTTTGAAGCTGAAAGAGACTCATCCCAGAGTCCCGCATTGCCAGACTCTGGCATGAGAGTCCAGCATTGCCAGACTCTTTGGGTGAGTCCAGCAATGCCTGACCCTCATTAAAATCCCTGACCCTTGTATGAGAGTCCTTTTGGCCACATAGCCAGCATCCAGCTGACCCTCATATCGTCCTAGGTGCATGCTATCACCCTGATTAAATCAAATACTTACACTGAGGTGTTGTAGTCCCATTAGTGTCTGTACCATTGGTGTCTGCACTGTAAAGGAGAGAACACAGCTGGTACATGAAAGGTGCAACATGCAGGTATGGTTCACAGGTAAGTACAGAACATCAGTCTATAAGAAAACCTGCCGGCCACCGGCTATAGCCGGCAAAAAGTCTGCCGGTCCGGCAGAAAAAGGGCCACTACAGGCCCTAATGGCTGGCTGTATTCCAGGGATTCTTGCCTATATGCCATTTTTTACGGCTTGCAAACCGGACCATTATTAAGGATTCTACAGCATAAAACAGAAAGTGTGAATATTTTCTGTACCTAATTGTACAATTGTAACATGTAGGGGGAACCCTATTTATTATCATTGCCAGTACATAAACTGCGGAATAACACCATATTATTGTCCAGAAGTTATTAGAGAACATGAGATACAAGGATATTAGTGACCTAATATATATATTCATCTCACTTACAACATTTGTAATGCAAATAAATATACTGTAGAGAATTTCCTTACATTAATATAAAAGGTAAAATTGAGAGTTAATTTTCAATTGCATATATCTATACTATTATAGACCATACAGAATTTATAGTCTACGCGTTTAACCACGGCGCCGCAAGAGGAGCCTCTAGACCAAGTCACGACGTAGAGGGACCCTGCCCAGTGGCACCGTAGGTGCCATGGGGCAGGGTCCCGAGATGGAGTGACTTGGTCAGAGGCTCCTCGCAGGTGCGACGTGGTTAAATGCGGTTCTGACAACAAACATCTAGACTGAAAACTAGACAGAAAAGTTAGAAACTAGACAGAAATCGCTTGTAAACAACCACAGCAAACCACCACCGCCATCTTCCCACACAGGAAGCAGGCTGCAATCTGATTGGCGTTGCTAAGGTGTATCTTAGATGTGCGCCACGAATTCGGTGGGAGTAACTTGGTCCCCAGACCAAGTCACGCCGCTTGGTCTATTGTGTCAATGGGCGAGTCACGGCCGTGCGTGTTAGAACAGTTACTTAAGGATACTTACAGGTTTATTTAAGCCCATTGATATTGCCGACAATGTTATTCTTGAAGATATAGAGTCTAGCTAATCTAGCAATAGATATATGCATAGAAAACAACCTACCTTTGTGTAGGGGGGACCTTTACAATCAATGGCCCTGTACAAGAGAAACAAAAAATGATATTTAACCAATGTAGGTTCAGCATGAGATACAAATGCCCTTGACGTACCATGACGACACATGAGCGCAAGGTAGTATGCTGGTCTTAAGGAGTTGATAAATGTCTTCAAGGAATAATGTATTAATTTAATTATGTATAACAGACTGTGATATCAAGGCGTAGATTTGGCTAGACATTTTCAGAGACAATTCAACAGGAATTATGCCAATTAGCCTACTAGTTAAGATTGAATAAGGCCATCTTTTTAAATTTTATCTTGACGTTAATCAACTACCATTATAAAGGTCCATACACACTGAGCTATACAAGAATACAAATATAAGTCTGGACAATACCAAGTATGTATCCACATGCTAGTCCCAGCCCGTTACCGATGGTGGCCGTGCCGGTTGCCATGGTGCGCTGGGTGTGGGGGAACCAGGTGTTGGAGAACACGGAGGGAGCTGCCAGCACCACGGGACTCGCTAAACTACCCACTAGCTGTCCTAAATGGTATAACCTGTAGGTGGAGAATGGTATACCGTATTCAACGTAATAAGCACCCTCCCTCTAGTAAGCACCCCTCCCCTTTTTGGAGTATTTTAAAACTAGAACAAAGACTCAAATCTTCAGATTTTTGAAACAATTAAACGCCATGAAAATAATATCATAAGGGCCCAGGGCGCGTATAATGGTGAATATGGTACTTTAATTCATCGTCATGTATAGAATGATTGCTTTATATTTAGACTTAAATATGTATTGCTTTACCAAGTGCTATTCTTTTACATTTTAGGTAATGTTTGAGCTCAAACTCAAATTAAATTATTACCAAATGGGAAGACAATGAATGCAAGATTACTGTATTCATGTATACATTCACATGCTTAAAGGCCAAAATCTAGTTAAAATATGATTTTTTTTCTTTAAACATAATTGCGGTTGATAACGAGTATGATATACAGTATAATATACAGTAAGTCTGTAATTCCTCCGGATACAGATGAAACTCAGTCTCCAGATTAAGTTGACTTACCATGTGGCAGCAGGAGGGGTAGATGTGACACAGTGCAGTCCACAACCCACAACCAGCACGAAGCCACTCAGCACACACGACACCCGCAGACCTAGTGTTGGCATGTAATGAAACTTTAATTGGACATGAAAATGGTGTTATTTCAAGTAAGATTGAGCACATTCTCATTAAGGGCAATGAAGAGAGTTTACACCCTAGAGTAAAGATTATTACAAGGCTAACACACAGAGTAGGAGAGTTACAAAATGATACAACATTTTATCTAAAAGTCAGTGTGAGGAAAATGATAACCCTCCCACACACATAATTGCTGTAAGCTAACTAATGTAGTCCTTGTCTAGCCAAATATATGCATACTTTAAAGTTATATTGCCCAATAAACTTCCCCTCGCTTATGTGTAGCATAATCCCGCCCGGGGAGTATGGTGATATATTGTTGGTGACAGACCTTAGATCTAAGGTTCCTCCACTCACCACTAGAGGACACCGTCTTCTCATACTGCACCTTCTCCGGTGCTCATACGCTACTCAAGTCCCAAAGGGGCAACATTTCTGTGTATGTTCAACGCTTAATAAAGTGCCCCCCTATGTGAAATGTGATACTTGGGGCTAGGGCAAATGTTATACCGTACTTATGTGTTTCTTCATCCAAGAATATGGTGTCTATGACCCATGAGGAGTTTAGATGTTGGGCCACTCAAAAGAAAAAGTAGTTTCTCATCACCAAGCAGTGAAAAATATGACAAGGGCGTTTTTAATTTAACCTTTATTTTATATCTTTTAAATTTGATTATTTTTACTTGTTGCAGAATACATAGGGACATTAAGACTTTTGGTGATCAATTTCATATTTTAGTAATTCAAAGGTTATTGCTCAGTAAAAGTTGTTATAATGCACGTTATTTTTAGCTGATTGCATTACTGACATTATAAGCTTTAATTTGATACCAAATTTTCCAATATCCTTTCTAATTTTAACATATTTTTCATCAAAAATGTAAAAAGGAAAAGGTTTTACCCAAATCATGATTTTTATGATGCGCACGGTGATGAGAAACAACTTTTGTTTTCTGGGTGGCCTTTTAAACAACGGGGGGAGGGGGGATTGATGGATTTGGGGCGGATCAAAATAATTTGGACCCCTTTTGAGGAGGGAGGGACCAAAAGAATTGCACCCCAAAAAGCCAGCGCGTTACTATAGCTCAAAGGGGTCGGCCACGCTCAATGTTAACTTGACTGAGGGGGGGGGGGGGGAAACCAAAAAATTTGAACCCACCCATGGGAGGAGAACCAGAAAAGTTTCAACCCCCTCGCGCGAAAATCTACCACCCCCCCTGTTGTTAAAAGGTGACCACTCACTTACCTTTAGTGTCTATGACCCATGCCATGAGGGGTACAGAGAAGATGAAGACTAGTGGCTGCCAGTTAGTTAACAAGGCGATGTCCGTGTCCGTCCAGTTAAAGGCTATCTCAGCCGCGTGCGCGATCGGACCAAATGTGTTGCTGACCAGACCCACCATAAAGCACAGCAGGACGTAGAGAAAGAGGCAGTACCACCGCTGGGGGTACACACGGGTACTACTGTCAGTGCCACTGTATGTAGAGAATACACATATAAACATACGCATATATAAACATACACATTTATAAACATACACATAAACATAATATATAAACATGGGTACCTCTGTTAGTGCTGCTGTATGTACAGGACACTCACATATAAACACACATATAAAAACATACACATATAAACACACACATATATAGAAACATACACATATAAACACACATATATATTAACATACACATATATAAACATACACACATATAAACACACACATATAAACACACATATCTATAAACACACACATATACACCCACATTTATATAAGCACACACATATTTAAACACACAGCAGGGTGTGGAGGAAGAGGCAGTACCAGCGCATGGGGTACACACGGGTACTATTGGTAGTGCTACTGTATGTAGAGAATACACATATTAAACACACACAGGGTCAAGTTCTTGTATTCAAACCGCATACGTGTGTCCTGTGTTTATGTTGTTATAGACTATAGGAAGGAGTAATTATGTGTACATTCATAACCAGTCGGCTGGGATTTAATGTGTTATAACTATTCAGTCTTTGCGAAAACATGCAGGACAGTGGCAATGTCCTTCTAAAAAGCCACCGGTCCAGCACATTCACAGGTGTAGCAGGACCAAATGTCCAGTCACATTTTGAGCTTTTCTGAACTAGAAGAATTCAGTCGGGCTTCTAAAGCTAAAATATGTCAATATACTGTGTAAAGCTATATATTCATCCTGATTTGGCCATGATTACAATTAAAATGTTTTATTATTAATAGACAAAACTATGTGGCTATCCGGTCCTCCAAAAATGTAGCCGGTCCTTCTACATTGAAAATTTGCAGGACCAAATGTCCTGTGAGATGAAAAAGTTTTCGCAAAGACTGATTAATAATTGCGAGTGTATGAGCAGGAGGCATGTCTCCTCGTGAACCCAGACCTGTGTTACCCAGGGTAGGGGTGGTAGGCATTGGTCATTGCCCTAACCCCCCTAATTACAGGTGTGCTCCTGACAGGTAAACCACTGACCGGTGCATTGGCTCACTGGAACCGAGAGAGAGCGGACTGGAACTAATTTTTTTTCTAATTACTTGTTGGAATAAAGAGGCCTGAGGGTCAAGTTATTGTATTCAAACCGCATACGTGTGTCCTGTGTTTATGTTGTTATAGACTATAGGAAGGAGTAATCATAACCATAGACATATACAAACATACACATTTATAGAAATATACATAAACATAATATATAAACATGGGTACCTTTGGTAATGCTTCTGTATGTAGAGACTACATATATATATATATATATATATATATATATATATATATATATATATATATATATATATATATATATACATATATATATATATATATATATATATATATATATATATATATATATATATATATATATATATATAAGGCCACACACAAAAAAAGTTGGCCTACAAAAAACTGGTGAGGTGGGGCAATTTTTAAAGGTTTGCTTACAGATCCAACCCTCGAGTTGTATATGTGAACCAGACCACTGCAGACATTTCCAGCATATTTCTTTTGCCTTTCTAAAAATCGGTTATATTTTGGGAATATCTGTCAATATACTTGTCATACGAAGTGCCTTCTCCTCCCCTGATAAAATGTTATTACAATATAAATATACCAAGATGTGAGCGTATACAGCAAGGGTTCTTTGGACTTTTGCGTGAAAGCCCCACCTATTGTTCATTCCCCTCCCAAATCCAGTGGCCTCCCCCCCCCCCCCGCTCTACTTAAGAAATTATCACTCCCTTCGTGGTCTGAACAAGTGGCATAGATATAATATTTCTATGCAATATATTATGTTGCTTTAGTTGGTTATTTGCGTTTTTGGACAGAATTGCTTATAAATATTTGTTTTCCAAGCTCCAAATTAACAATAACAGTAGAACATAGTTACTTTGACTTCTTCGTCATTGATATTATTGTAAACACAGGAGTTATATAATGCCTTGGTATCCGTACAGGAAGGGGGTCCGCTTTAAGGTGACCACTGATAGTACAGGCACTGATAGCCTATAAACCATTTGATATAGCAGAGATAGCTGGGTGGGTTATCCTCCACACTGATGGATATGAGGCACATGCAAAGTTTAGTGACAGTTGTATTGTACAGAGTGAGTTACAGCTTCACAGAGAGAAGAAACAGCGTCAAAAGGGAGTCCAGGTTGTCTCCAGAATGACTCCTCTCTTTAGGGCAGCCCAGTTTGCATAAGGGAGCTATGTTACGCCCGGGGGAGTAATGTGAGCCAGGGGGCTATATGACTTCCTCAGGTGACAATCATATCTCAGAGTGCTGCAAATGCGATGGGATAGAAAAGACTTGCATAGATCATTTCTCTTTCAAATACCTAAGCATGCATTTACTTCAGCGACAGCCAAGATTTGCCTACCTTTTAGCGTATGGCTTGGTGAGAAACAAGGATATTATTTGGAGTGGACTAGCTAGAACAAAAGCAGTAGACCCAGAAACAAATATAAATCAACAATTACAACCCCACCTTGGTATGGTTTGTCTTGGTAGTAGTCTCTCCGTCTCCTCTCCATGTCTGCCCATCGTGACGCCGAGACCAGACTCACGTTAACAAGTATAGATTATATCCTCATGATATCCAAGTCACCGTTCAGAGTATTGCAATGTTTGTCTTCATGTTGTTGATGGTCAGTACCATCACATATCCCTCAGGTAGGCCATGCACAGTTAGACTGGGGAGGTGTTTATCTATGACTGACATGCACACCACCTACACAATAAATCTAAATGTCCCGGCACTTAGTCTGTAGTGGCTATCCTAGGTTAGTCATGGTAACATTGGTCATACATAACTTAGTTCTATTCAAAAATGACAGAGGCAAAGGAGCATATGACTAATGCTTTACTCAAAAAGACCTAGCGTAAAACTCATTGAAATGGAGAAGACTAAGATGGGATGGTCAGCACTGACCAACTGACGATATTAACTAACCTAGCTTGGTCGTATCGAGAGCCAAATAAATGACTAGCCTGTTTAGGCTATAGTGACTGAGAGATTGGTCATATAGGGAGCCAGAGAATATCAGTGTAGATAGAGCTCCACAGGGAGTCAGCTGGTATATGCTGTACAACACTATAGGTATCGTTCACTGACTACTCTGCTGTACATACTGCTCTCACACAGCTGTACAAGAGGTATCTTACAGTCAACTACACAAGGCACAGGTTGTATATCCTTAGTGTGGTTAGTTTTACTAAATCACAGAGTGGTCGTCTAGTCACGCAGTCTTTGCGGAAACTTTTCCATCCCACAGGACATTCGGTCCTGCAAATTTTTAATGTTGAAGGACCAGCTACATTTTTGGAGGACCGGATAGCCACATATCTGAGGATTTCTGCATTTTTAGCATAAAAGAGGTTTTTCCATTAGAAATACATTATATTTGTAACCATTTATGGCCCTATTGATATATAGTTTTCCACTGTATATTGACAAACTTATTTCAGCTTTAGAAACCTAACTGAATTCTTCTAGTTCAGAAAAGCCCAACATGTGACTGGATATTCAGTCCTGCTACACTTGTGAATCTGCTGGACCGGTGGCATTTTAGAAGGACATTGCCACTGTCCTGCATGTTTTCGCAAAGATTGCTACTAGTGGGTTGGATTGGATATAACATTTACATTCGTTTAGCAAGGATCCTATTGCCTGAGAATATTCACTATCATTGCTCCACATGTGTACATCAGGTCATGCTTCATGCTTGTTTCCTGTAGCTCAGGGTGTAAGGGCCTTTCATATCAGTCAATGTCCTATTGCATGTTGCGTTGCACAAGGAAACCAAACTGTACCCTGAGCACCCAATAGCCAAGTACAAACATCATGCTCACTAATTTATAACTGCATTACCGTAAATGCCAGCGTATAACCCACGGGTGGGTAATTCGCGAACAAACCTCCAGTGCGGGTTATATGATATTCTCAGTCTAGGTGTAGGTAATACGAGGGATTTTGTAAGTATAGTACAGTACTAGAACGGTGATTTTCAGACCGCAGGTGTTGGTTATAAGATTTTCCCAAAGTCTGGTTGCGAGTCATATGTGAGGTGCGGGATATACGTGGGAATTTACGGTACTTACACACAGTAACTATTTACCATCAACAAGTTGGTGTATAGTAGACGTTGTACCCAGTGATAAAACACTGCTGTAGATAACTGACAGTAACATACTACATAGGCCCTACACTGACCAGTCTCACCCTCCCCCCCACCCACATTCACCCAGCTACCCACCCACCCATACATACACACTACACACAGTGGGATATCTTTGTTAACAGCACCCCTGCAGCTGATACCTAGTCCCATGACTGTGCTCTACACTGGGCTCCTGTACACACAACCCCTGGTAGTGAGGCCAAAAAGGTTTGTTTCAGGTAACATGGGTAGAAAGTGTAGGGTCGGTAGGTAGGATTAACATTTTTATTTTTCATTTTACATGGAAGTTCTAGCCAACCTTCTGCATATCCAAAAGTTGAAAATGTATTCAAAATTGCATAAAAATCCATTTAATAATCCGTCTTTCTATTTTATAACATTTTAAAACATAAATGTATAAAAAATAAGAAGAAAAATATGAAAACATATAAATAGCTATGAATTTTTTTCAAAATTGCATTAAAAAAAGTAGGGTAGGCCCTATTTTTATAGGGTCGATCGGTTGACCTGAAACAAACCTTTTTTGGGGCCTGACATATATACAAAATATGATACCCCTACACCAATATTGACTACTTTAGGTAGGGAGTCACTTTAAAAATTAAAAGGTTACCACACAGACATTTTTTAATGTGTAACCGATAGAGAAAGACAGAAAACTAATCCAAGGTTCAAACAGAATATTGATAAATTCAGCATTGAATGCTTGAGAGGCGATGAGTGAGGGCCCTGTGTGCAGCCACTATCACTGGGGGTAGAAAATCCAGTAAATGCAATTAGAATATATCAGTGATGTTGTCATGTATAATTATGTGCGTGTGTCCATGATGCTGTCATGCATGTGTCCGTGAAGTTGAATACATATATCAGTGATGTTGTCATGTATATGTGTGTGCGTCCGTGATGTTATCATGTATATGTGTGAGTGTGTCCGTGATGTTGTCATGCATATGTCGAATTAGGACCCTACACATACATGACATGATTTTAAAAAAAAATGCCCAAAAGGACCATTTCGTCGTGTCGCCCGTGTCGATTTTTACCCATGTAGAGGTCCTTCAATTCATTGTTGGGTCGCAGGTAGAAAGCCACACAGGGTATAGACTATAAAGTGCAGCAGTCCTGTTACCTTTAGACATTAATAAGGATACTGTGATGGATAGATGCTGGAAATGGATAAAAAGAAACGGTCTTTTGCAATGATATATTCTCTGCTCCTTTCAGAAGACAGTATTCCCTGTTCTTCTTTCTAGTAAGAGATGAAAAGCTATATTCGTGATCAATCCACAACGTTCCACCTCCACACCTCTTTATGAAACACGTCTTCCACATGTTTCATCCAATAGGCCTTTGTCTTTTGTATTACCGCACAAATAAGGCCTTTTTTGCAACAAATATGAGAACAATGATAAACATCTTTCTTTCAGTATCTATTGGGTGGATGGACATTTTTAAAGCCTTTCATGTTTCACATTGTAATAGGTATTATTTGTGAGATCTTTATTGCATGAACTTCCCCTAAAGGGCGTTTTTCCCCATTGGACCAATACGGGACCAATACAGAGCAACATACGTATTGGGAAGGACCAAAAGCGTTGTTGTTCATCCTCCATATCACGTCCGTATATGAATACGGAAATCCGTATTGGTTTGCTGCGTATGGGGTACCAATGCGGCACTCACCTGGCCTAATTGTAAAATTGTGCAGAAACCAGTGGACTCAGTGCTGCTACATGTATATGTTTGGTCAGAAAAACGTCATGATAGCCTACATGGTAAGTATGTACGATGGCTGGTTAGGAAAATCCCGTTTATTTTATCCTGGTGTACAGAAAGAACTCTCCATTACCAGACCTCTCCTGTCCGTCCCCCGACCTCTCCCGTCCCTCCCCCGACCTCTCCCGTCCCTCCCCCGACCTCTCCCGTCCCTCCCCGACCTCTCCTGTCCCTCCCCCCGACCTCTCCCGTCCCTTCCCCGACCTCTCCTGTCCCTTCCCCGACCTCTCCTGTCCCTCCCCCGACCTCTCCTGCCCCTTCCCAAACTGTTAAGGGCCGCATTCTACACTGTGCGGCCCTTAAAGGTACAGTGGCCCAGGAGGGTCAATTTTTGCAAATTCACTTCAACTTGCAAAAAATCAACTTGAGTTGAAAGTGAAAACTGCAACTTAAACCACTTACTGTCACCTGTCAACTGTCAATTCAAGTAAAGCAACTTGTGACTGCTATCTTTCAACACTACATCAAACCAAAAACAATGCAAATTTCAAAGTTGAAAGTGAAAACTGCAACTTCAACCACTTACTGTCACCTGTCAACTGTCAATTCAAGTAAAGCAACTTGTGACTGCTATCTTTCAACACTACATCAAACCAAAAATAATGCAAATGTCAAAGTTGAAAGTGAAAACTGCAACTTCAACCACTTACTGTCACCTGTCAACTGTCAATACAAGTAAAGCAACTTGTGACTGCTATCTTTCAACACTACATCAAACCAAAAACAATGCAAATGTCAAAGTTGAAAGTGAAAACTCCAACTTCAGTCACTTACTGTCAACTGTCAACTGTCAATTCAGGAACAACAGCTTGTGACAGGTATCTATAAGCACTGAAGTTCACTCCATGTATCCTATGAATGCTATCAAGTCTCAATAAGTATCAATCAAGTGTCAATCAAGTGCCAATCAAGTGTCAAGCAAGTGTCAATCAAGTGCCAAACAAGTCTCGATCAAGGCTCAATCAAGCTCAATCAAGTGCCAATCAAGGGCTCAATCAAGTGCCAATCAAGGCTCAATCAAGGCTCAATCAAGTGCCAATCAAGGGCACAATCAAGTGCCAATCAAGTGCCTATCAAGTGCCAATCAAGGCTCAATCAAGTGCCAATCAAGGCTCAATCAAGTGCCAACCAAGGCTCAATCAAGGCTCAATCAAGTACCAATCAAGGCTCAATCAAGTACCAATCAAGGCTCAATCAAGGGTCAATCTAGTGCCAATTAAGGCTCAATCAAGAGTCAATCAAGTCGCAATCAAGGCTCAATCAAGTGCCAATCAAGGCTCAATCTAGTGCCAATCAAGGCTGAATCAAGTATCAATCAAGGCTCAATCAAGTCTCAATCAAGTGCAAATCAAGGCTTAATCAAGTGCTAATCAATGCTCAATCAAGTGCCAATCAAGGGCTCAATCAAATGCCAATCAAGGCTCAATCAAGTGCCAATCAAGGCTCAATTAATGGCCAATCAAGGCTCAATCAAGGCTCAATCAAGTGTCAATCAAGTACCCATCAAGTGTCAATCAAGTGCCAATCAAGTATCAATTGAGTGCCAATCAAGGGCTCAATCAAGTGCCAATCTAGTGCCAATCAAGTGTCATTCCAGTGTCAATCAAATCCTAAAATGATTGGCACTTGATTGATCCCTTGATTGGCACTTGATTGAGCCTTGATTGGCATTTGATTGGCACTTGATTGACACTTGATGAGCCCTTGATTGAGCCTTGATTGGCACTTGTTTGAGCCCTTGATTGAGCCCTTGATTGGCAGTTGATTGGCACTTGATTTAGCCCTTAATTGAGCCCTTAATTGAGCCTTGATTGGCACTTGATTGAGCCTTGATCGGCATTTGATTGGCACTTGATTGACACTTGATTGGCACTTGATTGAACCCTGGATTGAGCCTTGATTGAGCCTTGATTGGCACTTGTTTGAGCCCTTGATTGAACCCTTGATTGAGCCTCGATTGGCACTTGATTGAGCCTCGATTGGGATTTGATTGGCACTTGATTCGCATTTGATTTGCACTTGAAAGCACTTGATTGGCACTTGATCAAGCCCTTGATTGGCACTTGATTGACACTTGATTGAGCCTTGATCGGGATTTGATTGGCATTTTATTGGCACTTGATAGCACTTGATTGGCACTTGATCGAGCACTTGATTGACACTCAATTGACACTTGATTGAGCCCTTGATTTGGCACTTGATTGAGCCTTGATTCGCACTTGATTGAGCCTTGATTGTGACTTGATTGACTCTTGATTGAGCCTTGATTGGCACTAGATTGACCCTTGATTGAGCCTTGATTGGCACTTGATTGAGCCTTGATTGGTACTTGATTGAGCCTTGATTGAGCCTTGGTTGGCACTTGATTGAGCCTTGATTGGCACTTGATTGAGCCTTGATTGTGACTTGATTGACTCTTGATTGAGCCTTGATTGGCACTTGATTGACCCTTGATTGAGCCTTGATTGGCACTTGATTGAGCCTTGATTGATACTTGATTGAGCCTTGATTGAGCCTTGGTTGGAACTTGATTGAGCCTTGATTGGCACTTGATTGAGCCTTGATTGGCACTTAATAGGCACTTGATTGGCACTTGATTGAGCCCTTGATTGAGCCTTGATCGAGCCTTGATCGAGACTTGATTGGCACTTGATTGACACTTGCTTGGCATTCGATTGGCACTTGATTGACACTTGATTTGCACTTAATTGAACCCTTGATTGAGCCTTGATTGAGCCTTGATTGGCACTTGTTTGAGCCCTTGATTGAACCCTTGATTGAGCCTCGATTGGCACTTGATTGAGCCTTGATCGGGATTTGATTGGCACTTGAAAGCACTTGATTGGCACTTGATCAAGCCCTTGATTGGCACTTGATTGACACTTGATTGAGCCTTGATCAGGATTAGATTGGCATTTTATTGGCACTTGATAGCACTTGATTGGCACTTGATTGGCACTTGATCGAGTACTTGATTGACACTCAATTGACACTTGATTGAGCCCTTGATTTGGCACTTGATTGGTATTTGATTGGCACTTGATTGGCACTTGATTGAGCCTTGATTGACACTTGATTGGCACTTGATTGGCACTTGATTGGCACTTGATTGAACCCTTGATTGAGCCTTGATTGGGCCTTATTTGGCGCTTGTTTGAGCCCTTGATTGAGCCTTGATTGGCACTTGATTGAGCCTCGATTTGCACTTGATTGAGCCTTGATTGGGATTTGATTGGCACTTGATTCGCATTTGATTGGCACTTGAAAGCACTTGATTGGCACTTGATCAAGCCCTTGATTGGCACTTGATTGACACTTGATTGAGCCTTGATCGGGATTCGATCGGCATTTTATTGGCACTTGATAGCACTTGATTGGCACTTGATTGGCACTTGATCGAGCACTTGATTGACACTCAATTGACACTTGATTGAGCCCTTGATTTGGCACTTGATTGGTATTTGATTGGCACTTGATTGGCACTTGATTGAGCCTTGATTGACACTTGATTGGCACTTGATTGAGCCTTGATTGGCACTTAATTGAGCCTTGATTGGCATTTAATTGGCATTTGATTTGCACACGATTGGCACTTGAAAGGCACTTGATGGCACTTGTTCTAGCCCTTAATTGGCACTTGATTGACACTTGATAGGCACTTGATTGAGCCTTGATCTAGCCCTTGATTGGCACTTGATTGACACTCGATTGACACTTGATTGAGCCCTTGATTTGGCACTCGATTGGCATTTGATCGGCACTTGATTGAGCCTTTATTGGCACTTGATTGACACTTGATTGGCACTTGATTGAACCTTGCTGGGCACTTGATTGGCACTTGATTGGCACTTGATTGGCACTTGATTGGCACTAGAATGGCACTTAATTGATATGCGATTGACACTTGATTGAGACTTTATTGAGACTTGATAGCATTCAAAGGATACATGGAGTGAACTTCAGTGCTTATAGATACCTGTCACAAGCTGTTGTTCCTGAATTGACAGTTGACAGTTGACAGTAAGTGACTGAAGTTGGAGTTTTCACTTTCAACTTTGACATTTGCATTGTTTTTGGTTTGATGTAGTGTTGAAAGATAGCAGTCACAAGTTGCTTTACTTGAATTGACAGTTGACAGGTGACAGTAAGTGGTTGAAGTTGCAGTTTTCACTTTCAACTCAAGTTGATTTTTTGCAAGTTGAAGTGAATTTGCAATTTCAAAATTTACAAAAAGATTTGAGCCTCCTGGGCCACTGTATAAAGGAGAAATTTATGTCTGTATGCTGCATACGGAGCACTTTTTTGGAATTAATGCTGCCCCAGGAAGGCGTTTCACCGTATCATACGGAGGGTCCGTATGACGTTTTTTTGCGTTTCAGTTCATTTTTGCGTTTCAGCTCGACATGTCCGCATCTTACGGAAAAAGATACGGCGATAATTGCGTTTCAGCTCAACATGTGGAGCACAAAAATTCCGCATCTTTGGCGTATTTTGTACAAGATATACGGAGGGGTAGGGGGGGGTGCTATGTCAAAAAATGCACATATACCCTGTTTTTTAGGGCCGTATGTGTCTTTTGTGTGCCGTATGTGACTTTTGCTCCGTATGTGTCCAACTTCTACCTTTATGATCAAAGAAAAAAAAAAATATTGACTTTCAAAGAAATTATACCAAAAAATGTCCCCCCCACTTTTGACCCCCCCCCAAAAAGGTCAAACCAAAAATGTCTAGTAAAAAGGGGTCAAAAAGGGTCAAAATACCCCTCAGTCCCCCCTACTTTGAAACTGCTTGCCACGCCCCTGTGATGTACGATGGCCTGTTTGGTCAGTAAAACATGGATCCACACAGGGGAGAAACCTCTCTTGTGTTGCCTACCATATCTGTAAAGTTCCCCTTTTTAAAGTGCTATATATATATGTAATAAAATGGCCTTAGAATTATTTTAACGAGTAAATAAGTTAAGTCCAACGTCAACCTTCATGATAAAAAAAATAAATAAAAAATTATATGGATTTTGGGAGAAATTACATGAAAAAGAGTGTTTTCTTCCATAACTCGGTAAATAATGGCCCTACAGTGCTGAAAATCTGCCTATAGACTCCTTGTGTTTAAACAGTGGTAGACAATAGCTATCAGAGTACAGAGGTGCCTTTCCCGACTTTTCCCTATCTCTTCCCCGACCTATCCTGTCTCTTCCCCGACCTCTCCTGTCCCTTCCCAAACCTCTCCTGTCCCTCCCCTGTCTCTTCCCCAACATACGGACCCTATATATACCCTCCCCAGCCTACCTCCGTATGTTGCTACATATTATGACGTCACAGAGGGAATTCCCTAGGGGTTTCCTGGAATGTAGACTGGTTTTTGCACATTTTTTTAAAAGAGACAGGTGACAATGTCCGTATCTTGAGAGGGCCGTATGTTGGATGCCGTATGTTGATATTTTGTAAAAAAAGATACGGAGGGTATACGGAGGACCAACTGAAACAGAAAAAGTACATTTGGTGTATATTTGCCGCATCTTGACCGCATCTTGCAGCCGCATGTTGGGTTTTATATCAACATACGGTGAAACGCCTTCCATAAGCTCAGGAATTGAGAAAACTTATATGGACAACATGTGGAAATTAATTCCCATATCCGATGAGGAAAAGCACCTTTTCTCCATATGCGCATATGGGATTCCATATAGGATACGGATTTCTGTTTTTTTCTGAAAAATGTCCGTATCCTATGAGGAAAAACACTTTTTACCCGTATGTAGCATATGGACCCCCATATGCAGCATACGGGGCCATATACCAATGAGGAAAAACGCCCTCCTGTTGATGGAATTTTAAGTGGCTGTAGAGAAATATGCCATTTTGACAACATGATGAACTCAAATATGTGATGGCCTCATGTTTCTAAAATGACATTTACGTGGCTTTAAGTGACATTCACTCAAAACAAAATCTCCTCGAAATGGTCTTTTATGCATATTTAATTTACTAGCAGCCATTCATGCCGAATTCTTTTTATTCTTCTTTTTGTTTTAAGAAAAGACTAGAGTAACCACCCCCGGCAGGAAAGATTTCCTGTCCAAAGCCGTTCATGCAGTGCTCTCTATGTATTCCTAGACAGACAGGATATCATAACTCCGACATAGCTTTCATCCTGTTACCTAGCAGAGTATAAATTCTATTACAGGAGGCTTTAAGTTTAAACAGGTGGTACAAATATTGAAGTATTTAGTCAATTTTGCCAACGATGCATCATCTTCTAGATATGGGTTGAGATGCTTAAGGTGGGTCGCTACCCTTGGGTCAAAGTCACTGAAAGTTAACAGAATCTCGCAATTTTTTTTTACAGGCAGTTCAAATTATATAGAATCGGAAAATGCAAAGAAAAATAGGGCGTCCCGAACTACTTTTTTAGATATAGAATTTTGAAAAATTAAAGTATTTTAATTTCTTTCTGAAAATGAGAAAAAATGTGAAAACTTCCATGATTTTTTTTTATATCAACCATTATGCCCGGAAATGTAAAACATCATATGTGAAATGCCTATATGTTCTTCTCTACTGGAAAAATAATTTTACAATTTTACGCCATGGCATTCTGGGTAAAAATATGGGGTTTCGGGAAAGAATACAAAGAAATCATCATTATTTGTAGCCTCATTGGCTAAAAATAGTATTCAGTATTAACAGATTTTTTTAACTCTCTCAGAAAATAGTTCATTTCATTTGCTAACATATAGAAGTAATTTTGATAGGGGGTCCTGGGCATATTTTTAGGGTTTTGGACCTTAGAAAAAGAAAAATATTGCCAAAAAATGACTAAATTAATTGTATATATATATATGACCCTGCATGATGGGTAAAATGGTAAAAATCTATATAAAAAATTGTCTTGATTTATACCCTTGGCTATTTCGAGCAATATCATAGCATCTATAGTGTTCTAAATATTAAATATCTGCAATTTACTAGCACTTTTTTAAAAATTAGAAATATTATCAGTTACCATTAAATCAAATTTTCAAAGTGTTACAAAATGCACAATTTTGCTTGAAATAATCTAAATTTTTAACACAGTTTAGGGAAGGTATATATGTATCTGGCTATGCAATATTGGCCCATTCTGATAGATTTTAGAATTTGAGGATCTCAAAGGGTAGCGACCCACCTTAAGAAATTTAGTCAAAAGGATATTTTTGATGGTCTTTGCATCATTGAACGAAGGATTACAAAAGGATTTTTCCTAATATGAACACACATTTTTGAACATTCTCTTTGCATGCTAAAATACGTTGTGAACCCAAGGCACATTTCATTGAACATGGATTCTAAACATGGATATTACAAGCTATTACACCTCAAATATACCACTAACATTTCTGACAATATTCCCAATTTCACTTGCATCTTACTTGTATCTTGTTTTCTTTTATGAATTAGCCTCCTGATCATCCTGTCTGTACTCGTGTTGCTATGGTGACACTGGGATCCCAATAAGGCCACTCCATAAACCGCGCGCATCATAAAAATTAGGTTTTGGGGAAAACTCTTATTAATTTTGTTTGCCAAATTCTGATGAAAAATCTCATCAAAATTGGTCATATTTGGTATCAAATTAAATCTAATAATGCTGCCAGTTATGCAGAAATAACTTACATTTTCCCCACTTTAATTTTTTTTTATTCTTAATAAATAATTTTGGCCAAAGAAATCCTTATATCATCCTATACATTTTGGCCTGCGAGTAAGAAAAAAAGAAAAAAGCCTCCCTGGTCAGATTTCTCAGACCTTAGTGATGAGAAGCCACTTTTTTTGGAGTGGCCTAAGATGGAATTGGACAAAGGTCCAGCAATGGCGGGGTCGTACTAACTGACAGCACTAGCTCTCAGGGAATGTTAAATCTGACATTAAAGGCCCAGCACCCCTATATATAGAGCTGAATACCTGTCCCGACTGCACTCTGACTGTTACTGCACGTGCAGTAAGAACTGCAGGTTTAAGCTCCCAAACAGACTAAGACTATCTTCTTCCCGTCGTGTCAGTTTGGCAGTTGCATTGTGGCTCTGATTGTGGTGTGGAAATTAGATAATAGCCTGTGACATCTGCTGCCTCATGGTGATATTATTAAAAAGGTTTTAACAGAGAGAACGCAGACCTAGGCGCACACACAGGCACAATAGCACTCTCATACAATAGTCAGGCACTGCTGGACTATAATAGAAGGGTCATGGGCCATTCTAGTAAGGGTCAGGCTATATTTTATTCTGTACTCAGTTGGCATAACTACCGTGTATCGAACGTGTCTTTATGTCAATAAACGAGACTATGTGGATAAATAATTTATCTTTCCATCTGTGTACATCTAAACGTCATTTTCGGAGAAACCGTGTTCCTCCCACTTACATGCTTCTGAGGGAATCAGGCATGCACAAGACGCCTAGGTCTAGTTCACGATCTGCACATCAGGCCAAATTAAAAAGAAATGTGTGCTTCAGGTTACCCCACCCTACCTAGCAAAACAGGGCCGACCCTAGAAATTTTTATGCAATTCTGAAAAAAAAGTATTTTAAGTCATTTTAGGGCTACTTAAGGGTCGATCTGATAGTTCAAGAGTCGAGGCGGTCGTCTGCATAGAAGTTTGTGAGTCGATTTCTGGGTACTTTTCAGGCCAAAGTAAAAAAAAAAGAAAGATTTGGCCTACCTACCCTAGATTTCAGACCATGTAACCTGAAACACACCTTTTATTTTTTTTGGCCTCAGGAACAGAGTGTTGTACCTGGCCACAACAAGAAGGCGCCAGCGCAGTATGCATTTGTCATTATGATGCATACATGGAGTACTCATGGGTAACGGAGGCAACTACAGGTGGGATAATATTTTCAACGCAATATTAAAGGTATGATCTAAGTCATAGATTAAGACTATGAAATTATCCTTTGTTTGATATTACAACAATTTAAAATCAGCAAAAGTAGCATTCTGTTGTAGGGGGCAGTGGGATTGATGTAGGGCTCGTCTACAAAGGAAATATATCTATAATCTTAATTTTAAGACTAAGACTATACTTTTAAGATTACGCAGGATTATCCAAGCTCACTAAGTTGAGATGTGAATGGTTTGCAGACTACTGTAGAGTTTGTATATTCAATTCGGACATACTATAGACAACTCTAACTGCAGTTTTGGGATGTATAAGAGAGAGATTATGTTTATTTCGTTAGCCTGTACAAACATGCTAATCCTCTGAGCATAGCCTTCTTGGTTATGCCTTAAATGCAGACATTAATTGTTCTGGCAATAAAAGTGATCTGTTCAATACAGGTGCATAAAAACAATCATCTCCAGTCTGGGACCCAGGCAGGTCTACCTAATGTACGGGAAGGGCCAGCAAGGGGGGGGGGGGGGAAACACCGCAACAAGGACACCTGGTGGTGAAATTACAAACTAAAGGGCACAAGTCTTGGTCTCCAGCTCAGCATACCATAGGGAAATCCAAATTACTGAAATATTACGGCATGTGGGTGTCAATCAATGTTACAACAACATTAAATACATTCCCCTCTTTGTGTCTGATACATTCTAGAGGAATGTCTATGCATAAGAAAGGAGAATTCAACTGGTTCAGTTAACTTTGTGTTTTGTCTGATGTCAGTAATTATCTAACTTTGAGCAGTTGATACACATTGTTGTGTTGAGGTCTTTTGAACCTGTTATAACTAATAAACATAACGGATCATGATACATGAGAACACTGGAGACCCTGTCCTTGTGGGTGAACAAAAGGTTTTTAACAACTACTAAATGACTGTTCCTATTTGACCACTTCCTCTAGTACTCACTAGACGTCACCTCTGAGACAATTTTCCACTGCAGCTGGGCTGACATCCATGGTTTGACAGGCTAGTTCATAATTCAGTCACTACGTGGCAAATAGGCAGCGTTTCCCCCCCCCCCCCTTGGGCCAGCTTTATACTACCTGACTGTGATCGTGGTGCCCTCTGTCTTTCTCCATATGGGTACTTACTTAGGTAGTGTTCGACTACATGCCCCAAGTATTTCCCTAAAAAGAATAAAATCCTCGCCAAGTTAGGCCTTTCGGGGAAATTTCACTTTTTTCCGTTTTTGACATTTTTCTCCTCATATTGGGCCTTTTTTACGGTGGCCGTCACGCCTCACCGCCAAAAATATCACTTTTTTACTTTAATATTTTTTTTCACTTTTCTGGGCCGTTCAAGCAATTTCTCTAAAAGGTTTCTTTTTTTTTGCTGTCAACCACAAAAAATATTGCTGTCAACTGTCAACATTGGCCAAGGAGGCTCACCAAAAAAAAAGCTGTATTTTTTTCTTCACATTTCTCAATTGTTTATTGAATTTTCAAAAAACAACTTTTATTTTTTGCTGTCAACATCGAAAAATCTTGCTGTCAACTGTCAACATTGGCCGAGGAGGCTCACCCCCGATTTTTGATGTTGACAGAAAAAAAAAAGAAAAAGAGTGTTTTTGAGAAATTTGACAAACGATGGAAAAATTACAGATTGACAGCACCCATTTCTGAAATGAAAGTTCACTGTAACTCTACAATTGGCTGCATGTTACTGTGTGTTGACAGTTGACACTTTGTTTTTATTGAGGTCATCAGAAATCAACTGCTGCTATATGGCTATACGGGGGCTCTTTTTACAGAGAATACTAATTAGTAGAGTAAATATGTAACAATTTCAGCAGGTATTTGGCACCTCTGGCAGAAAACATGAAAAGTTGCACACCGGGTCTTTACATAATGCTGAACTCATATCAAAGAGGATACATGATTTTTGAAGAGTATTCCCACATGAAAATATACATTAAACTCAAAAAGAAAAAAAATGAAGAATAAACCAATAAAACATCACACATGTTAATTAGAGGGGCTTATACCTTATATTAGGGGTGAACTAGGGTAATATGATAATGCTGATTCCAAATCTGCTATCTGTATGATGGTATCTAGAAATGATCAAGGTCAGAATCAAGGTCAAAGGTCAGAAATCCACTAAACATCAATACATGTATAAGAAAACACTAGCATGGTCATCTGCTCTGTCTCTTTGTGTGTCTGCCTGTCTGTCTGTGTGTCTGTCTATGTGTCTGTCTGTGTGTCCCTTCACTGATATTAATACCCATCTGCCCATAGTCAGTAGTGACTATACCACATTATTTTGGCTCCTGTAGTCAGGGGACTATACAACTTAGCAACATATCAGTCATAAGAATAGACAGGAGTGACTATATTTGGATCACACAAATTGATGATGTCACAGGAATGTGTGCACAGGAAACGGTTAGGATTGAAAATTTAATGCTCAACTGACTTCAGGTAGGCACATCTTATTCATCTAAATCACTCCTATACACATTTCCCTGTGCATTAGATTGTGTGTTAATGTTAAGCATGCTTACATCATAGAACACATAGATTCTCAAGTTTAATTAAAATTAGCATGTACTTTTGTCCAAATTCTGATCATGTAATGGTGGATCTCTAGGCATCTGGACTAGGATGTACAGAAGTTGACAGGATAAAGGGTCATAGTGTGCTAGGCATATGCCCCATCCTCATCCCCTTGGACTTCTATTCCCTGGAATTCCAACCCCTTGGACACCTAGCCCTTGGGGCATCCACCCCCTGGGACACCTACCCCTGGACATTACCCCCCTGGACATCTAGCCCCTGCCACATTTACCCCATAGGACATCTACCCCCTAGGACTTTGATCCCCTTGGACTTCTATCCCCTGGACATTTACCCCATTACAACTTCTACTCCCTAGGACATCCACCCCCTTGGACACCTACCTCTGGACATCTCCCCCCTGGGACATCTACCCCCTCTACCCTCTAGGACTTATACCTGGGAACATCAAGCCCCTGCACTTGCCCATATGGTTGAGTCATATCATGTGAAGGTGAGGTGCGAGGGGGTAGATTTCTCCAGGGGTAGAAGTCCTAGAGAGTAAAGGTTCAGGGGGTAGATGTGCGAGGGAGTGGATGTCCTAAGGGGTAGAAGTCCTAGGGGGTAAAAGGCCTGAGGGGGTTAAGTCCAAGGGTTAGAAGGCCAAAGGGGTAAAAATTCTATGGGATAGATATCCTAGGGAGTAGATGCCCTAGGGGTAGATGGTAGGCCCTGGGGTAGATTCTAAGGGGTAGACTCTAAGGGGATCCTTGCCCCAACAGCCTTCCGGTGCACTCCAAAGTACTGTAATACCCTGCTTTGCCACACCCGACCTTGTCCTGCCTTGCTCTACTCTGCTCTACTCTATTTTACTCTACTCTGCCTATTCTGCCTTACTCTGCCTGGCTCTATTCAAAACATGACTATGCTCTGCCTTACTCTACCTGACATTGCCTTACCCTGCATCACTCTACCTTGCACTGCCCTGCTCTCGTTTATGCTACTATGCTTTGCCTTCCTCTGCCTTACCCTGCATTACTCTGCCTTTTTCTACCCTGCTCTACTCTACATTACTGTGCTGCTCTGCCTTGCCTTGCCCTGCCCTACTCTGCCTGGCTCTATTCTACATTACTCTGCTCTGCCTTACTCTGCCCTGCTTTACATTACACTTCTCTGCCTTGCTTTGCCCTTCTCTGCTTTACATTACTCAGCTCTGCTTTACCCTGTCCTGCTCTGCCTTGCTCTACTCTACGCTACTGTGCTCTGCCTTGATCTGCCCTGCTCTACTCTATATCACTCTGCTCTGCTTTGTCCTACCTTACTCTGCCTGGTTCTATTCTACATTACTCTACCCTGCCTTACTCTGCCCTCGAGAGTATGCAAGATATATCTACCGAATAACCAGTAACATATATGACATACATGTATGTTTACATTTACATGACCAAACACCAACATCCATGTGAGCAGTTTTATCCTGTCTTTCTCTAAAGAGTGCTAAGTATGTACATGCATTAAGGACAATGGTTAAGGACTAAATTGAATGAATTATGCCATTAGGAGTGTTAGTTTATGATTTATGTCATATGGAAAGGTTTAAACAACCAAGATGTTGTCACGCCACAAAACCCCTTATTCTACCTTCATCAATTGTATTACGTGATATTACGTAATATTACGCCATTATTATGATTTATGATTATTAATATTCATACTTATTATTATTTGTAATACGCACAATACTTTATACATATTTTCAATCCATATGTCCATCAAAGTACACCTAGACGTCAGACATACCTATTTCTCATTTAGCCAAGCCAAGCTTCCCCCCATGCATAATTAATCCATAGATCACAAGCAGACCCTTATCCCCCTATACAAATGTAACGGTCGGCCCGCCAGACGCTGAGGCACCGACAAACAAGTGAACTATATGTTGACCCCATGGATTAACTGTCAACACACAAACGATGCTATAATCTATACACCCCCCGCGGTCCAGCGCACGCCTCTTGTTAAAGCCATGAATATATAATTATCCAATCAAATGTCAAATGTATATTATCCAATGAAAACCAAGGTTACATCTACTTCCGGTCACATGGGCACCCCCTCCACCTGCCTGGCACCTGTACTTATACCCCGGTCAGATGGAGGAGGAAATCACTTTTTTTTATAGAGTTTTATTAAGGTACATGTCAAATAGTATGTGTAGACATACATTCACAATCCAGACTCGGATAAATCCGTTCTGCCGTCTGGTCCTTCTTTTGCCTGACTGATACTATATATGAAATAAATGTGTAATGACGTGTAATATATTTTGCTATGGGGGTGGGGGTGGGGGGGGGATGGGATATTTTTTAAAAATTTCTGTAACTAGTGTAAACACACTAATGGTTCAAGTGACAGACCTATATACTTATAAGATGAATAATGAAACCTATCTGTACAACAGTAGTGGGTCTACCCTGTAACAGGTAGGATACTCCTTTTTTATCTTACTTTTGAAATTTGCCAGGTCATCTACCATTGTATACTCATGTTTCAGCTTGTTCCAATGCCTTATAGCTCTCTCATGAAAGCTATTATATATAACAGGATTTCTGGAAAATCTCTCAATGTATCGTAGACCCATGTTGTACCTTGTATTGACTCTCCTTACATCAATAAAACTAATATTTTCTTCCTCAAAATACTTAATAGTATAGGCATATGATAGAAGATGTATGTCTCTTCTTTCAAAGAGTCTTCTACAATTAGATTTTAAATGGAGTTGGTCAGTATTGAACCTGGGATGAGGCTCTAACTTAACCCTGTATACTATTCTTAACGCTTTATTTTGTAATAATTGGAAACGTTCAGAGAAACCTACAGTGGCTCTGTCCCATACAATATCTATATAGTCCATGGAAGGTAATATGGTGGTCTTATACAATATTAGGGCATCTATTTCATCTAGATATTTCCTTATTTCAGCAAATCGATGTATTTTTGCTACTACATTATTGTATACATTATCTTCGTGTTTTTGGAATTGCAGATTTTCATCAATATTAATACCAAGATAGTCATATGCTGATACTCTTTTCAGAGGGATGCCATCCACTTTAGGCATTAAATTTGGAATATTCTCTAAAAGACCTATTTTCATCCATTTTGTTTTTTCAATATTTATCGTCAAAAGTTTTAATTTACACCAATTTTGGATAGCATCCACACTGTCACATAATATTTGTAAATTATCTGAAGAAAAAACAGCATCATCTGCATATAAGAAGGATTTACATAGGGGAGCGCAATTTGGTAGTTCATTAATATATAAAGTAAACAGGATAGGGCCTAATATTGACCCCTGGGGTACTCCGTACTCCACACACCTCAGCTTTGAAAGTGTATTGTTTGCATATACCTTTTGATTCCTATTTGTTAAGTAACTTTTGAACCAGAGACATGTTTTTTTGGAAAGGCCTAATTGTTTTAATTTATTAATTAATAATGGATGTGATACTGTATCAAAAGCTTTAGAATAGTCCAAAAAGAGGCTGTATGTATTTTTATTTTGTTTCATATTATCGTAAATATATCTTAAGTATGAGGTAGTGGCTGAGGTGGTGGAGTGCTTTGGTCTAAAACCATGTTGATTTTTACATAAGATATTTTTGTCTTTCATAAACCCCCTTAGTCTTATTGCCATTAATTTTTCAAAAATTTTACCAGGTAATGGCAATAGGCTTATAGGGCGTAGGTTTGTCACCTTTTTACTAGTTCCCTTTTTAGGAATGGGTGATACGGTGGCCACTTTCCAAGACTGTGGGAAATAAGATCTGTCCAGGCACAAGTTAAATATGAACAATATGTAATAACTAAATCTATCAAATATTTCACACAATATTTTCGATTTTATATGTTTAATATTTGACGATTTTGTTTTGTCCAATTTCTTTAGGACCAGCAATAAATCCTCCCTCTCAAAGGGTATACTAAGAAGATCTATGTCATTAGGTTGGTCCTCTTCCAAGGCTGGGACTAACACTGGTGGGTGTCTGGCAGCAAGCACTTTCCCTATCGTAGAAAAGTAATCATTTATATAATCTGCTATTTTTAAAATGTCAATGTCTAAGCCCGTATCATTATCTTTTAATTTAATTATTTTTACTACCTTTCCCTTTTTTGGTAATAATTTCTCAATGGCTTTCCAAAAGTCCTGTGGATTCTTTTTATTTTTCAGCAATCCCGTTATAATACCCTTCTTTGTGCGCCAGATTTCAGCTTCCACTGCATTCCTTTTCAGATGTGCTTTCAGCCAGTCAGCCACAGTGTTGCTTAGCCTTGCTCTCCTAAAGCTATTATCCCTTTGTCTCATTTTTTCTTGAACTTGTGGGGTTAACCATTCTTGCTTTTCTTGAGGAACTGTAATGGTTCTAATGGGTGCAGTATGAGCCAAGGCTTTACTTATATTAGTGTGCAATAATTTCCAGAGTGCATCAATATGTGAGCCATTATTAAAATTTGACCAATCAGAAAGTCTAAGTGAATTAAATACGTTATTCATATCCAGTTTTTTATAACATCTTGCCAAAACTGTTTTCTTTTCAATTTGGTTTCTTTCATGTTTCAATATTATATAAATAGGGTAGTGGTCACTATAATTTATATTAAGGGTATTGGCTTCACGTACAATTTCACTATTTGAATATATATGGTCCAGGTTAGTTTTAGTTTTTGCATTTACCCTAGTATTGACTTTGATGAATTGTTTTAGTTTCTTTCCCATACAAAAAGTGTCAATCCCAAAGGTTTTCCTGTTAGCTATTGTGTAGTTAACATTAAAGTCCCCTGCTATTATATATGTACAATTTCCAACCATGTCCCCCAAAATTGTTCCTAAGTCCTTATAAAGATGTTTGGGATGCACTTCTGGTGGCTTATAGACTGCTATTATTTTATAAACCTTATCGTGTATAAGCATATCAGCACTTAACATTTCATAGTACGCGGTGACAGACGTCAGCTCAGCGTCTAATTCAATGTCAAGACTTATACCTCCTCCTCGTTTGTCTATTGTAGGTCTTCTATCAATCCTCAAAAATTCGAAAGCAACAATATCCAATAAAGTATCAGGGTCTGTAGGCTCAAACCAGGATTCTATTATAATACCTATGTCAAATTTATATAGCATTTTCGTGAAATCCACAAATTTCTTATCTGTTAGACTCCGTACATTGTGACATACAAGTTTTAAGCCCTTTAAGGCTGTAACATGATCAAGGTCATATGTCATTTTGTTGAATCATGTGACAAATACCGTACCATATACAATTTGGATAAAAGAGAAAAAGGTGGGGGGTGGGGGGGGTGGGGGGGAGGGGGGGTGATAAATATCCTGTGGTGTTGGCATCCTGCTGGCTAGGGGGTGGGTCGCTGCGCCCCTCTGTGTGAGACGCTGAAACCTCGATACCAACACAATTTACATAGTTTATGCTAAAGAGCTAACTTATCTAATATTTTAAAACTAATAGCTTTTGTGAAGTCGCAGGCGCAAAGCTTCAAGCTGTTATCTGGTCTCATTTTTTAACAAAATGGAACCAAATCATCATAACAGAAAAATAATATGAACAGATGGATAACATACACAGTTAACTTATTATTAATTTTAATACAATTGCATGTCGAAGGCTCAAACTATGCTTCCTTATGTATACATTACATCTTAATAACGGGAGACTAGACCTCTGTTTATTTTTACAGTGGTGTGGATCTCATCTGCCACTACCTTTAGCGCGTCTTCTCCAGGGTGGCACCCATCATACAACTCGTGGTATTGGTGCGACCATCTGCCACGCCCCTTTGACGTGTGGCATATTGAAGCAATCCAAGGGGTGACTAGGGTCGTTGCGCTATTAAAACATATTATAAATCGATTTATTCTTATGATAATCTCATTCATTCTCCTTTGCTGGGGGTGGAAGAATGGGCTTATTATATGATTGTACCGGTTGAGCTCGACCCCAACAAGAGGGCAAATCACTATCTTACAATTTGCAGTGGCACTTGCGTTCCTGATTATGCTGAAGGCAGTTTCTGCAGCACTTACATAGTTATTTACAACCATGTCTGGGTCTTCCCATCTGAGAGTAGTTACTTTGGTATGGAAATTCCTGAATGTAACATCGCAAATACCTCCATATATATATATTATATCTGGTACAATAGCTCTTGATAGCATGACAGCCTTCTTCGCTAGGCTAATTAGCCCCTGACTTTCATATGGTACTACTAGATACTGTATCCCTTCATTGTTGGTCAGTTGGTTGTCTAGATCTCTTCCCCGTGAGTCGGTCACAATGAGGACCTTCATCTAAAATAGATTAAAAGAAGGGGGCGACCTTCAGGTTACATCCTAATAGGGTTTAATGACTATATACAAAATAAATAATTAAAATTAATTACATTAAAGGACTCTCTCTTAACTAATTCTCACGTTATATGTTGACAATTGGAGTGTTGAGAAGTGAACGTCTGGCGGGTGGGTGCTGTCTTTGCTCCATAGGTTGTGAGAGCGATCCGTCTTGTTGCACTACTGTGGTTGGTGTGAGGGCTGACTGGATATAGCCGGTGGCAAGTTGTATAATCGATTTGGCGGGAGGGGGTTCCTGTACCTTGTCGTCGGCTTGAACAGGGTTATTGGGTGCAGGCGCACTGACCACCTCCTTCTCGGCTTCGTCTTGTTGTGCTAATAGCTCTCTTATTAGTTGTCCTGCCGCCTCTCCGTCTGCAGGGGTCACTTGAATCCTGAGGGCATGTTGGTCTGGTACTAAAGGCAATGCACGAGTAGCAGGGGGGGGGTGGGGGTTGGCACAGGGGGTGGGAGGGCGTTCTGAGCTGGACTGCGTGTTACATGGGGATAATATTTCGCCTTGATTTCTGCTCGTACTTTTTCAAGGATAGTACCCCCTATGTTCCTACCTGGGAAGGATAGATTGTTCAAACTACGGGCTGTTATACTCGTACCCGTACCCCACCTTCTTGAAACCGTTGTCTCAAGTAGCCTGCGATCCTGCGTGTCAACCAATAAATCTGCCAAATATTTATTTTGTTCGTACTTAAGCATGTTAAAGCGCTCTATTTCAGCCTCATCCCTTGCCTCCCATGCTGGACAGTTAATTTCTTTGGCTAACTGCATGACCCTCTAAGGACATTCTACGTCAAGAATATCTTGGACCTTGGCCTGTGATACCCCCGCAAATACTGCCTTCTCAAACGCCACTCCATGTTCCACTGAATTAAATGTTTTTCCCTTGTCAACTATTGTACAGAGATGTAGATTTGAGAGAGGTGACTGTGGAGAATGGTACGCCACAAATTTATTTGTAGTGCGGGTTCTAGCATTCTCAAGGCTCAATTGGTTGGGTAGTTCATCTAGATTATAGTGCGGGTAATAGCGGTCATTATAGACCACTCCTCTGCCACGGGGTTGTACCTCTAGGTTGGCTCTCTGGGCTAAGCGTGTAATGGTCCTTACGTCCGCCTTCTGCTGCCTGACCTCGGCACAGTCATCTAGGTTAATATATAGATGCTTCAGCGAGTCTGACTTGCCAAGGTTAGGTTTTGCTTTTAATACCTTCTCTCGGGCCGCGCAAGTAGTGAAAAGTACCAGAATCGGTCTGTTTGGGTTACTTTTTGGACCTACTCGCGTTGCTTTATCTAAATCAGTGCGGGTAATACTACCTCTGCATATCTGAGAGAAGACATCCAGTGCTATTTCTATAGGCGATTCACCCTCCGTGCATGTCACTCCATCAAGAATGAGCTGCCTGTTCCTTGTCTGTTGGTCAATATTAATAACCCGCTCCTTGGTTTCCCATTGTGTGAGTTCAATACGACGTTGTTTCAACTCAAGTTCATCATTTTTGATCTTAAGTTTGGTCATATCATTTTTCAAGTCACCAATGATTTTCTCAAGTCCCTCTACTTGACCTTGAGTAAATTCCAAAGAGCGCTTAAGTTCTCCAGTATCAGTGGCATTGGCAAATCCTTTTGATACCACATTTAAGAGATGAACTAATACTGTACCTACTTTTGATAGATCGTCATCCTTGTTTGCTCTTGTGCCGGGACGGTTAAAAAGGTCTGACACTGCCTTCTCCACCCCCGCAGGCAAGTCTACTCCAGGATTGAGCTCTGCCATGGTGGGCGATGTAAGGTGTATTGGCCTACAGATTCTCACCGGTACCTTTAAAATGTCTTTTTATCCTTATAAAATTTGATAAAATGGTTCCCGGTAGGTCTCACAGCGTACTCCAACCATTAATGGTCTCCTCCAGTGTATATAATAAGGTTTTCCTCCAGATGGTGAGTCGCAATTTGTATCTTGGGCGCAGCGGCCGAAAACACGTCCTACTCCGTTGACGCCATTACACCCGTCATTTTGCAACAATCAGTAACTTCTATACTGAGTCCTAGTGACTGGTACTCTGATATTAATATCATTATTAATAAAAGATACTAAGTACTACAACTGACTTCTCAACTCTCAGCTTTACGCCCCTCATTGATGTGGAAGGGATTTTCCCAGCCACAATGTGTTATTTTGATGAGGGTTTGTTGACCTATAATGCACAACAGGTTTGACCAAATGACTTTTTTGGTAAGTAGAAAGCAGTAATGAATATATGCAAATAACCACCTACTAAAGCATAGCCATTCATCTGCACACTACTTTTTCACATGCAATAAATACATGTTTATTGGTTTTTATCATTAGGATTATCTTTTGAATTTTATACCATTCTAAAATAAAAAAAATTTTTTTTTAAAGAATTAAAAGTGAATTTTTTACTTTTTTTTTCAATGTTATTTTACATGTAGTCACATTAATAAAAATGAATGTATCCTCGTAGAATCGGGTTCAGCACGTCTTAAAACCCCTGTATACCAAATTTCATGCTTTCTGCCGGAAGTGCCAAACCATTTCACATATTTCTTGTACTAAATGACATTATATAATTCTGATATAGCAGGAATCCATAAAACTCTCTGAACTAACCCCCATGGGGAAAAGTCATTTTGATTTTGAATATTTCACCCTTAAACAGGACATTTCCATGGAAATGTCAAATTTGCTTATAGAAATAATGAGATGGTGGTTATGGGAATTGCACAATAAGATAGATTGGAAAGTCTGCTACAGACCTGCAATCTCATTTAGCCCCATTAAATGAGCCCAAAATAAATATTGATTTTACAAGAAAAAATCCTTGGGCTCACCCCCTTGGGCTTACCACATCCCCCTTAGTGCCTAACAGTGCTCTGGGGCTGTGTTACGGGTGAGTGCCACTCTGAGACTAAAGGTTATTAGTCAGGCCTCAGTGCCTTTGGGTCTGACCAGGGGTCAACATTGTACAATGCGAGACAGGTATGGATTCATCAAGCATTAATATTCATTATTCTCAATATATGAGAGGTGCACTCAGATTTTAATTGTAAATGGTATATAAAGGTGTACCTGATACAGTGGTAGCATATATATATTTCCCCCCGGAAGATATATTGGTCACAAAGAGCAGCTAGCAGATTTGGACTGATCTTTGGGGAAATGAATTATAACTTTTTCTTAGGGAAATTCGACTACAGTTTATTATTTTAATTCATGATAACCAGACTAATATTTCTTAAGTCCCAAAATTCTGGTCATGCATGAAAAATAATTTTTTTCCCTTTCCTTCAAATTCGCGTGTGGTCCCTACTATAGGCCTATCCTCCTTGGTCTTTGGGGCTACCCTTACTTGACCAAATGTGACACAGAACCAATTGCAGGGAGAAGTTTCCCTGCACAACTCACAGAGTGCCATGTGACAAATGCAAAGCCAATCCACGTCAAAATCTTTTGCGGAAAAACCCTCTGCTACCACATTGGGCTCAATGCATAACTCCCTCGGTGACTCTCTCACCATGGTAGAGAGTTAGACATTTGGCTGGGTGAGGGTGAGAAAACCTCACTAAAAAAGTGATACTCACTAATTAGTGGGAAATGGTATATCAGTCTGCCATGAAAATGGCTGATACTTATTGTATGTTGCAGACATTATTGATAGAGGTGAGATCTAGAGACGCTGAGACAGTATTACATACATTGTCAGAAGTTAGTGCAGCTGCATAGCGAGAGATACTGTAGATTTACAGTATAAAAGGACATATTTTTGGTTTCAACTATAACACACTGTTCAGCTACACTCACCTACTGTAAACCCACACACAAGAGGTCCTGGGTTTGAGTCTCCACTGGGCACAGTATGTATTACTGTTGAAATCCAGATGAATTTGACTAATAAACCTACTCAAAAAATGAAGGATTAGTACTGATATGTAAATATAGGCAGATTCACATATCAAGTAGGTTACAAGGATGAAGGAAAAAGAGAAAAGTATTGTTGCCTTGCTAGCCTGACTTGGATCTGAACCTGGGATCTTTGGATTTACCTACAGCCACAGCACGATGTGGAGTAACCTACAGTATAAACTACTGGAAACCAAAAATACATCCTTATATACTGTGTAGCTACAGCACTTACTCCTAACAGTGTAGGGAGTTTCATTGGCAAAATGACTTCATATTGCTTCATTTCCCCCACCTCACATGTACCACTGCGTGTTTTGTATAGCTTTGGGGAGTGGTCACTTTTTAACAACAGGGGAGAGGGGGGTTGGTGGACTTGGGGGGCCCCAACAATTTTGGACCCCGTGAAGGGGGGGGACTTAAGAATTTGGACCCCTCTTGAGCAGGGGAACAAAAGAATTGCACCCCTTTTTAGTGAAAAAGCCAGCGCATTACTATAGTTCAAAGGGGTTGGCCACCACAACTACAACTTACCTGAGGGGGGGACCAAAAAATATTTTGACCCCTCCCGCCAGCGGGGTGGGGGGAACCAACAAAATTTCGGCCCTCACTCGTGGAAATACACCAACCCCCCTGTTGATAAAAAATGACCACTCCCTTAGTATGTACATGATATTGCTTTGCAGCATGGGCTATAGACTATTATAATACCTTGGTGTATGTTCATGATACAACTTCCTTTTTTATGAAACATATTACTGTATAAAATAGCTAATTTCCTACAAGATAGCATATGCTATCATACATATCAAATGACTAATCTGCTTGTCCTGATAGCTCAATAACCCATTACATGGGGTGTGAGCAGCTACAGAGAGTGACTTCACACATGGTGAGCAGCTGGGTTCAGTAGTTAAGGGTAATCCTGATGAGCTCAGTGTGAGAACCTTTTATGTCAGTAAGGGTGTTTGACACTGCACTGACATACACAAGCTGTTACATCAAGCTGTTACATCAAAGCTAGGTTAATAAGTGGAACGTACGACATAAGGCATCTCTAAGTTATATCCTTGTTTCTCATCACTAAGCCATGAGAAATATGCTGAGGGCGCTTTCATTTTGCTTTCTTTTGCTTTTTTTTCCTTGCTAAGGGCTAAATAGAAAGGAAAATCTAGGTTGTCCCATAAATAAATTCATGTTTAAATATTTAAAAGATAAATGATCAATGCAACTTATAAATCTACTTGTTTTCTCCATCGCAATTGCAGCACTCTAAAGCTTCAATTTGAAACAAAATATGCCCATATTTGTCCAGTTTTATCATATTTCTCATTAAAAATTAGCAAAAAAATTTTTTTTCCCCGAAACAAGATTTTGAAGATGAGCGCGTTAATGAGAAACAAGGATATTATTTGGAGAGGCCTAAGGCAGAAATAGGGTGGCCTTGGGGAAGGTCAGGAATATTTTCTCTGGTATTCTTTGCTTGGGTATCACTTCTTTGGTGAAATTTCCTAACCCTCAACCGGAGAAATGTCCAACTCTCTACCATGGTGACAAGGTCACCGAGGGAGTTATGCATTGAGCCCAACATGGGAGGGGACACTTTAATTACACCTAATCATGTTGTTATTTCTTAGCACATACTTAGAGTTATTTCAATTACTACACCAAAATTGTTACCCCTAAACATTATATGAAATACATGTTTTTCTAAAATGTCATTGATTGTTGCCATCACCTTGATATTTCATAACACTGATATGTGATTGTCCACTGCTATCATACTGTTGACATGTATATCATCTGTATCTAATTTTTCAAATAATTTGAAGTCATAAAGTGTAACCGCCTATTCTCGAAAACTATAAAGATGCACCAAACCACAGGCCCAAACCGGGGCCAAGTGAAAAGTAGGACTCTCTCAAGGAGAGCCCCAATATAATAATAATACGAAGGTCCCATTTTAAAGCGGCATCGTCACCAAGCGTGCCCCATTCAAAATTTCAGTACTTTAGCATGAATCCCACGTAGCTTGGGGGTGAAGGCCGAGACTCTATATGAAAAAAGTCTGGCGATGTCAAATAAAGAAGTTGCAGAACACTGATTGCTGTTTGTAATTAACGAGGCCTAGACTGACTGAACAAATGCAAGATAGTTACTAACCATTTCAACATTGTCCACAAAAAAGGGAAATGACTAACCTATTTAGTCAGCAAGGTCAGATGATCTGATGTGCACCTTTTTCTAAGTTTAGGTGGTTGACATATCCCTACCCAGGTAGTCTAAGGCTGACTCCATTTACGATAGCTCATTGGAGTCGGAGAGCACTCTACTGGACCTTTCCCTGGGGGCAAAAGCGTATCCGGCCAGCTCTACTTTTCCTGAGTCCCCACTCCATCCCAAACAAAAGACGTGATGTTGAATTGATACCTTACACCCTAATCTACATTTCTATGTTATTGTTGGTGCTGGTACTCATTTCTACCAGCCCAAAAAGACAATTTTGTGATGGGTTGCGATTATTTATCTCAGACACCAACAACAGATAATGAACAATGGAAGGTCCCAAAGTGGTCATGACCATGCAATTCGGTCATCCTAAAAAAGATAGGATGACCACAGGCCAACTGAGGGCATATGACCAATTGTCCTAATAGCGGTCCACCCGACTCCAATGAACTATCGTGAATGGAGCTGGCCTCAACATTACCCAGGTTACACTCACCAACAATAATGGACAAGCCAAGTAATGGGATGTTTTTATAATGTCCTACAAAGTGTATTTATAGTAGGCCTTGAGTATGATGAATTATGGACTCCAGACAATTAGTTACATCAGTGCTACAACACACTATGATTTCATACATTTATTGTTTAATGAGTCAACGAGTACACGATATTATGAATGTATCTGTCAAATAACTATCTGTCTAGTTATTAGTAGTAGGCCGGACATGTCATCGCGTAAATAATTGTGATTTTTGATGTTGTTATTGAATCACACGAGATCGTCTGCGATATCTTTAAAATATAAGACCGAGGGCTGTCGATCCATTATTGCACTTGAAAAACATATAAATGATTTGGAAGCAATAAATTCTTCTTGAACTTGAACTTGAACTACCGGTCAATTTATAGCTCCACCCCTCTGAGATGAATTATGCAACTTACCCCCCCCCCCCCAACAATGGGGATCTACACACCAATAAAAAATAAAATAATGGTATTTAAAAGCGGACCAATTTGCAAACAATTACTTGATCCCAGTAATAAACTAGAAGGGCAGGGGTATCAAATGTACTAACTATATATAGTATATATAGGGGTCTGTGCGCAGGTGTGCTGCTTCTGGCATGCCTAATTAATTAATTACTAACTGCAACCAGCGACATTTTAAATTGCAGACCTATTGGGTATGACTCCAAACTCAAATTGGATTTTGATACAGACATAATTATCTCTTAGCACATCAGCACAGTGTAATTATATGTCATGAAATAAGGCTATAACAATGTTCAAAGGGAGAATATGACAATGCTTATTTTTTAAATGTTGACCATAGAAGCAAGCATTATGGTTTGGATACCTGAAAAGAGCGTGGCAAACACCATTATTCAATTAAAAACCATACTAACTGTGAGGGTTCGTGGTTATTCTAGTCTAAGGAACAACAAGAGCGGCAGCTTCAAGGTGTGAAAATAACAGACTTTTATTACAAAGTAAATCACTTTTCTGAACAGGAAACGCTCAGAGTGGAATCAACAGTCAGTATAATATCAATATACAACGTCGCACAGTTGTACATAGTGAAGTATAGCGTCAGCCAGGCCTGCACTGACTAGCCTCTTAAGTAAAACCCCCGGTCTTATATAACCATCTGTCCTTTGATCACGTGGCCAGGTGTGAGGGTCAGCCACCCACCTGAGAGTGGCACACAGTAACCAGGAGAGGACCCGAGTCCTCTCTCGGAAACTGAGTGCACTACTAGCTCCAGGAAGAGAAGTCGAGTAAACAACAGATGTTACTCAGAAATGCTGTGTATGAGACTAATATGTAATATCGTGCCCCTACACTGACTATGGGCAATATAGATTTATGTTCTCCCTTTTATAGGAGTACATACTAAGATTAAAATACCGGGGTTTCAATCCAGTCAGTGTACAATACATTTAAAAATACCCCCACGCAAATAATGATTGACAACGAAAGTAAAACAAATTTAGATAATATGAAAAGTGCCTCCTCTTTTTCCACATGGGAGCAATGCACATAATATATAATTATAGTGCACCACATGTTCACCACAGTAATTGCTCCTGTCCAATACTCAAATCATCTTTCATCATTCTTTAAATAATGTATATAGCAGGTGTAGTATCAAGCAAAACCAAACAATTAAGGCTGTGTCTCACGACCTTGGGCCAATGTTTTTGGCTCTGACTGGGTGCCGTCTCTGACCGGGTGCCGTCTCTGACCGGGTGCCATCTCTGACCGGGTGCCACCTCTGACCGGACATCAATTTGGGAGTTTAGGTACCTTCTACCAACAGCTGGAGGCTAATTATAATTATGTAGTTGGTCTCTTACTACGTATGTAACACTTGAGTACAAAAACCAGACAAGGTAAATTAGACTTTAATATACGGCGACTTTATTGTAAAGGTAACTCTTGGGTATTATAGTACAAGTATAACCAGCGGATATACGAGATCAGAACAGATATATAATACAGTGGGCAACCCTATAGCATAGAGTTAAGCCCGTGAGCACAGGGTGGTCATGTCACGACAGTCCCAAACCTGACTGACTTCCAATGGGGAAGCAGCCGTCTTATATACAGCGCTGCGTAGCCACGTGACCGTACTAGCAGCGCCACCTGTTAGGTTTAGTTATGTAAAAATGATTATGTAACAACTACCGACGGTAACCGAAGGTGGTACCGGTACACTACCGTATAGATAACCGAACTAGAGGAGTCGGTGTATGTAACGAACCGACGACACTAGTTAGATGAATAAAACAGTTATTATACACAATAGAACCGTGTTGTCTTACATCATACAACATACAATAGATATACAACAATAACAGTTAGACTTTATAGTCAACCCGTTACACTACCCCCCTTTAGAATGTAGGAAGGGTTGGTTTTATAATAATAATACCTCTTGGATACATTATATACCACGTATATCTATTTATCAACAAGTAACATTTCTACTCATAGTAACAACAGGCATACATACATGAACATACAAGTTAACATGTACATAACAGTTTATATCAACAATATAGTCTTTGTAAAACCATAGTCCCGTAGGCACATGATATAAAAACTGTCCAACTGATAGTCCTAGACTAGTATCAGTTAATAGTAAAGGCACCAAATAACCACCTTGGAAACTCAACACATCACCTACTTCATTCAGCAATCGTGCGAATCCGTGTGGAGTTAGTGTCCTTATATATAAATAATAGAACTATAATAGCTCTCACTTCCTTTGGCGAAGAAAAGTTTTATAATTGGAACTATAGCAGTTCCCACTTCCTTTGGCGTAGAAAAGTTTATATATAAAAATCCATAATAGCGTATCCTAAATAAGGTGGGATAGATCGTCATCCTTATTAGGGGCGGTACTCCAGTACCTAGCAGTTTATGGTGGTAGAGATGGATAGAGTCCAGTACCGGTATAGTACTTCCATCTCTTGTGAAATATAAATATAAAAAGGTAGGTCCGTGCCTCCTTATAAATAATTATCACAGGAGGATGATCCATATAATAGTTCATAGGTCACCATAGTAGAATGTGACCACAGGATCAGGAGCCCTGGACAGTAGTAGAGCACCGACGGTTGTGGCTTAGTAGTAAACCACGGTTGAAGACATCAGGCTGCTTCCAGTGTGGTGGCAGTAGAGACTCAGTTAAGTCACGACAGCACCGTCGGTCTGCTTTCGGTTGTCCAGGGGCGTGTAGCTGCGTCGATGGTTTAGTTTTACCTCCGAGGGGCGGAACAGTGCACCCCAGAGGGCCTGACGGGGGACCAACCTTAGGTGTCCATAGGGACACCGCCGGATGGCTTTCCTTCCCCATCAGGACTTCCTCCAGGAGGGGCCTCCGTGGTGCAAACCACAGCAGCCTCCACCTGGAGAGGAAGGGCTCCACCTGGGCCCACCGAGAGGGTACTCGGCGCCGCAGTAGGCTCCCCGCCACTGACCACCCGGGTAGATTGTGCCATGAAAGAAAATGGCATCTCATACCTAGGTGGGTGTACTGACAGTACCGGGGTCACAGGAGGAGCAGGCCTTGCGGCAAGCCCCAACCTGGACTGGAGATCTGGAAAACCAGATCTCTCCCACTCTGTCAGCTTAAACCCGAACTGCCGGAAGAACTTGGCGTCACAAGTTGTCAACCTTGATTCGAGTTGGTCGATCGTAGCCCTCCAGAAGGCATGATCTTGCTCCAGACTCGCCTCGCGCTCGGCAAGGACTCTGGTGCGTTCAGCAACCCAAGCTTTCCCTTCCCGGATAGCCTGTTCTCTGAGCAACTTGTACTGCTCAAAGTACGACTTCTCCAAGAAGGAAACCTGAAACTGGAGTAGCTTACTTGCGTTTTCAGCCATCTTAGCTCTGTAGCACTCAAATCCGGGGACTAGAGTGTCAGAGAATCCAGTGTCAAAGGCAGGACCGTCTCCAGGCAACACAGGTAACCCTGCTAGCCCTTCGTCAACAGCCCTGTGCTCAGGGTCTGGAGTCACCTCGTCATCCCTTGCGGGGTCAGAGGTTGCTCCGTGCTGGGGTGGAGCAGTCGGCTGGGCTGACGCCCCATCCGGCTGTTGTACCTCTACCTGTTCAGCATCACTGACAGGTGAGACACTCTCCTGTGGGGCTGAAGCTTTCTTTTGCTTCTGACTCCACTTGTACTGCTTGACATAGTCAGCAGCGACTTGTTCCGCCTGCTCGTCACCCAAAGAGTTCTGAACAATAGCCAGTGCATTCCCCAGTTTCTGTCTCTCCTGCCTGGGCAGTTGATCAGCAACCGGGGGCAATGCAACCGAAGATACCGTGACGGTACCGACGGTTTGGCTATGGTCGACCTCAGATGTTACCGTGGCGGTGGCGACACGTTTCTTCGCAGGTTCACTGCGGGAACGGTCACGTCCACCTTTGGTATCATCTTTGGATGCCTGGCGGCCCCTTTTTAGATTTTTCTTCTTAGGAGGGGTATCCTTCTTTACAGTGGGCATCGGAGCTTCTGTAGCTGGTCCCAGGTCGGTTTGTTCGCACTTGGCGCCCTTACACAACCTCTCCCAGTCAGCCTCCGTGAGGTAGTTCCACTGTTTAAGTTTGTTGGTTCTCCACTTAAACTGTAGATTTCCTACACGTTTGTGGATCCCCCAAACCTTCAGTGCAGCCTCAACTCCACGAGTAATAGTGCGCTTGTGCACGCCCTTATTATCGCAGAGATGCCTTACCAAACCGGATCTCCGTTGGCTACGGAATAGTTCCCCGTCACTGTACTCAGGGCAGGAAGTACTCGTACTTCCCCTCACACAGTACAAGTAGGGACGCACATTCATGTGCTTCTCTACCAAATGACGGGCAAACTTGAAAAGGTTTGGCCACCGTTTTGCTGCTGTCGCAGTCCCTTTCAGGCGCTGACAGCGAACGTACGGGCAGGGATCCCCTGGCACGTAGTTCTTCCAAGCATATTTCAGCTTGGGACGGCATGACCTATGGATGTTAGGTTTATTCCCCGCCAACACTGCCTTGAGGTACACGAGGTACCAGTCAATGGGATGGGAATCACCTGTCAACCAGTCTTCGTCGTCTGAACCGTCGACCGTGTGAGGTGCAGGAAGAGCCATTTTGCCATTCTCCTGAATTAAATCAGTGAGGCTCAGGTTCTCCCGGTCATCATCACGGAGACACAGGTTTAGACGGACATGCGCTGCCTTGGCGCGGAGGCGTCGATTGGCTCTGCTCTCTGCAACAGACCAGCCCTCGGCTTCCGCCTTGGCCACTCTGTCAGCAACAGCTTTGAGTCTATCAGCCTCAGTCGGTGCGACCTCTTCGGTTGCAGGAGTCTCAGGGGAAGATGCAATCCTCCTCTTACGCTTCCGCTTCCGTTTGGTCTTAGCACGAACCGTGGACCCGTCTGATGAATCACCATCAGGGACCGTCGGTTCTTGTGCCAATACACCGGCGGGTTTCGGAGAAGATCCCCCTGCAGGGTTCTCCTCCTGGATGATATTACTACCACCCAGACCAGGTTCTGTCTTCGGAACAACATCACCCGACCCCTCAGGGTTAGGTTCAGTTGGTACCGAAGCCGAGCCTTGACCGACGGTTGGAGCACCGGTAGTGTCCATTTCCGTGTCAGACTCGAGAACTCGGTCTTCCCCATCGGAGGCCTCAGCCTTCTCCGGGGCCGTGCATTTGCCATCTACACGGGCTGCCATACTGTTAGCTCAGGCGTAGGTGAACCTCACGGTTCACTCACCCGAGCATTTAGTAGCACAGCTACAGTAAACAATAGTGTAGGTACTGCCGGGCAGACCTAGGCACCACTGATCAACACGCTACCCTACGGGCAAACGTGTTGATCTGAAGAAGCCTGGCTGCCTGTGGGGCTTATATACCCCACCCGTCCCCCTTGACCCCGCCCCTTGACCGGCTTCTCAGCCAATCAGGGGTCGCGCCCCGAAGACGCGACGAGGTGACCCAATTTCTCACGGCTCATTTGGCGGGAGAAATCGATCAGGTGACGCGGGCAGCGCCCTTCCCACGCCTGGCATATCCGACGGTGGGAACCTCACTGTTGTTTACAATTTTCGTGGCGTAGCCACCGGATAACCCGGGAATGATATACCGGCATTAGAGGATATACACAGCAGCGTGTTGCTAAGCAATATGTGGTCAAAACTAGTCCCATACTTAGAACTAATCGGCAAAGCCAGCCACCCGCCCTGAACACGTGCTTTTCTACCTCCAACGGATAACCACACCGGATAACCCGTCTCTTCTCGTTGTGTTTTGGTGATCGAGTACCGGGCCAATGACCACCGGCCCAGTACGGAACTGTCCATGGAAATTTAATCAAGCCAGCAGCTAAATGTCGTCAACAAGGTAAGAAAAAAAATGTTTACACAATTTTATCTCGCTCTCTGACACGTGTGCTCCTCCGTAGACCTTGTACCGGTATGTCCAGCAATGATGACACCGGAGGTATCACCTTGCTTTGTTTACCGGTGTCTACGGTTAGTCCTTTACGCACAGCTGACCCTTTTTTACGAGGCCTACCGCGCTTGGGCTTGGTAACACACGACTGTGGTTCAATCGGTAATTTCCTAGGACGACCCCTTCGGCGCGCTACCGTCGGTACCGACGGTATGACCGTTGGTCCTGCCTTCGGTATCTTCGGTAGCGCAGGGTCGGTTGGTGCTGGTACTCGACCAGCACCGAGGGAATCTTCACCGTCATCTATATATGGGACTCCATACCAAGGTCGGAGTCTAGCCACATGTGATTTAGTGAGAGTCCCTTTTTGCAACCGTATTACTACAGTAGTTTCACTAACCACCATAGTAACCGTATGCGGACCATCCCAGGAGTACAGGGTCTTGACTTTGGAATTTGGTGTGCTAAATCTCGCGACCTTATCCCCCACCTTAAATTGGCGGAGTTTAAGGCCCGTGTCATAGCCCACCTTCTGCAAACTAGCAGATTTTTCCAAGTTGTCCCTTACTACTCCATAGGACTCGCGTAATGATTGTCGAAGTGATTCAACAAACATCACTGTGCAGGGTTGCTCGAGCTGGTGTCCCTGCACGCCATAGACCATGTCACTTGGCATGACTATGTCTTCACCCATTACGAGCATATTAGGCGTACAGCCCGTCGACGCATGTTCGGTAGCATTGTAAGCATGGGAGATATAGCGAGCATGCTCATCCCAATCATCCCGGTGCTCATTAACCATTGTCGTGAGACATTGGATCAACGTCCGATTGAAACGTTCCACCATACCATCCGATTGAGGTCGGTAGGGGTTCGTATGCGTCTTGCAGATGTGTATTTTACTACACAGTTCTGCCCACAGTCGAGATTCAAACTCACGACCCTGGTCGGAGTGAAGCATTAAAGGACCTCCCCACGTGAGGATCCAATTCTCGAAAAGTGCTTCAGCGCAGGTAACAGCTGTATGATTTACCAACGGATATACTTGGACGTACTTGGTATAGTAGTCCTGTACCACCATCATACAGGTATTCCCACGGGGGGTCGTGTTGAAACCACTAATGATATCAACAGCGATCCGGGCAAACCGAACACCGAATAGCTCTTGACTTAGAGGTAGTTTACCGATACCAGGTCCAGGCTTTGATAAACAGCATTGGGGGCATTGCTTTACCCAACGCCGTATGTCCAAAGTCATACCAGGCCAGTAATATCTACTCTTAATCTTTGCCTCAGTCCGTTGTCTGCCAAAGTGTGCTGAAGTTCGGTGGCCATGACAGTAATTGAGCAACTGTAGTCTGAGTGACAGAGGCACTACAGACTGAGCTGTTCTCTTCCTGCCAGGTTGCACTCTCCAGCGGCACAATACACTGTTCCGTATAAAAAGATTATCCCACTGAGCTAACAGTTGTCTAACTTCTTTACATTCCAGCGAAAGTGCGGGGCGAACAGGCTTGGACAGGCCCAACAACTTCAAGGAGTACACCCTCGAAATAGCCGGATCTGCAAGCTGCTCATCCTTCAAGTGATTTAACGTCCAGTTAGGAACTTTCGCACCCACAGACGCAATCACTGCATTGTGAGACCCACAGTCTCGGCAGTCTACACGGTGACAGTTCCGGATAGGATAGCGGGACAAGCTGTCCGCATTCACATGATCTACTCCACTCCTGTGTATGATATGCTCATTCGTCATGCCAAACTCAGAGAGGTGGTTCAACCATCTACCCATCATCCCCTCAGCGTCCTTGAAGTTAAGGAGCCACTGCAGAGATGAATGATCCGTCCGTACGAGATAATTCCCACCATATAGGAAATGTCTGTACTTTTTTGTGTAAACCACCACTGCCAAGAGTTCACGCTTGGTTGTGCAGTAGTTACGTTGTGTTTTGCTTAGACTGTTGGACGAAAATGCCAGCGGCACTTCTCGCCCATCCTGGATCTGCGACAAGGCAGCACCAATACTTGTATTAGAAGCATCAGTGTCCAAGATGAACTTACCAACAGGTGCAGGGTAGTGCAAAACAGGTGTTTCTAAGAAGAGTCTCTTTAACTCACTGAAAGACTGTTCTGCGGCTGGAGACCAGACTATTTTAGCCTTAGCCCTCTTCTCTCCAATCATCAGCTCTTGTAAGGGAGCTGCGACTCTCGAGAATCCAGGTATAAAATCTCTGTAGTATGAACAAAACCCGATGAAAGAGCGTATCTCCTTCGTGTCCATCGGACGAGGCCAGTTCTGTACCACTTCGATCTTATGAGGATCAGCCATGATGCCATGTTCAGAAACAATTCTCCCTAGGTATTCAACTGACTTCCTAAAAAGCTTGCACTTTGAAGGTTTCAATTTCAGACCATATGATAAGATGCGTTTCAGCACAGCTTGGAGGTTCTGTAGAGTTTCCTCCACAGAACCACCGAAGACGATGATGTCGTCCAAGTATACTAGGCACTTTTTCCAAAGCAAACCCCGTAACATGGTTTCCATCATTGCCTCGAAGGTTGCCGGGGCATTGCATAGCCCGAATGGCATGACGTTGAACTCAAATAGTCCCATATGGGTAGAAAATGCGGTTTTTTCTCGGTCCCGGGGGTCCATGCCGATCTGCCAATAACCAGATTGTAAATCTAGTGTACAGAACCATTTCGCCCCACCCAGAGATTCCACACATTCATCTATCCGAGGTAGAGGATATGCATTCTTCCTAGTGAGTCCGTTCAACTTCCTATAGTCGATGCAAAATCGACAGGAACCATCCTTCTTGGTGACCATCACCACAGGACTTGACCATGGGCTCTCACTAGGTTGAATCACATCTTCATCCAACATCTTTTCTACCTCAGCCTCCATAGCACTTTTTTTAGCCATGGGTAACCGACGGTAGGGGATTCTACTGGGAAGCGCGTCCCCAGTGTCAACCCGGTGTTGTACCGTATTGGTACGCCCTAGAGGATCTCCTGGTTGCGCAAAGGCGTCAGATAACTCCGACAGCTCATTTGCCACCATTTCGCTCTCTAGGGTAGTGAGGTGTGACTCACACAACAGGGACCTTAAATGTTTCGGTAGGTTGGATTTAGCTAGAGCCTCTTCGTGGGAAGAGTCTCCCGCCACCACACCTACTTCCACAAAGTCCGTAGTTAGTGAGTCTACCCCATATGCTCGCGTGGTGTTACCAATAGGCGTCCCCTTTCGTAGAGTGATTTCTCTACTACTCGAGTTACAAATCGGTATCACCCCCCAACGAGCGTTGGCCAGGTAAGTATGATAGCCAGCAAGACCTAACTCTGAGAGCTTTTGATCTTCTGGTTCAAACATTCCCGGCCGTTTGGCCTGCACTCCCACGCAGCTGACTAGGACATCAGATACATGCCCTGCTGCCAACTTTGTGTCTTGTGCCACTGACGCCACAGAAGAACCATTCCTTAAAACGCACTGTACAGATTGTTTATAAGGATGTTTAATCTGAAGTCGGCCCGTTGCGGTGTTCATTGTTACCCCGTAAAGAGCAGCAAAGTCCATCCCCAGTATGCCATCATCAGTGATGTCGGTGATGGTTGGACATATCCAGTATGTCTTGCCATCAACCAACATAGGTTTTACAGTTCTGCCATAAGTCTGCATACTATCTCCCGTAGCAGTCCGAGCCTTTACTCCTAGTAGCGGAGCTTCGGGCTGGTTGCAAAGACGGGCCATGAATTTACGATCGACCAAGGTGTGAGATGCACCCGTGTCGACCAAAAATTCACCACGCGTCCCGGAAATAACCAGACTCAGGTACCAACGCTGTCCCCGTAAAGGGACACACTCAGAGGTCAGCATCGGGCTTCCTCCTCCATCCATAGCAACCCCTTTTGTCAGGAGATAATCCCAACATGGGTCGCTCGGGGAGTCTTGAATCACACTGCTCTGGGCAATTGATTCTAACCAAGACTCCTCTAAGCCAGCGACTACAGAATCCTCCGGATTCCGTTCGTCCTTGCCAGCCCCGCCTTGCCAGACGCTTACAGGTTGTACAGACCCTTCTGCCTCTGCGCGGCCTTGGTTCATGGAAGAGTTAACACCGTCTACTAATCCCTTACAGGCATGGCTAACTGTGGGGGCGCCATCCTTGCCAAGAGGATGGGCCCCATTCAGTTTTCCGTCTCCTTTTCGGTTTTAGCAGCGATGGGTGCAGGGGCTTTGCATTCGCTAGCCCAATGACCCATCTTCTGACAGCGTCTACATGGCTGAGGTTTCGTGTCCTTTTTCTTCTTTTTCCTCCTCTTTCCAGATCCAGAATCAGAAGTGGACGCAGAGCTCTTTTCCAAGTGCTTCCGCAACAAACCCTCAATCATCTTCTCCATGTCCATGTCAGGCATTACTGCCGCCACCTCCTCAGAGGCGGGCTGTTTTTTCTTAGGTGGTTTTGTGGCGGCTTCTACCACCTGAGCTCCTTTCGGGGCTACAGATGGAGCTGCCGACACTCCTCCACTAGGAAAAACAGCCTGTTTGGTGTCATACACATCTGCATGGTCAAAAAGGTCAGCTAGAGATAAGTCCGGCTGCCATTTCTCCCGCAGATATGCCTGGAGATTGGTGTCTCTGACTCCATTGACAAACCTGGAGGTTAACTCCTGGATGACAGTGGGGGTGTCAGGTCTACATCCCTGATAACACTCGGATATCAGTTCTTGTAGAGCAAATCCGTAGGATCTCAGATGCTCGTCCTTGCGTTGGACACGTTTGAGCAGCTGAGTCCTTGGGTCATGCTCACCAATCTTCCCAATCGCCCATTCAGCTGTTTCTTCAAGTGAGCTCAATGTCTTGATCTTCACTCTCTCGAACGCCAAAAGGGCTGGTTCACCTGGCCCGTTGCAGAGTGCTTGCTTCAGAGCAACCAGCGCTTGCTGATTGTTCCAGCGATTGCTCTCCACAATAGCCTTGAACCGAACTTTGTACTTTCTCCAGGGTGGCGACCCTGTGAAAGGCGGAATATCGATGGCCTTTTGACGGGCTGCATCAGGATGTTTGATCTCCCCAAAGTTGAAAGGAGCATATCGTTCATCCAGTTCATCGATGTCCCGCGGGACGATGTCTGTCCCCAGCTTCTCAATAGCCGGGTTCCGGTCGTACTTAGCCCGCTGGACAGGGGTTAAGCCCTGTCTAGCTCTGGGTTTCGGTACTGGAACTGAGACCATGGTCTGCTGTTGGTTCAACATCGTTGAACCAGTAGATGGGTGGGTGTACCCTGGAGGTGTTGCCGTGCCTCCAAAGGCGCCACCACAGACCGGAGTCTGTAGATAGCTAGCCCCCATCTGAGGTGTCATACCTGTTACCGCGGTGTGTACTAGCGGCGGGACACTTGAAGGTGTCACTGTCGTGTATACACTGGGTACGGGTATGACTGGAGGTACCACCGTGGAAGGTGGTGGTACTTTCTCCGACTTCGTCTTCAGGTCCTGATTGACTTGCCTTAAGCTTGCGAGGTCCTGTCTGGCTAAGTGGAGCTGCGTGCTCAAATCCTTTCCCAAGGAAGTTAAGCTTGCAACCTCACATTCGCCGGACACCCTCTGGTGCAAAAGTTTGTCAACCTCCACCTTGTGGGAAGCCATCTCGTTCTGGAGTTCCAGTAGGAACCTTTTCTTCTCATCAACCTCCTTTAGGAATAACTTCCTAGTTTGATTGATGGAAGCAAGTTCCCTCCGGGCTTCAGCGAGCTCATGCAACTCAGTTTTCTTGGTGGGGATCCCCATGGCAGCTAGTAGGTCCCCATCCAGTGGTAAACTGGATGGCTCATCTACTGCTGGCGGGTACCCCTTACCAGGAGCTTCTGTTGCCACGTTAGTTTTCTTTGATGGCCCGCCACCCCCCATACCGTTCGGTGTAGGAGTGGCACCATCAGTGAAAACCGACGTGTCTGGATCCAATGAAGGATCTGCTACCGTCGGTGTAGAACCGAAGGCAGCTGGGCCGAGAGTTTTAGGCTCTCTACCCGGTATTTTCTGACCCTCAGGACAGAAAAGATTCGTGGAAAGGGAGTCCAACGATCTCCTGGAGCTTATATCAAAGGGTCCTGGGATTGGAGATTGCTCCCCATCCTCTCCTTTGGTAAAGGCTTCCACAATAGGATCACCTATTGCTTCTTGGGAGAGGTCGTCCCCGGGCACCTGCAAGGCTGCCCGGCCCTCCCGCCTATTGGATTTGCCTGTGAAGAAGCGTACATTCTGTACGGCTTCCTCACGTTCCTCAGCAGGGGTTTTAGTCCTGCCGCTGAACGAGCTGACAAAATCGTATAGGTAATCCATATACTGTAAGTCTATTTAATACCCTATCAATGGTCGGTTCGTCAAGTGGTCACGGCACCAATGTAGTTGGTCTCTTACTACGTATGTAACACTTGAGTACAAAAACCAGACAAGGTAAATTAGACTTTAATATACGGCGACTTTATTGTAAAGGTAACTCTTGGGTATTATAGTACAAGTATAACCAGCGGATATACGAGATCAGAACAGATATATAATACAGTGGGCAACCCTATAGCATAGAGTTAAGCCCGTGAGCACAGGGTGGTCATGTCACGACAGTCCCAAACCTGACTGACTTCCAATGGGGAAGCAGCCGTCTTATATACAGCGCTGCGTAGCCACGTGACCGTACTAGCAGCGCCACCTGTTAGGTTTAGTTATGTAAAAATGATTATGTAACAACTACCGACGGTAACCGAAGGTGGTACCGGTACACTACCGTATAGATAACCGAACTAGAGGAGTCGGTGTATGTAACGAACCGACGACACTAGTTAGATGAATAAAACAGTTATTATACACAATAGAACCGTGTTGTCTTACATCATACAACATACAATAGATATACAACAATAACAGTTAGACTTTATAGTCAACCCGTTACAATTACATAACAACTGCCATGAAGTTTTTACAAATCCTTATATATATGAGTATAGGTTAACAATTAAAAAACACATTCCTCTGACAACAGGTCAGAGACGGCACCCGGTCAGAGACGGCACCCGGTCAGAGACAAAAACATTGGCCCAAGGTCATGAGACACAGCCTGAAGTTGTTTACAGTTGACTTGTTCATTTGGGTGATGTTTGCATCGAAGTAGGATGGAGGGAGATGAATATTTCGCAACGATTTTGGTCTGATTCATATACCTTCAGCTGTAGGCAATGTGACAATGATTCTTTAAAAAGGAAATAGCCAATCATAACCCATTAGACTCTATTAGCAATGTACCTATCAATATCATGCCACAGATGAATGCTCTTGCAAGCTGCTATCATGAAATTATTAACTCTCTGTACTGTCCACTATCAGGGACATGCACTGAACAGCCTTTCATGACACCTTAACCCATTAAGGAAGGGTGTTGCCAAAAGATTTGTCGTCCTAATGCGCCTATAGATTGATGCAGCCGCAGCGAGTGCGTCACCGGTGCTGCATTGGCGGGAGTGTCTCAACCTCATAAGGTTGGCATGATACTTGAATGCAGCACTGATGAGTAACTCGCCAGGTTGCATTCATGCATCATGACGACCAAGGTCATGATGCATTAAGACATGATGCGGTCCTTTAGAGTTAATAACCTTGTGATATTAGTACCCTAAATTAATCTGAGCGATAATTGACAATATCTCTCGAGCTGGACAGCCATTTTATCAAAGCAGAATGACACACCTCCCAGCTAACAAGAAAACGTTGTTTAGTCAAAATAACATTTTAGGCGTTATATAACGTTTTGCCATATTAAGAAGTATTAGAAAAACGTTATATCAAACGTTATAAAGTAACGTTTTTTGGTTAACTGGGCTGTACATGTTCCTCTGACTCTGCAGGGTGTAACTCACACTCCCGGAGTGACCATACACGTCCATGGCCGGTATCTTGTCACTCACAATTCACTATATGCACCATGGGTAGACACCTGAAAGTATTGCCTTGAATTTTAATAGGGTATTGGATTGGAGAGGAGGAAGGGTGTATTGAGTAGCAGGCAATCAGGCCTGAACTAATAACCATCAGTTTCAGAGTAGTGCTCAGCAGTGATACAGCCCAGTGAATAGGGTGAAGGGTGAGGTAGAGTAGAGTGGCTATTGACAACCTGTACATATGTGCAAGGTATTGGAAATACATGGAGGGCAAGTTGAAATTTGGGGGAGGAGGTTGGCCCAGGGATCTCTGCATATCATTAACCGCTAGTGGTTAGCTACCCACAATGCACAGAGTGAATTGTCAGAAGAAAAAAACATTGCTTCTACACACTGACAGGGAGCATAGGTGTAACTCACATGTGGAAACTGTAACCCAGTGCTAACTTAACATTGAATCAACAAAGATAAATGGCTGTCAATGTTGATTCAATGTTGATGCAATGTTAATCCAATGTTGAACTGAATTTCATAGCCACCTGAAAATTAATATCCTTGAGCTGCGGACATGTTGTGCAGAGCAGAGACAGCTTAAACAGAGGTGAAAGGTTGTAATCTTGTAAACAGGACAAGATTTCTTCATCACATTTGATGAATGGTAGTGGATTACTTCAAGACCTACTCACATATCCCTATGTGTAAAGGGAATTACCTCAAATTGGGGAGAATATCTCCTTATTAGAATTGATGGAGTGCTGTTGTGTGAACTCTATCAGGCCATAAATAAAAAAAGGTATGTTTCAGGTAACATGGGAAGAAAGACTAGGGTCGGTAGGTTGGATATTTATTTTACTTTATTTATTTTTTTGAAATGAAAGTACTAGCCATCCTCCGTGGAAATCCTAAAAATGACCCAAAAGTGTAAAAATATTAAATTTTCTTCAAAATTACACAACAAAACGTAGGGTCGGCCTTGTTTTGAAAGGGTCTGTCGGGTGACCTGAAACAAACCATTTATTTTGCCATTAGGATTGGTTTTCATTCAAATAGGGTATACTTTTGCACTGGTGCGGAATAACAATATAATCATCCATGACAAATGCCACTCCAGCACACAAGGATGGAGCCTTTTCTAAAGAAGTCTTGGCCTAAAGCAGAACTCCCTCCTATTGCAGAAGCTGTTATTGAAACTCCCTAAGCCGAATCAATTTCTGTGAAAGCCTTAAGTATAATGCAGACATGGCTCCCTGCAGAGGGAACATGAGGAGGGCTGTCTGACCTTCTCTTTGTCCTTTCTGACAGTCTGTCTGGAAATGTTTGATAAGATACTGCATATACATTGTCTACCGGAAACTGGCAAGTGTGACATAGGACCTGGCTATTAGGTTCTCTATGGGGGTCTTATAGCTAAGGCAAGTGGTTACATTGAAATCCAAGATATAATAATAGTAGTATTTTTCCATGCAGTCTTCTCACCCAATCTATTACTGGCTTGGAAAAAACTGGTTTATTTAGGGCAGATGAAGACATGAATTGTGAAAAATGTTAATGGCTGTTTTAAGACTTTATGTCACTCATTATATTTCAATTTCTATCTACATCTTCCCTAAATGAACCGGTCTCTTTCAAGCCAGTCATAGATTGCACCCGGCCATAGATTGCACCCGGTCATAGACAAAGACATTGGCCCAATTTTATGAGACACAGCCATAGGGTGACGTGCCCAGCCATGGTGAGTTTGGTTTGAGATTACCTGCTACCCTGCTCCCACTGACACTAGACATGCCTCTTTAAGATCTACTCTGTACATAAGTTCGTGAGACACAGCCCTATTAGATTACCAAAGCTTCTCTACAGTCTCCCAGTTTGTAGATAAGCACTATCTGGGGTGCTTGAACATATACAGATAATGACTTTCTTATCAAGTACAATCTGGGATGCTTGGCCATGTCAAAATTATAATTTTCTTGATTCTGTTTGACAGGGTGCCTGGTAGATCTTGCAGGAAATCTTTTCCTGCAGTTCATTGTTCATTTATACATGGGTGGCTCAAGTATTGTATCGGAGCATTGGAGAAGCACCCTTCCATGCTATAGTGATTAGGATTATCTACTCTAATTGGTAGTAGTGTGCACAGGCATACTATTTCTATCTATGAACTCTCGATTTCACTCCTGCTCTTCATCCATATACTGCGCTAAAATATATAATGCACTCTAAATAGTTGGGCATTGATACATTTCTTACCAGGGTACAATGACATCTATAGACCATCGTCTATAGATGAGTCTTGACCCACAGATGTAAAACCTATAGACTGAGAATGGGTGATTGTATATTCTAGTAAGCTACCTTTGCTTTGGTATAATATATTTCAGCACTATGACACAACTCACCATGAACCGAGATGGATCATTGCCTCCTATAATCTAGCTCAGGTTAATGTGTAACGTTCCTAGAAAAGGCTACATCTCTGAAGAGATCTCTTGAAAAGGGGTTTCACCGGCATGACATATGGATTTTTTTTGGAAAAGATTTGGACGTGTTTATTTGACGAGTAGTTTATGAATACAATGGTAATCCATCCACATGTGGTCAGCTGACAATGATAAGGTATATTTTATGTAGTACAGTTACTTCGAGTCAACATGTTTATGCTCAAAATGAGAAAAAATATAGTCGTGGACGATATAGTATGTTATAACATTTTAAATAAACATGGATGAGTGGAAGGAAAGTATTGCATCAAAAGACTGGAGTTATTTTCTTTAATAAGTTGATGAAGGTACAGTTCTAGTTATATGAGGAATGTAGCAGTGGTATGCGTGGCATTTAAGGTATACCGAGGTAGCAGGTTCCTTAGTAGGGGGCACCATTGCTTGATCTGGTAACCAGCGAGATAAGCACTGATACAACAATCACAATGGGTACAGGCTGTTACATAAGGCCAAAAATAAAAATTCAGGTTACCCGACCCTACCTAGCAAAACAGGGCCGACTCTAGAAATTTTTATCCAATTTTGAAAAAAAAGAAATTTAAGTAATTTTTGGGGCTGTTTCACAGTCAATTTGATGGTCCACGAGTCGACGCCAGTGTTGGCAAGTCAGCTCTGAAGTTTGCGAGTCAATTTTAGGTACTTTTCAGGCCATGGGATCAATCTGTCTTTATTAAACAATTTTGGGGCTATTTCAGAGTCAATTTGATAGTATACGAGTCAACGCCATTGTAGACGAGTCAGCGCTGAAGTTTGCGAGTCAGTTTTGGGTACTTTTCAGGCCAAAGTAATATGATAGAATAAAAAAGAGATACATATATCTATAAGTCATAAGAAGGTGCTTGCTAAGTATATTGATAAATCGGTATCAGCACCTGCCATGTGTTGAGTGGAAGCCTTTGAGCAAAGGCCGTGACTATTGACAGTTTGAACTGTCAATAACAGAATAAGATTCCCTTATTGACAGTTCGAACTGTCAATACCAGGATATAATTCCCTTATTGACAGTTTGAACTGTCAATAAGGGAAAAAGGATTCTATTATTGACAGTTCTAAAAAGGAACTGTCAATAAGAGAAAATTAATCTGTTATTGCCAGTGTGAACTGTCAATAAGAGAATAATATCCTGGTATTGACAGTTGGAACTGTCAATAAAGGAATCTTATTCTGTAATTGACAGTTGGAACTGTCAATAAGAAGATTGATTTCTACTATTGACAGTTTGCACTGTCAATAGCCGGCCAACCTTGATCTAGCTATTGACAATTCAAACTGTCAATAGTGATAAATTGTTTTGTTATTGACAGTTCTTCAGCGAACTGTCAACAGTGGGAATTTCTGCTCTTATTGACAGTCCCTTACCATTACTGCCACAAACCTGAGATCGATTTTGATGGAAGAATCAATTTTGATGGAAAAACCGATTTTGATGGAAAAACCGATTTTGATGGAAAACCGATTTTGATCGAAAAACCGATTTTGATGGAAAAACCGATTTTGATGGAAAAACCGATTTTGATGGAAAAACCGATTTTGATGGAAGAATCGATTTTGATGGAAGAATCGATTTTGATGGAAGAATCGATTTTGATGGAAAAATCGATTTTGATGGAAAAATCGATTTTGATGGAAAAATCGATTTTGATGGAAAAATCGATTTTGATGGAAAAATCGATTTTGATGGAAAAATCGATTTTGATGGAAAACCGATTTTGGGTGCAAAACCAATTTTGGGTGCAAAACCGATTTTGGGTGCAAAACAGACTCTGTGCCCAAAATCACTTTTGGCAACAAAAATAACACTTTTGGTGAAAAAAGACTTTTGTCGAAAAAAGACTTTTGGTGGAAAAAACTATTTTGCCACAAAAAAAACACTTTTTGACTGTAATGTCAGTGGGAACTGTCAATAAGGCAGAAATATTCCACTATTGACAGTTCGCATGAGGAACTGTCAATAACAAGAATAATTTCCACTGTTGACAGTATGAACTGTCAATAGTGGAAATATTTTCCACTATTGACAGTTCGAACTGTCAATAGCCGTTTTGTTGAGCAAAATGACAGATTAGGTGTATGTTTAAGGTCTACTTCTGCTGACCTAGGCTACTAGTTCTTTACAGAGTAACGCAGTTATTGATACTAATTCGTTGGTGCTACATCTGCCAAAATACTATGTAATCCGTTTCAGGTTACATGGTTTGAAATGGTTAAATGAGTAGAGAGGGCTGGTTTGTTTAATCTTAGGCCTCAGAAGTAGAAATCAGTAATAGGTATATATATATTTTCGGTTCACACTGATCTTATCTAAGTTTGAAATGATAGGACGGAGGAAAAAGTGTCCTAATGCTTTCCTGAAGAACATCCCCAGTCCCACACTTCCTTCCTCCAACGCCACAAGAGGCAGCTGAATCTACTGTACGTGTAGATATCTTTGCTGCTATAAATTTTCCAGGATTTGCTAAAAAGTACAATTTCAGGCTGATTTGAATTAGTGGAGTTTGAAACATGGTATGACTAGATGACACATATTTGCGCTGTACATATCTTTGTGGATTTTGAAATCAGGGAAATTTGCAAAAATATGTACAGCGCGAAATGAAATACATTTATAGTACAAATAAATTTCTCACTGATGTGAAGGTAAGAACTTTAGAGGGCATGTCTAGCAGCAGGGGAGTAGGGGTTATCTCATCTACGATCTAACATGGTTTGGATGTGTGCATCCTATTAAATTGTAATAAATCTCAGTCTCAGTCCTCAACCATGCTTTCACTCTCCTTCTCACCAACACATGCTTTATCCTGACATACATGCCATACTGATGAGAAGGATCTTACATGGGTGTGTCAATGGGTGCAGGGTAGGGGGCATGCCCATCCAGAGCTCCCATCGTATGGACATATGTTTCCCATTAGATAACAATCAATCGCTCTTGCTTCTGACTCTACTCTCTGCAGTTTTTGGTATGCTTCAAAATATCGCGATTGAGCTGTTTCACTCCTGCGTTGGTAGGGTGCCTGCGGGGCCAGGCAGGATACCTTTAATAGCAGAAATGTATAAATGTCTGATAATATGATTGGTAGGGGCAAAATTGTGTGCTTTTGGTAAACTGAAAGCAAAGCATGACCGACCCTAATTATTTTTGGCACTTTGCTCGAGAATAATCCTCCTTTATCTTCTAACTTAGAAAAGAGCACTAAAAAGATATAAGAATAAATAAACTCCGACCCTGCCTGATTAATCCTAATATGTAACCAAAAATATGTATCTCTTTCAAGTCTTTTTCCTTCTTTTTCCTCACATCTATTCATATAAACTCTGACCCTGCCTAATTAATTTCAATATTTAATATGTTACCAAAAATATCTTTCAAGTCTTTTTCCTTATATTTCCTCACATCTATTCATATAAACATTAATTATCTTCTCTCCTTCATTTGATTTCTCCTTTCTTGGTATAGGAATGGTATAGCTTGGCTGCGTACATATGCAGTACATATCAATATTTGCATGCATTTATCTCAGGTTGTTCTATAACTACCCACTAAAGGAACGCTGCAGCTCAAAGGAGATCTCTTCTTGATTATATATGATACCAATGCGAGATCTTAAAGAATGAAGGGGGTATGGCAGGACTGTCAAGTTAGTGTCATTAATGGGATGATAATAGGTACATAAATAAAGTATGGAGTTGGTTGTGCATAGCCTGCAAAAATAAGATAAATATACAGCAATGCAGTGTGTGTTATTGTGGAACCCATACCTACACCTGTCATGTGGTGACAGAGGCTACCTGAGCCACATGACAGATAGAGAGAAACCTATGTGTTAGGCCACTCAAAGAAATAAGTTGTTTCTCATCACCCAGCAGTGAAAAATATGATGAGGGTGTTTTTGTTTTTTTACCGAGGGCTAAAATGTATGGGAAAATCAAGACTTTTCGCAAATGATTTTCCCATCTTAGTAGTTTAGTGATCCACAAAGAGTTGTTTTATTGCAAGTTATTAATAGAGCAGTGCATTACTGACTGTCCAAGCTTTAATTTGATACCAAATATGACAGTATTTTTTCACTTTTTGACATATTTTTCACTTAAATTCTTAAATATTTTTTTCCCCCCCAAAATCAGTTTTTATGATGCGCGCGGTATATGAGAAACAATTATATTTTTTGAGTGGCCTTAAGTGTAGGTTCTACTGACCCATAATGGGCCGCTGTAGCAAGGTAGCTATCAATGGTGATGAATTGCTACCTGAAGTAATAAACAGTAATGGGCTATACTTACTGTTCATCTAGCATACAGCTGTGTCATCTGTCCATAGGTTGGTAATAACAGGAATTATCACTCCATATAATGTGGTGTATTGATAGTTAGGATGTCCAATGAAGGAAACCATGTACCTCCACAGGAGATATTTCATGGGAGAATGGCCCTTTGCTTCAATAATATCTTGAGTACTTGCATCTCATCTCATCTAATGATCGGGCACACAGAGGGTAGGTTTCACATCATTAGGCCAAAAAAAAAAGTGTGTTTCAGGCAACCCGACCCTAGTTTAAAAAAAGGGCCGACCCTAGCATTTTTTTCCGATTTTGGAGATTTTTTTTTTGTGTGCAAAATATTCATATTTTCCGGAAATTTTAGCAATTTCTTGGTCAGGAAGAATAGATCTCATGCTTGATTAATTGTCCGACCTTTAGGAAATTGCTTTTTAACAAGAATGTCCAATAATTTCATGATATTCCTAATTATTGTAAGAATTGGTGAGTCTCCTGATGACCCGCGGGTCAATGTGGCAGTTCGCGACTCATTCCAGGTACCTCAAACATTAAAAAAAAAAAAAAAAAAAAGAAGAAGAAGAAGAAGAAGAAAAAAATCCGACCTACCTACCCTTAATTCTTGGACCATGTTATCTGAAACACATCTTTTTTTTTTGGCCTTAGGGAAAACCCTTGTTACAAGGGTATTCTCATTAAGGACTTGTCAATGTGAGAGGGTTCCCCTCTTCAATTGGATGCATTGATCATGAGTTTTGGTTCATTAAGAATAGGGAGGCTCTTAGGCCAAAAAAAAAAGTTTGTTTCAGATAACCCGACCGACCCTATCAAAACAGGGCCGACCCTACGTTTTTTTATGCAATATTGAAGAAATTTGTGTATTTTTACCCTTTTTTGGTAAATTTTTGGCATATGGAGAGGCCGGCTTATACTTTCATGTTAACATTTTGAAGAAAAATTAATATTTTTACACCTTTGAGTCATTTTTAGGAATTCCAGGAGGATGGCTAGTACTTTCATGTTAAAAAAATAAAATAAAATAAAACAAATATCTGACCTACCGACCCCACATTTTCTGGCCATGTTACCTGAAACAAAATTTTTTTTTTTGGCCTTATCAAATATCCATCAACCAGTGCTTACACTATGAAATTGTATTCTCAACAATCCTGAAGATGGTGTCTATGCTCCATGTTTTGCATTGATAAAATTTTACAGAGGGAAGAACACAGCCTTATGACATGCCCTACATTTCTGTCTCCTGCATCTGAGAGCAATGGACCTGGGAGTCCACTCATATTGTCACTGCTAACAGGTTTTTGAGGATTCTGATTTTCAATATGATTTTTAATATGGTATTGCTGGATGTAATCATCCATTCCTTATATAATGAAGCCAACCTGCTTAGCATAGAAAGGAACATTGTATTTGTTCACATGGAGATGCAGTCCCTATTATCTGGTATTAGCTCTGCTTGCAGGCAGTCATTAGCTAGAGGTTGTGTAATAGCAGGTGTTTAGTGGTGTTCATCATCAGCTGCGTCATGATTGTGTCAACCTTGTAGTGATACCCTGTGGTAAACAAGGTGACTAGAGGTGTCTTATTTGACCTTTACACTGACAGTGACAGAGATGCTACTAAAATATGCTAACCGCAGAAACCTCTGTACTGGGGATTGTAACGTTGCTAGAGTCACGCCTTGCCTTTGCCTTAATCAAAGCAAAAGGGATTCTCAGCATGGCTTTGCCTCTTTCAATCATCACTGTACTGTATTTATAGTTGAATCTCTGTACTATTGACTAAATTGCTGTGACTTGCATGTATCAAATGCCGTATTACATCAGAGTATCTTTAAAATTAGGTTTTGATTGATCAACCCATTACGGACAAAAATATTTAAGATTTCCTACTGCTCAGAGGTTCAAATACACCTTCCATGGTAAACCTGGTTATTACACTCAGGAGGGTGTGGCTCATGCATGAATTCGGCCCTGCTCGCTATTCTTGGATCAGGATGGCAGTGCAGATATCCCTCAAAGGGTTAACGGTGGTCCTTCATGCATTATTCCTGTACGGATGGCTGTCCTCCTTCCTGACAATGGTTAGTGCCACCCAGCATCGGGTTACTGTGAGACCAATGGGGGAACCCAATCTGTCAATGTCTTGTGAGTCCCCAGGGTTCATGACAAAGGACATATCTTTTATCAAACAAAGCAATATGTTGTCCTTAATGGGTTAAGGACACTGCCACAGGGACTCCTGAATACTTGGTGAATTTGACAGAGCTCTGCACAGCTTATAGGAACCCAGCTTCCTCCACAGCATAATATGTTAGAACCCGATGGCTGACAAACATGACACTAACTTATCTATACGTCTCTGCCATAATGGCCAATAAATTGAGGGTTGAAGTTGAACAGTGCATTAACACATTATACCCTTTACTGTCTGATGCATGAATGCAACCATGTCAAGTTACTGCACTCAAAAAGTAAAGGGTCTCCAGGCTCTTCCAAGTGACTGTCATAAAATAAACAAGTTAAAAACTTGTCTAAGTGACAAGAAAGTGGGTCTTCTAGCTGGTATGTGCCAGCCCAAAACCCGACATTTGCCATCTCCGGATTATATTTGTAGGATGGAAACCTGATGGTTTAGACAACTTTTGACTCGTTTATTTTATGACAGTCACTAAGACGAGTCTGGAGATAGGTTTACTTTTTCAGTGCAGCAAGGGCTGCAGTCAAGCATCATATCGATATCATGGGGTTGATACAATGCTGAAATGTCTACATTGTCAATGAATTGCCCGGGTTGCATTCATGCGTCATAATGGCAAAGGTCATAGCATATGAAAGAAATGAATGGTCATCAAGGGGCCTGCAAACTCTTTTAAGTGACAAGGAAGCAGGCCTTCTAGCTGGAGTTGTCAGATGGAAGATCCACTTGGCATTTGCCAGCCCAAAAGCTGACTTTCTAGCTCCAGACTTGGCACTGCACTAACCCTTTCCAAAGGATCAGCATGGTGAATGAATGCAGGCTTGGCACATAGACTTGCCAGGGCTACATTCATACATCATGCTGACAAAATGTATAAAGCACATTTATAGCAGTGTGCAGCCATTCAAGGGGATTCCAGGATTGTGAATTTAAAAACCCTAAACTTGTCACTAGGATTGGGCCATTGCCTGGGCTAACATTGTCAGTCAGATGAGCCTAGTGTCATCTTGTGGGATGGTAACCTGGTAGGTCCTTGGATAGACAACCATTAACTTATTTATTCTATGACAGTCACTGAGAATACCCTAAAGTCTTCTTATAAGATGACTATGTGACAACTTTAGATGCTTTTAATTTATCAGTGCAGGTGATAGAGACATAGAAATGCAATAGCCTATTTCTAGAAAGATTGACAGATTGGGCTTCTCCATTGGTCCCACAGCAATCTGATGCTGGGTGGCAGTAACCATTGTCAGGAAGTAGGACGGCCATCCTGCCAAGAATAATGCATGGTGGACCACAGTTAACCCTTTGAGGGATATCTGCACTGCTGTCCAAGAATAGCGACCAGGGCTGCATTCATGCATCAGGCCTCTTGAGTGTTATAACCAGGTTTACCATCTGAGGGGGATCTGGACCTCTTAGCATTAGGAAACCTTAAGTATTTTGGTATTTTCTGTAAAGGTTAATTGATCAAGTCACAGCAATTCAATCAATTGTTGGGAGATTCAATTATGTTTTGGGTACAGTGAAGACTAAAATAGGCAAAGCTGTGCTGAGAATCCCTTTTATTTTGACCAAAGGCAAGACGTGACTCAAGCAACATTACAATCCCTTGTACAGCGGTTTCTGTGTTGGAGCAGTCAGCTTACTTAGCAGCATCTCTGTCATTGTCAGTGTAAAGGTCAAATAAGACACCTCTAGTCACCTTGTTTACCACTGAAGGGGGATCTGAGCCTTGAGCCCTTTTGGATCGCATTGTGCTCCTTGTCATCATGATGCATAAACGCAGTCCTGTTGTACTCTCTAGAGCCGTCTTCAAGCCTCGTGGGAATTTTACAACATTGATACAATCATGAAGGGCCTGTATGATGTATGTGTCCAGCCCTGGTGAGTAGATTTGGCAGAGCTGCATTCATGCAACACATTCATGTAATCCACATTAACCAAGGGTTAGATCTTATTTGGCTCTGATGTGCACACTAGTTTCCACCCACACAGTTTCCATGCTATTCTTACTACAATCTCATTAAAATTTCTTAGATAACAGTCCATTAAGGTTCTGCAAGCCCACATCCCTGAAACCAGAAAGGAAATGAGTAAGCTTTGACTCCAAACCTGCTCAATAAAAGCAGCACCCATCAGCTCTGATGTCTTACTCACACCGACGACATGACACAGCTGATAATGAACACCACCAAACACCCGCTCTGTCACAGCCTCTGACTGATGACTTCCTGAAGGCAGAGCTAATACGAGGTAATAGGGATGGCATTTCAATTTGAAGAAATACATTGCCACTTTGAAGGGTAGGAAGGTGGGATTCATTTTCTTAGGAATGGATGATTATATCCAGCATTATTACATTGAAAACCAGAATACTTTAAATCCAATTAGCGCTGACTAGATGGGTCGACTCACAGACTCATTTCTCTTATATCCAGTGTATTAGAGTCTGTTGGTTTTGAGACAGAAATGTAGGACATGACATCAAGGTGCATTCTTCCCTCTGTAAATACGTTACCAATACAATGTACCAAATTGCAGAGCATGGAAACCATCTGAGTAGTGAAAATAAAACTTCATGGTGTAAGAACTGGTTTTAACTTCAACCCCCGTTACTTGTATAAAACCCACAGTACTTCTTCCACTCTGACCCTTGCTGAGGGCCAGCAAGACCTCCATATTTTCCACTTTTTCTAGTCTCATTGTTCTACAGTCAAAGGGAAGGAGCTCATTATGTTGATGGGTCTTTGATAAGAGCTTCCCTTTCCAATCATCTCTATGAACCAAAATTCATGATCAATGCAGCCAATTGATGAGGGGAACCCTCTCACATTGACAAGGCCCTAATGAGAATCCCCTTGTCACAATTTTTTCCTCAAAGATGTGAATCCCACCTTCTGTGTGCACCATCACTTGATTAGGTAGGATGCAAGTATTGGAGATGTTAACTTATTAAAGCAAGGGGCCATTCTCCCATGAAATGATTCATGTGGAAGTATATGGTTTCCTTCATTGATCACCCAAACTATCAATACATGTTATATACAGGAATATTTCCCATCATCACCAACCTATATGTATACATACATAATGATACAGCAGCATGTTAGTATAACCAACTAATTAGTGGGATATATCTCTGTTACTTCAGGTACCAATTCATCACCATGGATACCTACCTTACTACAGTGGCCCATAGCTTCCTGGTCAGCAGAAAGTAGACTTAACACATAAAGGTTTCTGTCTCACATGGTGGTACCACCCTAAATGCCTAGTCATGCCTCGAAAAAATCAATGTCACACACCTTGGCTCTAATATTTAAAATATTTAAAATTCCCTGAGAGCTAAGCCAAATATACCATAGCTTAGCTATTGAAATTGAGAAAATTATACAATAGGTCCAAAATAAAAAAGTCAGCCTAGATTTAGTAGAGATTGCCATGGAAACCAGGACACTGATTTTGTGCAGTGAGACCTAATCAGTGTATGGATACTATATGGCCGTTTCGCCCCCATAACCCTCCACTCTTTACATACTGCCAATAAAATATTTAGCCTGGACTATAAACAAACACCTACATATTACTATGATCCTAAATAAGCATACATTTAACCCTTTTACCCCTACCCTGAGGTCCAAATTCCCAAAAATAACAATTATTATGAGGGACTATTTGGCCATTTTACCAGAAGGTGGCGGATTTAGGGTGAGATGTATATATGAAATAAATTCAGATTCTTGCTATACCCACCCAACATTCTTCGGGATATCACAGTGGCACTTCATTAAATTGACAAGGTAAGATCGAACATGGGGATTAGAGTCACATAGCATTTCCTAATCTAGACTTGCGACATGGGGAGGCCCCCATCCAGTACTCCATTATTTGATATGTTCCCTGGAGTCTATCAGATAAGATGGTTGCAATTGGTTTCCATCATATTATCTGACTACTTACTTATGCTTATTGCATTACACATGTGTTTGAGGGCTAGGGTTGACCTTACTTTGGGGAATTACCATTGATGGAGTAAGACCATACACAGTCATTATATCAGATATTTGCATCCAGGAAATTCCTTCAGGCATTATTTAGAATCAGCCTCAGCATAAACTGATAAAGTCATTGTCACTGGGGCCTGGGCTGGTGCAAAGCCAGCCACAACTAAAGGGACCAGTAGCAAAAGGATATATACAAAATACTGCATTTATGACTCATTATATCAGAGGGGTGTACTACATCAATTATTGCACGACCTAACCTTTTTGGTACGATCCTGTGTTGGTTTAACCAACAAAACCGTATTCCCATGTGGTACATTTTTAGCATACCATCTGGGTGTGTGATACGCTTTTTGATGCTCTGGACCAATCAGAAGGCTGCATTGAGTCACATGACAGGTAGAGCAATGGCAGCAATGTTAACAACACTCTCGCCGATTTAACAGCAAAACTGGGCGATTTAACAACAAAACTCAATGATTTAACAACAAAATGTGGTAGGAGGGCTAGATAGATATCTTCTGATCGTGTAATAAAGCCTGTATTGCATGCTAGGTTCTCGCATGCCCCATACCAAAACCAGACACCCCTCGGTTTGTAAAATACAATACTGGCTATGTATGTTATAAGCACTCAATCTCCACTAAAGGGGAGTCCTGGATGTTACTGTCAAACAGCATTAGGGGTTCGTGGGACCTTGGGATAGGGGCAATCTCTCAATGCCTCCCTACTAGGCAGACTGACTTTGGTTTACCAATACCTTTAGTATATGTTATAAAGGAAATAGTGCTTTTGGGACTTCCTAATGGGAATGGATGATCTGGTATTGACTGTGTGCATGGCCACAAAGATAGATTTTATGGTACTTACAGGTTGGTCTCATGTGTCCTTTCTGCCAAACTCAAAGTACTGGGAATTTGTCAGCAAATGAACAGGTCTATTTTCACCTATGGAGTGTGTCTAGCTTTTCCTTTGTTCCTTGTTGAAACATACAATAGTTGTTAATTCCAAGTCATATTGTGCATATTTGTGAAATGCAAATGGAAATTTATTCTATTTCTAAATCAGCATTTTTGTGATGCTGCAATTTAAGGCATATTCCTTAGCAGCGGAACCCCTAAAAAAGGCAGCCATTAGTGGAACTGTACAGGCAAATATAGACCAGGGATTTATTTCGTGAAGGGATTCCCAAGGTGTTCCTTACAGTAATTGCTACTTTAAAGGGGCATTCTCACCACTCGCACTTACCACATAGCAGACTAGAACAGTACTAGAATTGTGAGTGGGAAATGCTCGGTGAGAATGCCACTTTAACTAACAAACGACTGTTATTTAATGGTTGGAAGCAGGCGTCATACACTTGGTTCAGATATTGGTCACTAGGGGGCACCACCTATCCTCACCTCACCTGTGCTCAGGTATAACTAGGTCACAGCTGATCTCCCCGCAGACAGGGCAGCCAGGCAGCTGGCTTCATTTATTTTTTAACTCAGCACATTAAAAACTATGCAGTCCTGAAAGAGTTACGGATGCCTCTCATCTCTTGTTCTGGCAGGTGACTTGCATATATATACAGAACCATCAGTGGCGTAGGAAAAGTGGGGCCAGCAGTAAAATAGCCATAGAAATCCATTTGATCCCCTCAATGTGAATCATCAGCCTATTGATTTCTTGATACAAAGAGAAAAATAAAATACCTAATCAAATATTAAACTCTTACGTACTAAAACTACCATAAAAATAATTCTTTAAGTGCCTTATTACGTCGAATACGGTATGTATACATCCATACATATAATAGTGCTACTAATGCAGGACAGAAGAGCAATGAACTATTCATAATGTCTAAAACCACATTGATATAGATTAAAATGTCTACCCAAGACAAACAGTAATGTGCCTTTCCGTTTACCCAGGCCTATCTCGAAGCTCTTTATATAATCGTTAAGCTATTTTGGGATACACCAAGCTATTTTGGTGATACAACAGGTAGCTCAGCAATTAATAGCCCATGACAAAGGTCAAAGAGGCACTAAAGATGACCTTTGTAGGGTTGTTCCAGGATGTCATGGAGTACCTCTTTCCTGTGAGTTACAAATGTGTCACTGATTAGGATGATTAGGGTGACATGCCTAAAGGGGAAGCACAATCTATAAACACTTTCTTGGTAGAGCGCATTTCTCTTAGGCTCCCTACTATGGCATAATGTTATATAAATTTTTTAGATGTTATTTTCACGTAAAATAACAGTTTATTTTGTAAGTGGGGTTTGGTGTTATGATTGGTGAATGTAGCCCTAGCTGGTGAGTAACTTGCTAGTGCTGCATTCATGCTGACTCTCCAGGTTAATAAAATATCATCGGGTCAGCATGATGCACCTCTGCAGTGGATTACTTGTAGGCATAGCATTCGTGCATCATGAAGATAGATTTTGCTTCAAATCTGCTCTATTTAATGCTAAACTAGCCCTTATCTCATATGGTTTTGTTTTGTAGGGAACATTTTAGTCTAAATTATCGAATCACATCAATAGAATACCCTGGGTAAGTATAGGTACAATCGCCACACCAAACCCATCAAATATTCATTAAGTGGAAGTTGTATATTTGAAAGTTTGGGCAGTTTTTCAGGTATTCTGAATTGTTGATACCTCTAGAGAAATATCAATGTCCTATTCAGAACAGGCTACTGAAACATAATCACTGCATTCAGACAACAACAGAGGCACGAATCAACTCAGTCCTAGCCAGTGGTTTCAGCTTTACTAAACAAATTTAACTAGTAATACAAGTGGAGATTTAACCATAGACTCTCATACTTCCTGGAAAATTTAATAGCGGAATGTCCCTTTGCCATTCAGTATAGTAATCTAAACTTTAGGACCCAGAGGGTTATGTTGATCAAAGCCTAAGAAGAAACAAGATTTCACTGAGTGACCTCTGTGGCCTTAGGGTGCTATCTTCTATCCTTTTAAGACATTTCTTTTATTGTCTAGACCTGCGGCTGATCAGTAGACAGCAGCTTAGGCCAAACAAAAAAAAGTTGTTACCCGACTCTTATCTTTTTTTTCTTCTTTTTTTTAAAGATGTTCCCTAGGGCATAAGACACACCTAATGACCTTCAGCTATCCAGATTGTTATCATTTGAAAGACTAGGAAGGTGAGAATTCTTTGCATGGAAAACAGAACTGATAATGGCTTAATTAGACAATTCTTGGTTATACACTATCAAATAATCAATCTAAACAGTGAGATTCTCCCTTACAACTCACCTCATAATCTTAAAAAAAAAAATTGACCAACCTACCCATTTATTTTGGTCCATGTTACTGGAACACAGCTTATTTTTCTGTTTGGCCTCAGCCTCCCAGCGTCCTTATACAGCGGAAAACACTACCACCTACCTCTCTATTTTAAAAGATACTCCCCTTTGTCTTAAGTATCAAAGAGAGTGAGGTCTTTTTTCTCTATATCCGCAGGGCAATGTCCCAAGAGTGCACTGTAACGTGATATGTTAGCAAAGGTCTTTGATGCATTAGGGTGTGGTAGCTGTAGCGTAATAGTGCACTAAGTAGAGGTACATTATAAGGATTAGATTTAGAAATAAAAGGGAGGGGAGATTGGTAGAATAGGGCAATTTTAGACCACTCAAAAAAAGTTGTTTCTCATCACCAAGCAGTAAAACAGATGACGATGGCGTTTTTTAATTTTTTAAAATTACATTCTCTCTTTTCGCGGTCAAATTTTACATTTTAGTAATTCAGTGTCTATATATCACAAAAATTGGTTATTCCTAGCTGATTGCATTACTGACAGCATAAGCTTTAATCTAATACCAGAAATTTGCCAATGTCTCTCTAATTTTAACATATTTTTCATCAAAAAATGTAAAAAAAAAAGAAGAAAAAGTTTTATGATGCGTGCGGTTATGGTGTTTTTTAGTGCCCTTATGATAAGAAAGATTCGTCTAAAATTGATATGTTTTCAACCTTTAAACTTATTATGACTGTGTCTCACGACCTTGGGTCAATGTTTTTGTCTCTGACTGGGTGCCAGCTCTGACTGGCCTGAATAAAAAAGGTTTATTTAGGGCAGATGATGATAAAAATGGGCAACTAGTGACTAGTTTAAAGAGTTATAACATCCATTAACCTTTTCAGGCAAATTCTATCTCCATCTGCCCTAAATAACCCGATTTTATTCAGGCCGGTCAGAGCTGGCACCCGGTCAGAGCTGGCACCCAGTCAGAGCTGGCACCCGGTCAGAGACACAAACATTGGCCCAAGGTCGTGAGACACAGCCTGATACACATCTGTTTTGAAGTGACTTAAGGAATAAGACCAGAAAACATGCTGTATGATTATTAAAGCTATGTTCTCCTCAGTACCATCGGGTGACTCCTAGCTTATAGGATTGACACGGGAAAAACCATATGAGGTTTATCATCATGATGCACCCAAGTATCACTGGAGAGAAACTCGACAGTGCTGCATTGGTGCATCATGCCAACACTTATCAAATATCTAAGGTCAGTTTTATGCATGAATGCAACTTCCAGCTCACTTGAGTAACATGGGTGCATTTTTGGACAGATTTCAGCACCGGACATGTTGTACCTTGTGACTCTTATAAGCTCATTGCACCACATGTGGGTCTTGAAGGCCAACAGCAGATTGGTTCACCTCATCAAAGGGAATGGGCTGTAGGGTTCACCACTTCCCGTCCCCTGCGTGTCAGAGAGAAGGACATTGTCTCATCAGCACTGACATGCACAAAGATGGGCAGGTGGGGTGGCATTAGGCATATAACCGTATTTCCCCGCAAATTAGCCCAGGCTTATATACAAACACTAATTGGTAAACTGACCAGGCTTATACACGGGGCAAGCACTAATTGGTAAACTGACCAGGCTTATACACGGGGCAAGCACTAATTGGTAAACTGACCAGGCTTATACACGGGGCAAGCTTATATTTCTTTTAACTGAAGAAACACCCTAATACCTTCTCATAGTTTTCAGAATTACCTAATACTTTTAAATTTACTGTACCATTTCCAATCTTCTTACTAATTTAAGCTTTATCTCTCTTTAAAATGGCCGTGGACGTAAATGGAGTGAATAGGGGTTACGTAGCCGAAAGCATTATGTGAATACTTCATTTAGAAGTGGAGTTATGGCCTAAAATATGATTTTTATTGAGTATTTATATATATATATATATATATATATATATATATATATATATATATATATATATATATTTATATATACATATATATTGCAACACCCAGGCGTATGTACGGGCTCTGGCTTATACACAGGGAAATACCTTGAATAACCCTCTGGTCCTTTATGCATCACAGCGTGAACCATCCAATTGAAGCAACTTTGAGCAAAATCCATAGTTAAGTAATGACCTTCTTTGGGCAGCTTTAAGCAATTTACAGCAATTTTAATCTAAGCAAAAATCAAAGTTGCCTAAGGTTGCCTTAAGGTAGGCCATTAATCAAATTGAATTCTTGCTTAAAGTTACTTAAATCCCATGGTTTGTACAGTGTGCATAATGATGTTATGGATGGGCATTGTTCCTACGACCACAATGCTTTCACTGGGTTTGGTCACTGCCCATGTCTAACAGGAGATTCTGAGCTCAGAACTAACATGGCCGCACATTTAGAGAAACCAGAAATATCAGTCTACAGACCCTTGTTGAAAGTAATATCTCACCCTATTCAATGACTGAATGCCCGTTCTTATCACAATATCAGGCTTAGTTGTCACTTCGGCCTTCACAAAGAGCTGTGAAGCCCAAGCTTGCCCATTTCTTTTATAAGCTGTGAATGGACTTTTAATATATCTACAATTTTCTGAAGTAACACAGCTTCTCATACAACGCAAACAAAAAGTCTGAAACAACATTTCTGTCTATTTCAAACGCTGTGGTTGAAATACTCTATAGGCCTGAGCACATCCTGAGAATGTCGGACGTCTAATTGGGAGCTAGCTCCCTGACAAACGAATATCAAGGGGGCTGTGTAGCATTGTTGTTCTGGATGTCTGTCTGGCGACTTTAGGGAGTGTTCATTAATAAGCTAAAGGGGGCTGGGTTTTATGGGGGGGGGGGAAATGTGAAGATTTCAGACACTTTCTGGGGGTGGGGGGGGGGGGGGGTAAAAGATTCTGACCCCTCCTGATGGGGGGGGGGGGCAGCGTAAAAACTTTTTTTGCAAAAACTTTTTAGCACGTTACTATAATTCAAAGGGGGAGGGTGAAATCTTTTCGGCGTATTCGGTGAGAGGAGGCACAAAATCCGCTCTCGAGGAGGGGGCATAAAAAATGTCTGCCTCTGCTTGAAATCTCACCACCCCCCTGTAATTAATAAATGAAGACTTCCTTAGATATGAGACTGCTTTGTATTTAACATGTGAGACTACAGCCTGTGGAACATCATTCTCTAACTTAGAAGTCTGTGGTGAAAACTAAATTACTATTCTTGAAATGTATACCACCTTTTCGGGGAAACTTCTTACTCTCCCAAAACCTATGCCTAGCCCCCTACATTGAGAAAAGACACAGAGCTAAAGGGAGTCCAGGCTGCCTTCAGAATGACTCCCTTGTGTAAAGGAGCCCTGGCCCTGTGACTCCCTTAGCTGAGTCAGGGAGATATATGACTCCCCTACACTGATATCCCTAGGCTCCCTATACGACCAATCTCTCAGTCACTAGTGCCTAACCTAGTTAGTCATTTTCTGGCTCCCTATATGACCAACCTAGATTGGTTATCATAACTGACCAACCCACCTTAGTCTTTTTATTTCCAGGGGGAGCCACTGAGTGGTCATCGCAGGTGGCACCAACTAGTGGTAAACAAATACAACACACCAATGACAAAACTAGGTTAGCCACTTCTGACTGACCCCTCGGTCATTTTTGAATGTAACTTTGCCATTGTGACTAACACTCATATGACCAACCTAGGTTAGTCTGTACTGACTAACCCTTTCAACCTATGGCTTTTCAGTGTACTATACTCTCTTATTTCAGTCAGGCGGTCACCTAGGCTGTCTTATTCGGCCTGGACCGTCATAAAGAAGGGCAACCTAGACTCCTTTGACTCTGTTTCCTCTCTCTGTGATACTAGATTATCTAGTACCGAGGAGGTCATTCATCGAGCCTTTGCTCTAGGAGATATGGCTTTCTGTATAACATGTCTCCTCTCCACAGTGTAGGCTTCATGCATAACCTACTATACACAATAGTAGAAATCTATACATTAGGTTTGGGAGAGCCAGGAATGATCATCAGCAAATGATACTCAGTGTATTTATGCGCTCTCATGACAACAGCAGGTCTGGCAGTTGATATAACTCACCTCTACTGGAAAATATAACAGTACTTTGTCACCCAATTCAGGTGGTAGATATATCTAAGAAATGTAGCCTAAAGCAGCAATTCTTTTATTACTTCTCTCTCCCCCTGTGGGGACCTTACGCCACAAATTTGCCACTAACCCTCAAAAAGATGACCGTTTGAGGCATAAGGGCGAACCACGGGCCACTATACCACAAAAGTGGCATTAAAGCACAAATGCCCTTATGCCACAAACGCCCTTACACCACAAATGCCCTTAGGCCACAAACATCATAAGGCCATAGTATTGGCGCACTATATAGCATTTGAGGCATAAGGGCAAGTGGACATCTTAAAGTAGTAACATACTTTAACTGACTATATAGTGTTTGAGGCATAAGGGCAGGCGGATATTTTAGGGTTGTTTAGTACATTAGCTTACTATATAGGTTTTGAGGCATAAGGGCAAGATGTTAATTAAGGCCTATTTGGTATATTGGCACACTATATAGTGTTTGAGGCATAAGGGCAGGTGGATATTTTAGGGTACCTTAGGATATTAGCTGGCTATATAGGTTTTGAGGCATAAGGGCAAGTTGATATTCTAGGGCAGTTTGCTATGATTTCAACCTATATAGTGTTTGAGGCATAAGGGCAGGCGGATATTTTAGGCTTGTTAAGTACATTAGCTGACTATATAGGTTTTGAGGCATAAGGGCAAGATGTTATTTAAGGCCTATTTGGTATATTGGCACAATATAGTGTTTGAGGCATAAGGGCAGGTGGATATTTTAGGGTAATTTAGGATATTAGCTAGCTATATAGTGTTTGAGGCATAAGGGCAAGTTGTTATTTAGGGCCTATTTGGTATATTGGCACACTATATAATGTTTGAGGCATAAGGGCAGGTGGATATTTTAGGGTACTTTAGGATATTAGCTGGCTATATAGGTTTTGAGGCATAAGGGCAAGTTGTTATTTAGGGCCTATTTGGTATATTGGCACACTATATAGTGTTTGAGGCATAAGGGCAAGTTGATATTTTAGGGCAGTTTGCTATGATTTCAACCTATATAGTGTTTGAGGCATAAGGGCAGGCGTATATTTTAGGCTTGTTTCGTACATTAGCTGACTATATAGGTTTTGAGGCATAGGCCTCAAACACTATATAGTGTGCCAATATACCAAATAGGCCCTAAATAACAACTTGCCCTTATGCCTCAAAACCTATATAGTCAGCTAATGTACTAAACAAGCCTAAAATATCCGCCTGCCCTTATGCCTCAAACACTATATAGGTTGAAATCATAGCAAACTGCCCTAAAATATCAACTTGCCCTTATGCCTCAAACACTATATAGTGTGCAAATATACCAAATGGGCCTTAAAAACATCTTGCCCTTATCCCTCCAAGCCTATATAGTAAGCTAATGTACTAAACAACCCTAAAATATCCGCCTGCCCTTATGCCTCAAACACTATATAGTCAGTTAAAGTATGTTACTACTTTAAGATGTCCACTTGCCCTTATGCCTCAAATGCTATATAGTGTGCCAATACTATGGCCTTATGATGTTTGTGGCCTAAGGGCATTTGTTGCATAGTGGCGTTTGTGGCCTAAGGGCATTTGTGGTGTAAGGGCGTTTGTGGCATAAGGGCATTTGTGCTTTAATGCCACTTTTGTGGTATAGTGGCCCGTGGTTTGCCCTTATGCCTCAAACAGTCATCTTTTTGAGGGTTAGTGGCAAATTTGTGGCGTAAGGTCCCCACACCCCCTGTCTGTGATATATTCACTTAAACATTTAGTTAGCCTAATATTACCCCCATGCTGTATTGTAAGCTGTCTGTTGTCCCTCAGTAAGGTGTATCTGTAAGGCCCCTATTTTGCAAAATCATGTGACAGATAGGGCATAGGCTAGACCCTTATGTGGCAAACACTTTTGTAGTCCCCTATATTGCAAATGCTTTGGTACTTGACCAATAGAAGTTATCAAAGTGAGAATTGGTATGCCAATATTAGATTAAACTGCTCCTAATAATGATCAAATATTCGGTTAACCAACTTCCGTTGCCAATCAAGGTCAATTTCTGACCTTTCCATGCATGTCATAAGTTATCGACCATTCCGATGATTAATGATAAGGAAATTAGGTCATCAACCAATAATTAGGTCAGCCATACTCGGTTGCCAAGCAAGATCCAATCAAATGTACTGCAATTAAGTCATCAATAAATGTATCACTGGGAGAGGCGGAAATAGATGGATGATGACAAAACTCCTTAGAAGCGGATTATATATGCTGAGTGGGGGTGCAAACAGTATGGCTGCCACATGACAAAAGACATATGTAAGCTATAGCTACACTTCCACAACTTCAACCCTCTCCACACTGAGGAGGGTGACCCTTCTGGGCATGTCACATTCAATATTATCCAGACTCACAATCAAAATAATTTGAGTGCAAGTCTACCCCTAAAACCAATACAATCCCAATAGGGAGACCTTGGTTTATCTTTATTTTTTCTAACCATAAAAAATACTGGTAAGCACAGTTTCTTGCACCCTGATAGCTACTGAGGAGTCTGAAAGTAAATGCTGCACTTACTATTGATGCATTTGGGATGATATTCAAAATGATTAAAAGTGTCTAGAGCCTCGGTACAGTCTCACCTGGCCTTCACCTTCACCTTGCACTTGTTCTAGGACCATGTCTGACTTCAGGACACACCTCAATAACTGGGCACTTTTAAAAAGAAAGAAGAAGATTGATTTGCTGTAATATGCGTGTCTGGGCCCGCTACAGGATATGTGGATGGATTCAACAACAATATGGTGGGATATGTTGGATTCAACATCAACTCAATGAGTGGCTTGGCGGCCCTGGATTGGTGCATCACAATGATACCTGAACAAGAGGCGTCATGCAGTCCTTAAAGGGTTAATTATATATTGGGAACGACCACCTGTGTGCTGTGCAGGAGGACAACACAGTTATTAAAGCTTGTACCGTCATGGTTGAAGTGAGGCCAAAAGCACTTTTGGCTATAGTTCAGTTTTCATTTACAAGAGGGCTCCTAAGGGCTGGGAGCTCAGCTCTTACAGGCACAAAAAAGGGTGAATATGCTCATGGTCCCCTGTCCAAACACTGCTGCCCTCTGGTGGAACTGTTATTTTAGTCCATGTATGGAAAATGCATCCTGATGGCCCAGCTTTAAAACCACAGGTTGCTAAAAGGTAACAATTGTCACAATACACCAACCCGGCATTGCTGCAATGGTTGGCACCTATTTGTCAGTGCATGAATCTACTCTACACTGGTTGACATAATGCTTGAATGTAGCACTTGCAGGCAACTCGTCATGGCTTTATTCATGCATCATGATGACAACCATGGCCTTAAAGGGTTCGAGGTTTTGATACCTGCCAGGGACATACGGTGAAGTGCAATCAGAGCACCACTGCAATATGTTTTTCTCTGTCCTAGATTGACATTTATTTGATTTTATGGTAAGGTGATTCATTATTACCTGAGTAGTTAATTATAAAAATAGCTGACCATGGCCTTGACCACCTGACCACTAAGGAGGTAAACACACTGTTATCAATCCTTCAAGGACAACATACTGCTTAAGGGAGGGATCTTTTTTTTTTAACAAGAGGGGGGGGGGGGATGGGCAAGAACATGTTGACCCCTTTACTATGGTTCAAAGGGCCTGCATGCATGCCAAGTTTTCATTGTAAAGCAGGGGGGATTTCGACCCCTTGGCTGGGGGGAAGTTAAAAATGTCGCCCACCCCTGTTTAAAAAAAACCACTCTAAAGACAACGTTTCTTGTCACAATACACAAACTCAGCCCTGGGGAGTATAACTTACTGATGCTCCATATGTGTATCATGCTGACCATAAGAGAGTGTATCAATGCTGTTAGGCCGACATGGTTGGTGGTTGTTACACTGGCTACCTCTCAGAACCAAATGCATGGATCATGCGAAGGGTTAAAAGCATGTTTGGTGTCAAATTAGATTGACTGCAGAGGGGTTTTCCGCGACCTGGTGACCTGGGCTGTTTTCCAGGCGACTTTTCGACCTGGTGCAATAATTTAAGCGACCTGGAGACTTTTGCACCTCACTTTCCGACCTCAGGGGGGGACCCGGTGTACAACCGCTATCTGTATCATAACCGCTATCTGTATCAAATACACATAGCGGTTGACCATACAAAAATTTTAGACTGTATTTATATTTTTTCATCTTGAAAAGTGTAGTATAAGATACATCATTCATGAACGTTCCTTTTATGTTGCAACGCCTCATCCAGCTGACAGCCACTGTGCTATCTGAATAGAGTTCACATTTCCAACTGTTGTTTTCCAACTTTTTGTTTTGCTCTCCGCAGAAGCACCAGTCTGTTATGGGTTATCCAGTGCTTATTTATGCAGTGTGGTTGACAATAACAATTAGAGATGAAATATGAAAAAAATGTCAGACGTCAAATGTTCGTCTATTGTCGTTCAACAAACGTGTGACAACGTTTGACAATCGTTCTCAGTAAAATTAGTATATATACCCGTTGATTTGCTCAGTTGAAATCAAACTGCTCCTGAGCTGCTCAACTGTGACGACTACTCTACTCCTGCCACTCTACACGCTGCCTCTACTTTTCAACTTCTACAAACTAACTGTTTTAGTTTAGGATGCGGTCTGCTGGCAACAAGAGCTCTAAGAAGAGTTCTAAAGTAGCTAAGAGCAAGAACTTAGTTCTGGACGTTTCTGTGGAGATACCTCCTACAGTAAGCATTGAAGTACAGTGGATTCATCGTCCAAGTACACCTGAAGAGCAGAGTGCAGCTATCTTGGGGTTACATCACGATCTGGACTGCATGCTGGCTCCTTCCACTGGCGTACTGGACCGTGATGTATCTACGTCAGCACCAGCTTTGAGCTCTACAGACTTCAGCAACCCTGAACCGCCTCAAGATGTTGTCACTTACCAGACCCTGTCACACGTCATGCCCGTGGGCCGAGGCAATGGAGCTCTTCCCACTGCAGCTACTCCTCCAGTCATCATCGCTACTTCGACCCACTACGCCAATCGTCATCGACTTGACAGAGGACGAAGTAGAAGAAGGTGAAATCATCGGGCACGACTTGAATGAAGTACTAGATGAGTGGTTCCAGAAAGCTGAGGCTGAAGGACGCTGTGCTCCACCTTCCTCACCTGTCACTACAGCTGTACCAGCCGACATTGTAGTGAGGGATAGTGCCGGGGCCGTCATCACTCCTGGACTGACCGACACTGTTGTCGTCATCAACGGGGAAGCTACAGTAGTCACAGATAAGTATTACTCAAGAGTAGTAGGTGACACAAGTGGTGAAGTGAATCCTCCCAAGGGCGTGACGACAGCTACTAAAAGAGGTCCATCTCCACAGATTCAGCCAGAAGCAGTTGTTGAAAAAAAAAGAAGCGAAAGTACACCAAGAGTGTGGCTACTGTAGCTGCAGCTGCTGCACGTGCTGCAAAGGCTGGTGTGGGAAGTGTTACTTCCCAATCGACGGTTGCTACTGCTGTTGTGACACCGCTTCCGCCGAGGAACGGATCCAAGAAAGTTGGGTCTAAGCTGGCTAACTTCCGCATAGTCCCTTTGACTGGTGAGAAGTGGCCTAGTCGGTTTGGTTTCCCATCTCAGCAAGCCAAAGGTAGCATTGTTCCTGACCAGCTGTTCTACCCACCTGGAGATACATGCACGCTGCTTGAAGTATACAAGCTCCCCTTCATCAGTGGCGTCTCAATAAGGCAATATTTGAACAAGCCTTATGAGAGGCGCGTCAACTTACGGGCAAACGACTTCAGAGGGCTCTTCTACCAGAGCAAATCTATCATAGAGAACTATGACAGGATTAAAGAAGAAGCCAAGAAAGGAGCGCCAGCAGTCAAGAACTATCTGAACTACTTAGACAACCCTGTCAAACACACAAGTGTCTTAGTCAACCTCTACAGGGGGCAACCTAAGATCCACATCGGAACGTCGTCCTACGTGGAAGAAATGGATAAAGCGCTGCCAGCAGGTCGAGCAACAACAAGCCCAATACACTGTGGGTACACGGTCACTGTCAACACGATCAAAGACATCATGGAACGTGTCGGGCCGATGCTGGAGAGTGACAAGAACTTTTACAGAGGTGTTACTACTTGCGATGAGACTGATTAGGTGAGTGCTCAACAATTAAATTACATCAGTTGTAAGGTTCCTCAACACTGTATTGATAGGGCTGTAAATTGTTTGCATTATTTGTCTGTCTGTCTGTCTGTCTGTCTGTCTACCTGTTTGTTAGTGAATATGTTTTAGTGGAAAAAAAGGAAAGAAAAAAAAGAAGGAGAGAGTGTATATCTGAAGAGTTTTTAAAATGCATAGACACGTGAATACTATCAGTTGTATTCGGTGTAATGCACCTAGAATACCTAGACAAGTTACTATACATAACAGTAGTAAGAACTTGTGTACTTCAGAGACTTGCTTGAGAGAAGTCTTCTCTAGTGAAACAGTTTTACCTGAAGAGATTGAGAAAAACTCTCTTTTCTTAGAATATTACAAATCAAATTTCAGATCGATAGGTCAAGGTTTAGTTGTGTTAGGTTGTGTACAAGCTATATATAACGTCAGATTAACTACTTTTGAATCTGATCAAGGAGTGAGTGAGATAGTGACACCTCTCAGAGCTATACATGAGAATCAGTTATACAGTTATAGAGTAGCTGTGTCTTTTGGTCGAATTTTGACTTGCACTGAAGACGCTGAGCAAAGAGTCATGTATTTTCATGCTTCAGCTAACAACTCTTCAGTTTTTTATGACAGTGAAGACCATCAAGACCCTTACTTCTTAGTTAAGAACTCTGAGAGCTTTGAAAGTTGCATAGATCTATTGAAAAGTAAAGTGAAAGTTGACACAAGTAGACCTGACACAAAGTGGACTGTAGTAGGTAATGTGAATGTGAATCTGACTTATATTAGACCTACAAATGTGTTCTTAGGTAAGTTAGAGAGTGTCCCTGCTAGTTTCAGGAAAAGAGGTATGTTACACTTCCACCGAGACTGTTACAGTAAGAGAGTGTACAGAGACAACTTGTGTTTCTTTAGATGCTTGTCACACCACTTGTATAAAACATTAGATAGAACTGTAGAGCTTTTCAAAGAAGCTTATCCAGACACTTGTCAGAAAAAGTTCAAAGGTATTCTCTTAAGTGATTTAGATAGATTAGAGAAAGTATTCAAAATAGACATATGTAGGGGTCGGATTCCCCGTACCCTGGTGGAAAGCCCGAAGGGGTGAAACACCTGGGTAATCCTCCCCCTCTGTACCATACCGATCCAGTAACGTAGGGAGCGGAGAGTAGTCAGACACGGGTTGGTAGTGTAACGGTTAGCACGTTCGTCACCGGTGCGAGAGGTCTGTGGTTCGATTCCCGGCCGATCCAATGACTAAGTTTTCCGCGACCTCTACACTGGTGGATCTGCCGCGATGAATCGGGTAGTACGTTGACTAGTCGGCAGGAGCATTCCAACTTGCTAGGGTTCCGAAGGAGAAAACAGGGCCCCCTGTACAAGGGCCTTGGGAAGGAGAACTGGATCCTAGTACGGGTAGTTGGAGTTAAGCATGGAGTCTAGTCAACAGAATTGGCTGAATCGGTATGGTGTGGAAAGCTTCCATTGCTGGGAAGTCAGGGTATCTCAACAACTGCTTGATAAAGCCTCATTAGGACCTTCGGTCTCTGGTGGGTGAGAATGCCTGGTGCTAGGTGCCTCTATACTCCGGGGGCTGGGACTCTCTGTAACTGCTTGATAAAGCCCCTTCTAGGAGGGAGAGAAAGCCCAGGGTTGGTAACCCCCCGGAAAATCCGAATCGAGAGGACATAATGGAAGCTGGTGGGGGTAGTGTAGGGGTCGGATTCCCCGTACCCTGGTGGAAAGCCCGAAGGGGTGAAACACCTGGGTAATCCTCCCCCTCTGTACCATACCGATCCAGTAACGTAGGGAGCGGAGAGTAGTCAGACACGGGTTGGTAGTGTAACGGTTAGCACGTTCGTCACCGGTGCGAGAGGTCTGTGGTTCGATTCCCGGCCGATCCAATGACTAAGTTTTCCGCGACCTCTACACATACGAGTGTTCAAGCTGTCTAGTACTAATAAAGTGACTGTAGTGCGTAGCAAGCTTTGTAGTAGCAAGAAAGTATTGAATCTCAACATGTACCGCAACCACTTGAGTCTGATAGTAGACATGTGTAAATATGGACGCGTGTACAGTTGTGAAAAATGTTACAAAGCATTCTCTTCTAATTACAACTTGAAGAGACACACTGCTGTAACAAAAGACTGTACTAAAGTACGATTTATATACAAAGGAGGTGTGTACAAACCTAGTAGAACTATATTTCAGAAGTTGAGTGAGCTAGGTGTACATACACCTGCTCACTTAAAGATATACCCATATAAGATTGCTTTCGACTTTGAAAGTTATTTTGTAAAGAACGGTGAGAAAAGTTGTAACACAACTTTCGAGTTAGATCATGTACCACTGTCTGCTAGTGTAGCTAGTGACTTTCCAGGGTATACAGAACCAGTGTGTTTTGTCAGAGAGAGTAACAGGGAAAATGATGACTTAGTCAGTCGTGTATTAGGGTACATAGATATGTTAGCTTGTGAAATAGGTGAACGTGTCAGAGAGCGTTTTAAAGTAGTGACAGATCAGCTAGATGCTCTGCAAGCTGAAGAGGAAAGGTTAGAGAGTGCAGCTTTGAAAGCTGCTAAGTTAGAGAAAAGTAAGTATAATTTATCACCTGTCGTCAGAGCTAAACAAGCTCTGACAGCTTATATGAACAGAGTACCTGTAGTAGATTTTAACTCAGGTCGATATGACTTAAATCTAATAAAGAGAAGCTTCCACACTTTCTTCTCAGAAAGAGAAAAGAAACCTATGACGACTATAAAAAGGTGTAACCAGTACATTGCTGTATACACTGAGCACTTAGTCTTCTTAGACATGGTGAACTATCTAGCTCCAGGTTATAATTACGCTAGTTATTTGAAAGCTTTTTTGAAAGACACAGAGAAAGGTTTTTTTCCTTATGAGTGGATGGACAATGTCCGAAAATTAGATAACACAACTCTCCCACCTAGGAGGAGTTTCTATAGCTCTCTGACTGGGAAAGGTATAACTCAAGCTGAGTATAGAAGCTGTAAAGAAGTGTGGGTGAAAGAAAAAATGAAAACAATGAAAGACTACTCAGTGTACTATAACAATTTAGATGTAGCTCCATTTGTCGGAGCTATAAATGAACATAGCAAGTTCTTCATAGAAAGGAATGTCGACATGTTCAAAGATGGTTTGACACTTCCAGGTTTAACTTTGAAGTTCCTCTTTCAGAACACTGAGTTGAATGCGACACCTTATGTTCTCTTTTCACATCATGAAAAAGAAGTCCACAACTTACTGAGAAAGAATTTAGTTGGTGGACCTGCTACAATATTCCACAGACACCATCGTAGTGGTATAACTAGAATAAGAGAGCGTAAGTATGGAGTTGAGAGTAAAAAGTGTGATCACATTTTAGGAGTAGATGCAAATAGCTTGTACTTGAAATGTATGGGTGAAGCTCATTGTACAGGGTTCTATGTAGTGAGACGTCACGAAGATGATTTCAAGCCTGTTCTCAGTCAGCAAATCAGTTACTCAGCTGTAGAATGGCTCCGTTACAGAGCTATAGTAGACAAAGTACCTATTTTACATCAATACAACTATGGTGAAGTCAGTGTAGGTAGTCAGCGTATAAGAGTAGATGGGATAGTCCCTGATCGTAAATTGATATATCAGTTCCATGGTTGCTATTGGCATGGTCATACATGTCAGATCAACAAGACATTGATGACTAGTACGAAGGGTCGGGAATGGATAGAAGAGCGTTCTAGTAAAACAGCTGCTGTAACTCTGTATCTGAAAAATTTAGGTGACACAGTAGTAGAACAATATGAATGTCAGTGGATCAAATTACGAAAAAACACTCAGTGTTTGAAACTGAAACCTGAATGGAGTGTTAATAGACCGTCTTCAGCTGGTAAGATGAGTCAAGCTGAGATAATAGAAGGTGTGAAAAGTGGTTCAGTGTTTGGGTTGATTCAAGTAGATATTCACACACCTGAACATCTCAAACCATATTTTGCTGAAATGACACCAGTTTTCAAGAACATTCTTGTCAGCAAAGAAGATGTAGGTGACCATATGAAAACTTATCTAGAAAGTGTAGGGAAACTGCGTCAACCTCAGAGACAGTTGATAGGTAGTTTCCATGGATCAGGTCTTCTACTAGGTACTCCGTTACTTAAGTGGTATCTAGAGAAAGGTTTAGTAGTTAGCAAAGTGCACTTGTTAGTTCAATACACACCTGAAGAAACTTTCAGACCTTTTGTGCAAGAAGTGACAGCAGCTAGACGGAAAGGAGATGAGAATGTTGACTGCAAGATCCTGTCTGACTTGTATAAACTGTTAGGTAACAGTTCATATGGTAAGACTATATGTAACAAGCAGAATTTCTTGAATACTAAATATGTAAGTCCAGATCTTGCTAGTCGACATTGTCTGCACTGGTCAGTACAACAAGTGCATGACATCAGTGAGAACACTGTAGAAATGTCATCTCTCCCGACTAGTATCACATACGACTTACCTGTTCAGATTGGGTTCATGGTATACCAGTATGCTAAACTGAAAATGTTAGCGTTCTACTACGACTTCTTGTTGAAGTTCATTGACTCAAAAGACTTTGAAATGTGTGAAATGGACACTGACAGTTTTTATTTTGCATTGTCTAAAAAGAATTTAGACGAAGCTGTCAAACCTGAGATGCGTGAGAAATACTTCAGAGAGCGTCACAAGTGGTTACCTTCTGAATCTTGTGATAATCCTCAACATAGAGAGACGTACATTCAATGCAGAACACACAACTACCCATGGGTACAACCACCGTGTTGCTATCGCCGCCTGGAGTTTGACAAGCGAACTCCAGGTCTGTTCAAGATAGAGTGGGAAGGAGACGCTATGACATCTTTGAACCCTAAATGTTACATGTGTGTCAGTGAGAGAGGGAATAAGACTAGTTGCAAAGGAGTTATCCAGAGGCAGAATAATCTTACTGAGACAAATTATCAGAACGTTTTGAAAACAGAAAAGACTCATGTTGTGACAAACAGAGGTTTCAGAGTTATAGACCATCACGTCACTACATACTCTCAGAACAAGCAAGGTCTAAATTACCAGTACATTAAGAGAATAGTATGTGAAGATGGTGTCAGCACTGAACCTTTAGATATATGACTCTCTCTTTCTGTGTGTGTGTGTGTGTGTGTGTGTGTGTGTGTTTGTGTGTGATAAAGACAAGTGAGTTGTATCACTCAAAAAAAGTAAAAAAAAACAAACAGTATTTTCCTACAGTAAAAAGAAAAGAGAAAATAGTTAAAGAGAAAAAGGAAAATTTTCTGTGAAGAAAAGAAAATTTCTACAAATGGAAATTAAGTAGTACTAACTATATAGTAAAAAAAAGAAGGAGTAAAGGAAAATTTTCTGTGAAGAAAAAGAAAATATTTCCATAATTGGAAATTAAGTAGTACTAACTATATAGTAAAAAAAAAAAAAAAAAAGAGAAAAATTTTCATGAAAATTTTTCATAAAAATGTAAATAATACAGCTTCTATAAAGAGAAAGAGAGAGAAATTATAGTTGAACATTCGAGGAAATTATCCAATTTCTCTGCGAATGTTTCACCTCAATTTCTCTCCTAGTGAACTATATCGCTAAAAAAAAGCTAGTAAAATAACAAAAAAAAGTGAACTGTATCACACCAAAAAATAAAATCAGGCGTGAAAAGAGAGTTGTTACAAAGACGCCACTGACTGATTTCAGACTACTTTACTAAACTCTCTTTGTCCGTCAAATTCATCAGAGAAATTTTTTTTTCTTCTGATTAGTGTCAAGAAATATATACAATGGCTGACAGCAAGTTGACGTCAAAAATAGACGATATCCTTGACTCTGTCAGTATGTACAGTTCTATATATGGTAGTTGTAGTTCTAGACTTGATGCTTCAGCACCAACTCTCTCAGCACGTGAAAGTGAGAAAAATGTTCATACACCCCCACGCATTACAACTCATGTAAGACCAGTGTCACCTCGTAACTTCGACACAGCTTTGACTTGTGGTTGTAAAGGTCATTTCTTCTGGGAGTTCATACCTGTAAATAATATTAGCTATTTTAGAGGAACCTTACCTGATGTTGTTGAGCGCTGTTTTTCCAGTATACATGTGTACAGAGATTTCCATGAAGCTTTCTGGGATGCATACACTCAGTGTATAGAACAATCCACATTGAATCTGCCTATATTCGTTGCAGATTTCGCCATTGCTGTGTATCAAATCCATAACTCTCTGACTTGCCCCAGACACTATGCTAGATACACTCTAGGGAGTTTCAAGAGCTTCATGGAGTTCAACGAAGTCTTACGTGAATCACCTATTATAGGCGCATTCTGTAGGTGTAATGTTCCGATGAACCCTTCAGATATCGCTTACAATGTGTGTTTCACGTGTCTGCAAGCTACTCTAGAGTTGAAAGCTTTGTCTCTCACAGCAGTGTTACAGCATTTCTCGTATGAAGTCAGTTTCAAAACTGATTACTTGAATGCTCTGACTCCAGGTGTGAGAAACAAGCGCGAATACTTTCTAGCTCAGTCATTGTTTGATGTGAAACTATCTAAAATTATGAAGATGGGGACTGGTTGGGTGAGTACTTGGAATACTCGAGGTGTTTCTTGGAAAGGCCAGAAAGGTTTCACAACCAATCGTTCTTTCTGCATCATGTGTAACATTGCAGGGAATGGTCATGACTTGTTTGTGTGCAAGAACTGTACAAAGTATAAAATGTGAATAAAGTAACCAAAATAATATTTCTTGCCTTGTGTTTGTCTTTAGCATGTGACGGCATTACTCAATGTCATTGTTGACATTTATTTCAACCACGTGGTCTTAAACATATGTCATTGTTGACATTTATTATAAGCACGTGGTCTTCAACACGTGTACAAGTGAAGTAGGTCATGTTGACATTGTACTAGCCAATCAGAAGCTTGTAAAGTATGTCATGACCTCTGATGACGTCACTTCCTGTCATTTAGAAGCTTCTGATTGGTTGACAGAGGTCACTTCCGTTCTGCAAGTGTCAACTGATCTAGATGCACCCGTTTACTACGCGCTGAATATGCTCCTATATACTACTACTACGGTAAATTTATTTGTATGGTTAGGTGCGAAGGTAAATTGCATGTCAAGGATATATATCTGGGTATGACAGAGATAGTGCTCTCTTTTAAAGCACCTTGATACAGATAGTGGTTACCATTACAACCACTATCTGTAGTAACACCACTATCTGTATCAACCATCATTGGGGGGTATCCATGCAAAGCAGAAAACTAGTCATATCCTAGGTATTATTACTCCATTGTAGATGCATATGCTTGCTCTCCTCTTGTGTTGGGACTCCAGTGACATCACAACATGGCGAGGTGCAAAAACTGGCTGAGTGGGCTGTGTTGGAAAAGGCGTGAGAGGTAGCGACCACATGTGTGGCTGCAGTAGGGATATATCCACCCTTATATACATGAAATATATGAACTTTATATGAGCTATATTTTGAAAGGATCAATATAAAATGGAAAAAGTGTGTCATTGGATCTTTAAATGTTTGTGCCTACCCCTGAATAATATAACTGAAAGCAGAAGTTTGGCTTCAAATTTTATTTATATACTATAACTGTTATACTTATATATTTACAGATTTACCAGGCCATTGACATGTTATGCAAGAATGTAGATGACATTATGTTCACATCCTATTTTTATTTCTATAACTGCAGCCGACAAGTAACTCACCAAGGCTCCATTCAAACATCATGCATGATCAATGGCATGATGCATTAAGGCATCAAGCCGTCCATAGAAGATAATTTGTTCCACTTGTGATGCCATTTGTGGTATGATACAGATAGCGTTTATTGATACAGATAGCGGTTGGATGTGCCTATTCACAGTGGTCAAGAAGTTGTAACAGATAGCATTGGTTACTACAGATAGAGGTTGGAGGGTTACTACGCATAGCGTTATTTTGATACACATAGCGATTGGATGGTCAACCGCTATGTGTAGTTGATACAGATAGCGGTTAGGATACAGATAGCGGTTGTACACCCCTCTGCACCCCCATTAAAGGTGCTTCTGATTTGTGTACAAGCCCCGGCTTCTACACAAGACTTTACGGTATCTGTGTACAGGGAAACTAGTAAATCTCCTTATTGAATATTTGACTGTAATGCCTAAACGTTTTTTTGTGCATTTTCAGTTCAATATTTCAAATATACCAAAGTCCAAAATGGCCTTATAAAGATCTTCTATTGATACAGTTAAGGCCATAAATACCATCAGCAGTTAATAAGGCAGCTGCTTAATGTATCAATGAACAGTGTCTCGTAAAGATGTATGGTAACCATCCTTAATTTTGGCAAAGGCGCAATATTGAATCTAACACTTTTTTATAGTTTACCATCAAGAATCAAACCAACAATATCTTTATTTTGCAAGTTTGTGTAAATCAACAGCCAAAGAAACATAAAGTTATCTCTCAGATGTATAAATGGCCATATAGGTTAACACTCCTTTAAGGATTTATACACTCCTAAAGGGGTGTTTGGACTTCATCCCCATACAGTTTTAAAATAGCCCTAAAAGGTCACCAGAAGTTTATACTGATTTACCGCTGGATGGTCGATGTGTTCACACGTACGTACCCCTATAATATATATACAATATGCCTCTGTATGTACTGTATAATTATATACTCCTGGTAGGTGAGAGGCAATTCTACTGACTCGAGACACCAGGAGTATATCTGACATTCAGCCCCGCTTTCATAGATTGATTATGTAAAATAGGCTGATTACAGCTCTTTTTTCACACATGTGGCTTGGGAGGATATCCTGTATAACCCTACTAGAAGGTTATATCTCTGTGTTCTTTTAGAAATACAGTGATCATAGCATATGCTTGAGGAGTGTAGCCTCATTCTGATACAGCATAGTCATATATAAACTAAAACATGAGCCAAAGCTGACAGCTGGCCTCAGTGGTCAAGGTCCTCGAGTACATGGCACTTATGGCTTAGACTTCCAGACCCCGGGTACAAATCCCATGTAGAGTAGAAGCTACATATTTCTTATTTCTCACCCCTGGATATTTCCCCCCAGAATCCCCTTCTGTGTCTTATCCAACCTGTGCTTATTACTCTCAGGATGGCAAAGTGTTGAATGTATGCCAATTTTTGAATATGGAATATGATTAAATTGTTTTGCTGTTCTGATATTTCAAGGGGAAAAAAATAGAAAAGAAGAAAAAGGAGAAAAAAATAAGGAAAAAAACCCGGGGGGATTCATATAAAAGTAGCACCAACTAAACAGCACTCTACAACTTTGTCTAAAGGGACAATACCTCACCACTATAGGTTCTAGCTTACATGCTTAGACATATATGTGGCTGTGTGGTCCTGCTGCTAGGGTAGAGGGGAGTTATTGTTTGTATTGGATCGAATGAGATTCAAACCCCTTAAAGTTTTTAAATAGAGTTACTCATTGGACTCAAAAAGTCAGAAACAGTACATTTGGTGATTAGTATCACTGCATGAGTTGTGGTGGAGTAGTTGGTTATCTGTTGGGCTCAATAATTCAGAATAGCAACAGACCTATTTTTGTATGTTTTGCATAATAACTGTGGTAAATATAGTCAATTGTGAGAGGTTTCGATATATAGATGTGAGCAGGCAAGCAAAAAGGGTATTCTGAAGGGAGATTGAAATTAGTGTCTCCACATAGGCTATGTTAGGGACAGGGGAAAGAAATCAAAGTCATGTAGGGGCTCGGATTCCCCGTTCCCTGGTGGTAACCCCGCAAGGGGGTATCACTCGGGTAATCCGCTCCCCTCTGTGCCATACCGATCCAGTAACGTGAGACACGGTCTATCTGATAGAACAGGGGATGTAGCTCAGTGGTAGAGCGGTCGCTTGGCAAGCGGAGGGCCCCGGGTTCGACTCCCGGTGTCTCCAAAAACGTTGTTTTCGGAGAAACCGTGTCCCTCACACTGGTGGAGACACCGAGCATGCTCGGTGCAAAAATGTTGAGAAGTCGGAAGGAAGCGTGCCAACTTGCTAGGGCTCGGTGACCTTGGAAACAGGGTCAGCCCCAGATGGTCCCAGGAATGGGACCTTCGCCGACTGGGAGCAACCGAGTCCTAGTACGGGTAGTTGGTTACGCAGTTAGAGACTTGGTTACAACAATGATTGGCTGAATCGGTATGGTGTGGAAAGCTTCCATCACTAGGAAGTCAGGGTATCTCAACACTGCTTGATAAAGCCCCATTGGGACCTTCGGTCTCCAGTGGGTGAGAAGGCCTGGTGCTAGGTGCCTCTATACTCCGGGGGCTGGGACTCTCTGTAACTGCTTGATAAAGCCCCTTCTCGGAGGGAGAGAAAGCCCAGGGTTGGTAACCCCCCGGAAAAATCCGAATCTAGAGGACGTGATGGAAGCTGGTGGGAGCAGTGTAGGGGCTCGGATTCCCCGTTCCCTGGTGGTAACCCCGCAAGGGGGTATCACTCGGGTAATCCGCTCCCCTCTGTGCCATACCGATCCAGTAACGTGAGACACGGTCTATCTGATAGAACAGGGGATGTAGCTCAGTGGTAGAGCGGTCGCTTGGCAAGCGGAGGGCCCCGGGTTCGACTCCCGGTGTCTCCAAAAACGTTGTTTTCGGAGAAACCGTGTCCCTCACAGTCATATAAGGTCAACGGTTTCTCTATATTATAGGGATTTCGAATCATTTTCAATCTTGTTTATAACTTATCTAGAAGCTGAGAAAATTGTATTTAAAATGATGAATATGGACTGTTGTGTACACTATGGCTTATAGTGTAATATGCTGTCTGGAACTATGATCTGGAGATTTGCCTGTACTGACAGGGATACTTGATAGCTTGATACCACAAGAATTATGAAAATCAGTTTACCAAAATTCATGAAAGGGTGTTGCCCATGAATTCAATCATGGAAGAGACCTTTTCATTTCGATTTCAGCAATAGATGCCTTATCAATTCCTTTATTAGCCTGCATAACATATTTAAATTGAAAAAACTATTGTCATGGCGATGAAAAAGAGGTCAATTTAGGGGGAATGTTCCAAATAATGAAATAAAACATTCAAAATAAGGATATTTATTTCATTACAATATGTGTAATCAGAAACAGTATGAAAACCTCACTTAGAGAGTGGTCTTTGTTTTGTATGAAAAACAGCAAATATCGCGACCCATTTATTTAACCAAAGAAGTCCGTATTTAACATCCCCTGTGAAATAACCCATATCTGTACTTCACGACCCTGTGATGTCATCAATGATGTCATCAATGGCGGTTTGTTAACATTTGTACAGTGTAGAAATTTTAGGCTATTTTAGGCTCTCCCTATCATACTTTTGGTATTTTGAATCGAAAGAGATAAAAAATAAACACAAAAGCACACTCATTTAAGTCTGTTGAAGGGTTGTTTCACTTGTTGAAGGTGGGGCAGCATTTCACTCAGCCTACGGCCTCGTGAAATACGGCCCCACCCGTGAAATAACCCTGTCAACAGACCAAAACTTAAGAACCTTTGTGTATTCATTTACCAACATTTGGTCCGACAATGCGAAAAATCATCAGACTGCCCATTGAGAGCCCTGGGTCAAGATGAAACTAGAGTGCACACATATCATGCTTCTTTTATGGCAGTAGTAAATAGAGTCAGCTGCTACATTACCACTAGTACCAGCTGTAAACATTACGTCAGACTTGCTGGCTATACTGTGTTGCCAGGTCGCAGGCTGTGCTTTCGAAATGGGGACAAAAGCACTATCTTGAGATGGTTGAGACTCGGTAGTCACTTGGTAGTCTATTTATTATGAAGAATCAGGCATTCATTATCATTTTCCCCACCCCCATCAATTGCTTGAAAGGAATGACCCTCCCACCACCAAACCTTCCATATACGGGGGCATTATGTGAGGAATTAAATAAACTGTAATAAGTTTTGACCTCCAGCATGGACACTTAACAAGTCTTACCCCTCCCCCTCCGAGAGCCTGTCCTTCATCATTAATGACCCCCACGCTCCCAATCCCCCCCCCCCCCATGACAGTAGTTGAACCATCCCTGAGGTATGTCAGCAGCAGCAGTGCGCCTCCCGGCTGCATGGCTGGTGGCTGAATTGTGGGTAACCACTGGTAATAGTAGCAGCAGCAGCAGCAGCAGCAGCAGCAACAGCAGCAGCAGCAGCAGCAGCTCCATATAACGTGTGTATCAGACAGCATGGAGCTTAGTCCTCACTGCGCGGGTCCTGGAGCAGGAGCCTGGAGCAGGAGCCTGGAGTAGCAGCGGTTGGCAGGCAGGTAGTACAGGAGTGACATGCTCCTGACACCCATCCCCAGTCTAAGGCCTGCTCTGTAGGTACACATGGGTCACATAGAGCAGAGAATACTACAGTCACACAGTAATGGTGTGAGTGATAAAGCTACTACTACTACTACTTCACACAAGCTACTACTACTACTGACTCGCCTACAATCAATGGTTGTGTCTGACTCAGCTGGACTTACGCATGGTGACTTAGTAGTGGCTCATAGTAGGCTGAGTTGACTTAGTAGTAGCTCATAGTCAGCTGACTCAGTCGTTGTGTCTGAGTCATTTGGAGGAGCTCATAGTGGGTGAGTTGACTCAGTTGGTCGTGTTTCACTCAATTTGAGTAGCTCAAAGTAAGCTGACTCAGTGGATGTGTCAGACTCAGTTGGAGCAGCCCAAGTAAGTTGACTCAGTTGGACTATAGGTAGGGTGCTCCTTGTACCTCGTGGTACCAACCTGCTCTCCCAGATGTGGCCTGGGAAGGTTGAACCCAGAAGACAATGTAGCATGGCTCCTCAAACAGGAATTATGAACTAAAAACTTAATTTTCACCATCACAATTCCAAGTGGAGTACATGAGTGTTTTATATCTAACTCTTGGGTAGGTGCAGGGGTATTAAAGCTGCTGATAAGGCCTGAGTATGGGAGAAGGCAGCTTACTGAGGTTGTGGCCATTAAACTGTTAAAGCTGGGCCGTCAGGGAATAAGTTCAGCATTTTCCATACATGGACTAAAATAACAGTTACACCAGAGGGCAGCAGTGTTTGGACAGGGGACCATAAAAACCGTCCAGCTACAACATATTCACTCATCTTGTGCCTGTAAGAGCTGAGCTCCTAGCCCTTAAAAGCTCTCTTGTGAATGAAAACTAAACTATATCCAAAAGTGCATTCGGCCTCACTTCAACCATGACGGTCAAGCTTTAACAGCCCCCAGTACAACTCTAGCACCTTACACCACCCAGGGACCCCACCCAGGGTGCCTGGTACACATTGCTTCACGTGTAGACAAACAGTACACTGAGTACAAGGAGGTGTACACCAGATAGGATTACTTTAAAGCAACACACGTACAAAGCATCTACACCTCGCCTTTTTAGTACTGTTCTAGTGTACTTATAAGGACTTTGATAGTGGTTGGAGTGCAGCCTTAAAGGCGCAGATCTCGGTACCCCTCCAGCAACAGTCGGAGTGCAGTCGGGACAGGTACTCTGCCCTATCTATAGGGGCGCTTGGTCTTTAAGCCTATGGTGAGCTGCAGGACTATATACAGGACTACTTTCAAAGCTTAGTTCTGGAGCTGGAGGATTAACCAGCAACATCACGGTAAGTAAGAGTAGATGACACAGCATTACATAACAAAGGTTCACAAATATAATTCCCCACCGTGGGTTATTTTACGAGGTGAATATAAGTGAAATAACCCTTAGTGAGGAACTATATGGGTGCTCTTATGTGTTTATTTCATGTTGTTGTTAATAATATTTGTTAAAATTCCACTTAATTGATCTGAAAAAAGCCATTTTATTGTGATTAAATAATCAATTTTAGTTATTTAAAATGCCGTGAAATACATAATATGGGTCATTTTTAGGGTGTGTGGAATACGGCCTTCCTTGGTCAAGTCAATGGGACTGCTGTGTTCACCTGAAGAACAGGTACCAGACCTCCCTCTAAACAGGGTGTACTATACTGCCAGAGCTAGATGGACAATTTACCCGCTTATAGCCGCATATTGCTTTAATGCACTGAATACGGCAGTCCATGAACAGCTTTTCCATAAAAACATAGGGCGTTCAAATGTCCAGACCTCTGATGAGAGGGGCTGTAGGGCGGCAGTTGCCATATACTGTGAAAGTAGTTATTTTCACAGTTCAAATTTTTGCGGATGGATGAAAAACAAATTCACGGGTATTTATTCCATACTTAAGCATAAACAATTTTGCAGACTTTTCTGTTTGTGTGAAAATCGTGAAAATATATACACAGCACTTTCACAGTAGCATAAATGACTGAGTACCCACCCTATGGCTACTGCCCGGTGCTGCGCTGCTGCATGGTGCAGTGGTGTGGGCTAAACCCCACCTTCTCCAAATGACGTTTTGCGTTTTCCGTTCGCTCCACTCCATCTCTGAAACTGAACACCTATTTCAAAATATCTACACACCTGAGATATAATCCATAAACTGATACATAAAGTAAGCATTCTCTATCTACTATAGTAAGCAGTGTGTCTGTTAGAATTTACAGCATATGGAAAAAAGCTCACATTGACCAGTGTTTACTGGAGGCTGTGTCTGCACAAATTGATAAAAGTTGAAAGTTCCCGGTGCAAGTTGTGAGCAGCATAAATGAAAACGGCTCATTTATAGGGTGGATGCATATGGAAATGGCCCAACAAAGGTTAATGGATGTTCTAAGACCTTATAGTTCTAATTTTATTCTACTTGGATTAAAAGAAAATCTAATTCCCACTCATAGATTGCACACAGTCATAGCCTTTTACCTTGTATTGAATTGGTGAGACATGACCTGGAGGTGTCTAGTTAGAGGCTGGCACCATGTGGCAGTGACCCAGTACCCAGGGGTGACTGGGTCAGTGTGCTGATGACGTGTTGACAGAAGCCCCTAGACAGCTAGTGTAACCCACACTAGGCCTACCTATAGCCGCAGTGCACTCTTCTGGATATAGGATTTTGGTGTCTGGAAAGCTCTGTTCAGTCAAATGCAAGGCTGCTTTGATTCTACCTCCTCTGGGCTTGATATAAGTTATCTTGGCTTAAAGCTCCACATGAAGCATCTTAAATCAATATCTCACCTTGTTATGTTTTTAGAATTAAAAGATTATTATTAATTTCTACAGATTAGGGCCCTCTGAGGAAGGTAGTAGGTGTAGACAGGACCTCCTAACTGCATCTATACAACCCTATCATAGCAGTCTTTGAGAAAACATGCAGGACAGTGGCAATGTCCTCCCAAAATGCCAAAGATCCAGCGGACTCACAAGTGTAGCAGGACCGAATGTCCAGTCATATGTTGGGCTTTTCTGATTACAAATAAAGTGTATTCTTAATGGACAAAACCTTTTTATATTTAAAATGCAGAAATCATCAGATATGTGGTGATCCGGTCTTCCAAATATGTAACCGGTCCTGCAACATTGAAAATTTGCAGGACCGAATGTCCTGTAGAATGAAAAAGTCTTTAGCAAAGACTGCTATCAATTGGTCAAGACGTCTCTATAACTACCCAGTTGTTCGACACCTGGATGAGCCACTCACAGCAGCCAAGCAGGGAGTAGCATCCCCTGCAGAAACGCCTTGTACATGCAGTGTGTGTAGCGTAACATCAGACTTGTAACCATATATAGGGCTGTGTCTCACGACCTTGGGACAATGTTTTTGTCTCTGACCGGGTGCCGTCTCTGACCAGGTGCCGTCTCTGACCAGGTGCCGTCTCTGACCAGGTGCCGTCTCTGACCAGGTGTCAGAAAAAGGTGTTGTAAAAAGAAGTATACTCCTATTTATAAGGATTTGTAAAAACGTTATGGCAGGTGTTATTATAATTATAATTAGCCTCCTGCTGTTGGTATTTTGACCTTATCAAGCCAAGCCAGTCAGAGACGGCACCTGGTCAGAGACAGCACCTGGTCAGAAACGGCACCCTGTCAGAGACAAAAACATTGGCCCAAGGTCGTGAGACACAGCCATAGACAGAGCTGCACGCCAAAGTGACTGAGCCAGTGGATATTTCACTTGTGGTGCTTGTGACGTATTGCACGCTGGCCGTAGGCCTAGTGCAATACGGCCCAAGCACCATAAGTGAAATAATCACTGACGAGGGCACTTTTAAGTGATGCTCTGTATTTATTTCATGTTTTTTTCATGCATACTTCATGTTTATTTCAAGGTCTTATACAATAATAATAACACTGGACTGTTGTTTTGAAATTACCGAGGGTCATGTGACCCTTGGCAGCGTGCAATATAGGGCCACAGTGTGCAACACGGCCTAGGGTTATTTCACGCTTCCCTGGGGTACGGCCCTCCCATTGCTTTAACCTTAACAGGCCGTATTCACCATGAAATAAGCATAGTTATTGTTCCAGTTTTCCCACTTATGCCACTATGTGTGGTACATACCACACAGTTTGGAATCTTTATAGAAAGGTTAACTATGTTTAAATAATGTGGTTCAGGTTTATGGAAATGCCTTTCTAGTTAACGTACTTGATTAAATGTGAAGATAAACTCTTCAATACATTCCAAGAACATCAACAGTATAGACCTTTGCGGGTAAGGGAAATAACCATAAGGCTAGGCCCTATCTGTGTGAGATATATGTATGGCACTGCCTACTAGTCCATGTAGACCTATGATGTTGGCATCTAATTTGATGTATATGGCCAATGGTCTGCAGAATGTAGTGTGAGGCAAATGTAACTTAGCCCTCTTACACGACCAGAAGAGGTGGAAAACATATATGCCTTGTTATCGAACTCTCTTGGTCAATAACCTCACCTATACACCTCTATGACAGGCCTCACCTGGCCTGCCCTCTAATTATATAAACCTGTTTCCCCCACCCTGATATGAGTACAAAATCCACCATACCTGTATGCTACTCATGTATTCAAGTACCCATTTAGACTCTCCCTCTTCTGATGGGTCAACTGCTGATAAGCCTTGGGGAACACAGAGTCAAACTCATTTGACTCTCCTCTACAGGTGTCATATGGGAGACAAACTGTGACTCTGGCTGTCAGAGTTGTGATGACTCCTTTACTTTTCTCTGTTTACATGAATGTAAAGGGCCAAATACACACACATTTAGTCAGACCTTTCAAAGACCAGATGTCAGTGGTACACTGCCCTAGCCTGAGCAGCTGGTAGCTTTTCTCTCCCATCAGAGTCAATTTTAGGTTTCATAAATGTTATTATCCACTTCTCTATGAATGCACATTCCGTATCTGATAAGGCAGCTTGAATGATAGGAAACAGCTCATGGGATCATAATGTGAGACTAATTGATATATGTTGCCTTTACTCAAAAAGTAAACTTGTCTCCAGACTCTTCCAAGTGATGGTCATAAAATAAACAAGAAAAAAACGTGTCTAAGTGACAAGGAAGCAGGTCTTCTAGCTGAAGATAAAAGACCCACTTGGCATGTGCCAGATCAAAACCTGACATTTGCCAGCTCCAGATTCTATTTGTAGGATGGTAACCTGATAGGTTAAACAACTTTTGACTCGTTTATTTTTTGACAGTCACTTTGACGAGTCTGGAGACAAGTTTACTTTTTCAGTGTGGGCTGCATCAGCTGCACATGCATCTTTCAGCATTGCTGTCTGAGGTAGCTGTAATGGACAGATCTATAGACCAATGCAGCAAGGAAGGGGTGACTTTTTCATAATAAAGTTATATTAACGTTGGTCTGAGCGCAATCATCATAGCTGTCTGTAATGCCTATGCTTGCAAACATCTCATATCAGTAGATTTACCGGATAATTGTTGTATAAATAGTATATATTAGAATGCGGTACTTAATCAGTCACACTTCACAAATGTTCAAAAACCTTATCAGCAATTCTCTGAGAAGTCACCCTTACTAACTGCATAGATCTTTAGAGTAAGGGGTGATATTGTTGGTGGGCTAATTAGTGCAATTGGCAATGCACGGCTGGCCCGGCCCCCTGTGAGCACATGTTGTGCCAAAATATAGTTATCTAAGTGCTAATATAACAGTGACATAGTTATGATAAGGGCAATGGTGGGGAGGGGGAGGCACACAGACAGGAGAAGTGTTTGAATAGGCAATCTTCTGTTAAGTCCTTACTTGACCAGCCACCTCCTATCTAACCATACTTATAGTTAAAGTGACATGGTCCGATTTTTAGAAATATTTTAAATGCTGCTTAAACATGTTTCAAATGTTAATACAATATTATATTTGGAGGATAGGGCACAATGCAATGTCCTCTATTTGCAATAAGAGCTCAATTAGAGTTCAGATGTGGCTTAAGTAAAGTATTTTACAGTTTATTTTCAAGGCCGAAAAAAAAGAAGGTGTGTTTCAGGCAACATGGTCAGAATTTCTAGGGTAGGTAGGTCGGATTTTTTTTTTTTTTTTTTTAACATAGAGAGAGTACCATGAATGAGTGGTGAATCGAAAAATCAACTCGTGACTCAACAAAATGACTCCATAATTCCTCCATTGACTAGGAACATCAAGAAGTTGTTGAATATACCTCTTAGAAAGCCATTTCCTGAAGTTAATCAATTATTCAGGCCTCTAAGGTCACTGGGATCTTGTTATTCTTGAAAGAATTAGGAAAAAATGAGGAAAAAACTAACAAAGATTTTAAAAAATCTTCAAAATTGGGAAAAAAATGCCAGGGTCGGCCCTTTTTGGAATTTAGGGTCGGGTTGCCTGAAACACACCTTTTATTTTTTTTTGGCCCAATGTTGGAATTATAGCATGCACTCTGAAATTAGTAAATTGAGCCATAATCTGACAATTGGTTGGATTAGAATCTGAATCCTAGGGAATGAGATTAAATAACAGAGCTAGCACATGAAGTAAGGCCATAGGGGACATTTTGGTTCATTTTTAAAGACATTGATTATCCAGCCCTAATCATCGGACTATGTCACCTTAACCTTTTAAAGGGAAATGCGGGTTCCTACACATAGGCCACCTGGTGGCAAAAATCAATACTCATGAAAATTCTTCTTTTGGCTAAATTTGTAACCCAATGTATGGTACTTTCCCTTAACCAACCATGTTATTTGCCAACCAGAGATAATACCTGTGTGTATGGCATTTATTAGTCACTGGGACACCCATAGCATCCTATAGTTAAGGCAAAATAAGTATTTTTGAAAAATTCATAACTTTCTTATTTCATCGGTGACCCCTTAGTATTTTGCATCTAAAATGTTCCTATAGATGCCCATGAAACATTCCCAAGTTTTGGTTGATATAGCAATAGAGGGGGATAATCCATGACCGATAATGTGAGAAAATACTGTTTTCCAATTCATTTCTATAATTAAGGTACTCATTTGCTCAAATGGCTGTATCATGAAAATTAGCTCGGTGACAAGTCAATTTCTTTTCATTTTCTATCTGATAATAAATCAAGCTAATATAATCTTGAGTTATATGCAAATAGCAATAGAATTTCAGTTTTATCTGGACAAGTAGCATTTCCCTTTAAATACCAGACACTGCTACAAAATTCATGTTCTTTTGTCGTTTGTGAATCAATCCAATACTTTTCGGTGAGTGCCCCAACCTCATTGGATCAGCATTATCAGGTGTTATCGCCTGTTGTTGCGGGACAATGCACCGTATCGCTATTTAGTATACACCCACAGACATATTATAGCAGCGTCATGTTATAATGTGATGCATGACCCATTGTGTTTGCAACGTAAATTATAACAAATTCGTGATCTTTCTCATTAATTAATGACCTAAACTACTGTTATATTCTAATAGATGGACATCAATTCTAAATGCCTGTGGATGCACCATGTTGGTGTCGTGTTGGATTAAGGAGAAATATGAAGTTAAAATTGTATCTCTGAGACTCCTGGCCGTGTCAACTCCCACATACCAAGCAGGGATACAGCTGTGGTCAGCTTACTACACGTCAAGGGGTGTGTGAGTGTTACCCCCCCCCCCCCCCACCTTCCGCTTTCACACACAGCGGCCGTGTACGTGCAGGGTGGTGGTGGTGGTGGGGGGGGGCGTCGCGCTATCCCGCTACATTATATGTAGAGACGGTTTTGCCCTAATAGTACCGTAGGCCATACCTGATTATGTATACATGAATGCATTGCTTGTGGACAAAGGGTAGAAATTAAGTGTAACTCCTGCCCATGACTTGTCATGGAGGTGTTGGAAACCTCTGAGTTTATAGTGGCAGTGACATGCACATGGAGCTAGGTGCTGATCTCCCCCCAGGCCCTTCAGCACCAGAGATTTATCTCACTGTGCAAAAATAAGCAGGAGGCAGTGACAAAACGTTTCAAAACAGAAATGTCAGAAGAGTAGCGACCATAGGCAGGCCCCCATGGGCAATGTGTATGTATCCTGGAAACTGTATAGCCCCAAGGTACTTGTTCCTATGAGAACATAGGGTAATGGGTATTAAAGGCCTATGTTACCTTTAACAATAGGAGGACTAACAATGGGATGAGGTAGAGGCCTTAGTACACATACACCAAACACCCTGCCAACAACAACAATTGGCACCTACTCAACACTGCTACTTAACCAATAATGAATGGATATGAGGGCGCGAGTGCCATCTAGCAGTCGGATATTGGCATGAGTCCGTAGGACGAATGCCGATATCCGATGCTAGATGGCACGAGTGCCCTCATATCCATTCAATATTAGGTTTATTATACGATTTTTCGATTCAAATGTCCTTATTTACCTTTAAAAGGACCTAATTTCGCCATTTTGAATGATATCTAAGTCGTCTTGTACAGAGGGTGCAGTCGCCATGTTGTGCAAATCTTCAGTGGTCGAGGTAAGGAAGGCGCGGGGAGCGTTCATTATTTCGGTCCGCTGTTTACACAGTGTTAGAGTATACGACTGTACTCCAGCGTAGCGACTTTTCGTTTTGAAAACTAAATGCTCCCCCAGGTTTGATTATAACCAGCGTTCCCCTCTCTCTGTACCATAGTCGCCACAGCGTTGCAGCTAGCACGTTGGTCTCAAGCCCCAAGGGACCCCGGTTCGATCCTGAGGGAAAACGAACCTACTTAAAAAAGGGAATATCTTTTAAAAAACAGGCCCTAGAATTATTTAAACGAATAAGTAAGTAGAGTCCAACTACTACCTAGATTATAAAAAAAGAAAAAAGAAATTATATGGATTTTCGAAGAAATTACATCAAAAAGAGTGTTTTCTTCCATAACTCGCTAAATAATGCCCCTACAGGGCTGAAACTCCGTCTGTAGACTCCTTGTTTCGTACTCTACCAAACCCAGCGCCCCCACGGCGTGGTACGTAGAGTGTGCGACTTCAAGTCTTGGGGTAGCGTGTTCGTATCACCATGAAATCTCCGATTTTATGGGGGACGAAATTTCGGAATGACTCCCATCAACTGGAAGAGTGCCGATATCCACCGGAAGAGTGCCGATATCACTAGATATCAGCACGGGGATATCACCTAAAAAGCACCATGAGTCGCCCGATCGTATAATAAAGGCTGCTAATCCAGCTAAAACCACAAGGTTATTGGCATGTACAACACCTTGCATTGCAACCATTCTTGCTCATGTACCAAAGGTCTGCAAAGATTTGGTATGATTCTTTGGTGTATGTACAATTGTTTACATGTATAATGACATTCAGCATTGTATGACCCTGAGTGCAATACAGTGTTTGGGATTGGCAATACTGGGAGTAGTCCCATAGCATTCTTACCATAGGATGCTTTTTAAAGGGTTAGACCTCTAGGAGTAGAGCATGTAGTTCATAACTCTGCTACTAAACTGTGCTACTCAAATTCCAGATCGATTTTTACTTCACAAGTTTTACACCAGAGGGGAAAAGTATGTGACCCAGGTGATTTTACCCCAATCCAGGTGACCCTTCAGATGTGGCTGTAAACAAGTCCCCATGCACACCAAAGGCCTGCTAGTAGACTGAGTGTGCTAACAGCCTTCAGACATACACTGTAAAAAGTGTTTCTAATTTAAACACATAAATTTATCCACACACATTAAAGTTCAACACTTTCACTTTCACTGAATCTCAGCATCTAAACACTTTCTTCTGTCAGCAGGTAGGCCTACAGGGATATGGCCACTTGTGATGGATGGGCCTACAAAAGTGAAACAACAGTGGGCAAGGCCAGTTTGGCTGGCTCACTGGAATATTCTGGACAGCACTATCTACTCATAATTCTGGACATTATCTAAATTACCATGGATGTTAACCAACATTATAGGTACTGTATTTGACTAAGAAGAGCCTGTATATGGGCAAGAGCCTGTAGAAGGGGTAGGAGAATAATACCAGTGGGCTAGCCAAACTGCCATCACACACCATTTTTCACTGGTGAAGCTCACCCATCACTGGCGGCCATATTCCTGCACATGTTTACACAAAAAAGATTAGATTTTGCCATCAATATGTTTGGGTGAAAGTGTTTAAAGTTCATACACATTTTTTACAGTGTATGGGTGAAGGGTGCAGTGAGCAGTGGGACCAGGTGATCATGCTGTCCTGGCCAGGTGACTTCAGTAAGGGGACCATGTATCAGGCTTTGCTTGGAATTAAATAGTCTATAAAAGAATAATAAAACTATGGCACCCTCTTAGATTTGATGGTTACATATTGGCTTCTAGGTATACAAGTTGTGCAATGATATCATTGTGTATAGATGTTCTTTTTTTACCCAAAATAATAGCATGTGGCCTATTCAAGGGGGAGTATACCGTTTTCTGTGGGCACACTGGTGGTAGTCAGTACACTGGTGGGTATCACTAGTACTCAATTCTATACCACTGGCAGAGTGCAACTGCTGGTCACACCAGTGCAACTTGTCTAGACCAGAGGACTGCTGGAAAGGAACAACAAGCAAACTATTTGTTGGTTGCCTGAGCCTTTATATATGGGGTACTGGTGCTGGGGAATACAGGCTCACAGGGCTAGGATATAGGATATATATACCTGCATGTGGTGGATTCTGTTTGGGGGATTCTAAATATAACTGGAGTGTTATATAAACTCAACAACCCTGCCAGAGAATTTTACGATTCAGGTTGAGTTTGCTGGCCCTTTAAGAAAAGGTCAGGAACTGTCACACAGCCAAAAGTTATTTTCTCATTTCAAGAAAATAAGGTGAATAAACTCTCCTGGCAGAATTTTTTTTGCTAAAAAGGGCCTTAAACTTTTACGCCCCCCCCTCAAGAGGGGTCAGAATTCATTAACCCCCCCCCCTCAGGAGGGGTCGGAAATTTTTACGCCCCCCCCCCAAAACCCACCACCCTCCCCTATAAATAATAAATGAACACTCCCTTAGCTAAGGCAGCCCAGACTGTCTTAATTCCAGCCTTTCACAAGTGATGATAAACCTTCCAGAGGATGATCGTTTGGGGGATGATGAGCTGAAGACAGAAAGCCTGCTCCTTCATCTTTACTGAAAGCGGGTTCTTTAACCTTTCACATTACATGTGGAATGAGAGGGACAGTTCTGTGGGGCACAGGAAGTTGAATCAACATTAATAGATGGTTGATTCAATGTTAATTCAAACGTTCTTGAGTCCACTGGGGGATTACTGTAAGTCTACCACAGAGAAATGAAACAGCGTCAAAAAGGAGTCGCCTCCAGAATGACTCCCCTCACTGGGGGAGCCCATGTCCTTGTTTGACTCCCTTAGGTGAGTCAGGGAGCTATGTGACTCCCCTAGGTGACTCTCTTAGGTCTGCCACGGAGTCACCTAGGCCCCCTTATGCAGCCTGGACTCCCCTAAAGAGGGGAGTCATTCTGGAGGCAACCTGGACTCCCTTTTGACACTGTTTCTTTTCTCTGTGTACCACATCTTAGGACAGCATAGCCATATATGGGGCCAGAAAGCAGAAAAACAGTATAGCCATACCGCAGTCTTTTTGGCCCATTTTACATCAGGGGATATGTAAAAGAGATGCAAAAGAGGGCCTTGCATGAATCCACATCAAGGAGCTGAGTGATCTTGCTTTCTGGAGGTTGGTTTGAACATGGGAAACCTCAGAAAACCTCAGTCATTTACCTGGTTGCTATGAGAGGTGACCCAGGGTTCCCTTTATCTCATCCTATCTTGAGCGTTGTGATTACACCGGATGTGGCTGAACTAATGGTGTCCACTAATGGCAGCAACTGCAGGTTAGCTAACGAGGCGCAGCCGAGTTACCGTGCATGTTTCACAGGTTTGTTTCAGGTAACATGGGAGGAAAATGTAGGGTCGGTAGTTCGGATTTTTTTTCTTCTTTTTAAAAATTGTTTTTTAACCTGAATGTATAACTCAACTTTTTTGAATCCCCCAAAATTGACCAAAAAAGCGTGAAAACATGAACATTTCTTCAAATTGCATAAAAAAACCTAGGGTCGGCCCTCTTTTGATAGGGTCGGTCGGGTGGATGTGTCTTTTAGGTTCATGACCATCAGTTATGAGCTGAATTGAACTGGCTGTATCCATGAAAACTCATGAATATAAAGAGGAAGCAATGTTTAACTAATGTAACCACGCACCAGCAAATAGAGACTTATACCTATTGGAAAATATGTGCGTAAGTTTGTACAAATGCAGGAAGAAAGGGTGCTCGAAGTAAGGGTGACTTCTCAGAGGCATTCTTGATACAATCTTTTAACTTTGCGCAAATTTGACGAAACCACAGATATAATGTAAAAATCGTCCATAGATAATCAATACATAAAACTCTTGTGGATTTAACATTTTTGCACATGTGGACACAACAGACGATGTTACATTCACTCTCATTCTATCATGGAAAGTCACACTTTACTGTTACTTGGGTCTGTCGCCTTGTATGTGTTTTCGTGTGCCTTTTGGCATATTATGTCACTGCAGAGGCATCAATAAAACATCATATCATAGGACACAGAACACCTGACCACCCTACACACATGCAAAGAAGAGCGTGCAGGAACATAGGGACTAAACCCCTCTATGTTCCGCAGAGAGCTTTAAAGTGGAATGCCTTTCCCTATCATCATATATACGTAAAGCACTGGCAAGTAACTCACCATCACTCCATAGCTGCGTCATACCAATACTTTGGGCGTGTATCGATCCAGTAGGGGCATCATGATGCATGAACACAGCCGCGGCAAGTAGCTTGGCAGGGCTGCATTATTACATCACAAGGACAAAGGGTATGGCACATAAAAGAACTATGTGGCCCTTACAGGTGTAATCATAGATCTCTACAAGGCTTACAACCCCCGGGAGCTGCTCTATGATCAGCAGGAGTCCCTCACCATCTGCTCAGTGACTCGCATTTACACTTTAACCCTTTAAGGACGGATGTTGCTAAAATATTACATTTGTTGTCATGATGCATGAATGCAACCCTGGCGAGTAACTCACCGGTGCTGTATTGGTGCATCATGCCGATCCTTCGGGAGTGTCTCAAGTCCATAGGGTCGGCATGATGCTTCAATGCAGTAAGGTGTCTTGCAGTCCTTATAGAGTTAAGGGGCGCTTAGTGCTTTAATGCAGTATGCCCTTCGTCATCATGGTGCAGGAATACAGGCCTGGCGTGTTACTCGCCAGTGCTGCAATCAAACATCATTCAGACCTACAAGGTTGATAGGCTCCGCCATGAGTTGCAATGCATGCCTGGCGAGCTTCTCACTAGGGCCACGTTCTTGGGTCATGACCAGGGCAGGTATGATGTGCAGCCTTGGGAGGCTAAACGTCCAGGGTTGAGCTAACGGGCACAATCTATATAAGCTACAGCACACCTCTCGTATCAGGTGAACCAACAGCAAGAAATATGAGTGGTCAGGGGTGAGATTGGTTGTCAATGGATGGAAGTGGATGCATGCCAATGGATGGAAATTTCTCCTTGAGAGCGGTTCACTTTGCCCTGTCCCCAGTTGATTAGATCAGTCTATACGAAAACGTGCCGGACACCAGCTATAGCTGGCTAAAAGCCTGCTGGACCGTCAGAAAGTCTACTGTTCCCAATGACTGGCTGTGATCCTGGGCTAGATGCCAGGTTTGTCGGCTTGTAAATCGGACCATTATTAAGGTTTCTAAAGTTAACCAGAGAGTCTGAAAATTAAGTTTATAAACTATGTTTTTTAATATGATTTAGATATACCAGTAACTTCTATTTAACATTATTTCTTCTCTCTTAATATATATCAATTCTGGCTTATTACTACATTTCTAGATACGAACATTTCCCTGGGGTATCCGGGCCTGCAACCATTTAGCTGGGCCTGCAAGATTTACAAATCTGCAGGATCGAATGTCCTGCATGGTGAAAAGCTTTTCAAGTAGACTGTTAGATTCAGCCATAGTAATGAGTATAGGTAAAATGGAGGAAACCTCATTGGCCCACCCCGGAGCAGTGGCTTGGATCTCTTTTGTAGAGGGGTCCGAAGTTTGTTGGTCTCCTCCTCGAATCCACCACAGTAGTATAGTATGTATCGGAACGGGACTATAGTTAAGTACTGTTTATTACTCAATCGACATGCAGCCAATCAGAGGCCTCCATTTGGTCACGTGACCCGTTGCCATGGTAACGTGACCTACTTAGGGCTCTCAGCCAATCAGAAGCCAGCATTCTGGGTGACCTACTGACCTACTTAGAAGCTCTCAGCCAATCAGAGGCCGGCATTCTGGTAACCATGGTAAACAAACAACTTATATATAGAAAATAAACACAACAAGTTCCATGTTATGTTAAAATTATATTTTCAAAAAAAAAGCACATCTGTTACAGCGTCTATGTGTAACTACGCGCGTTCTCATTCAAACACTATAACACTATCATACCGTAGCAGCAGCAGGTAGGACTGGAAGAAAAGCAAGCGCACGAGCAGAAGCGACGACACCAGTTGCACCATCCGGCTGTCGCGTTGGTAGCCCTACTACTCGTCGCGCGTTCAACTGGAGGTTTAAGAGTGACAAATGACGATTCTTTGTCGACGCGACTGCTAACATCAGCATCGGCAGCAGCATCGGCAGCATCGGCAGCAGCATCGGCAGCAGCGGCAGCAGCCTCGGCAGCAGCGGCAGCAGCAGTAGCAGCAGCTGTAGCAGCAGTAGCGTGAGCATTAGCAACAACAGCAGCAGCGACAGTAGCAAGGGCGGCAGAGCGGGCACTAGCAGCATTATCAGCGGCGTCATCGGCAGCCGCAACAGCATCAGCAGCAGCAGCGTCGGCATCGGTGGCATGAGTAGCTGCATCGGCGGCAGCAACAGCAGCAGTCACAGCCGCAGCGGCAACAACAACAACGTCATCACAACCAGCGTCACTAACAGCCGCAGTAAATGCAGCAGTAGCACGCTGAGCAGCACTAGCAGCAGCAGTAGCAGAGGCTACAGCATCAGCTTCACATTCGCGCGCCGCTTCGTCATTCCGCTTCATGTCACGGTAGCAACTTTCCATCATGGGGATCTGCAAATTGAGGCGCGGTGCTGGTGGTGGTAGTAGTAGTAGTAGTAGTAGTAGTAGTAGTAGCGTGAACGATGATGACGATGCCGAATACGGTTTCACTCCCCCTTATATACTCTTACTCCCCTCCCCCCCCCTTTTTTTTTCAAGCTACTGGCCAGCTGCCCCCTCACGGCAGGTCTTTAGATCAGCCTTAAGTCACTTACTACGCGGCTCATCATCCCTCTAATCGCATTTTCCAGCCGCCGGCCGGCTGACTGCTGACGACAGGAGAGGGTGATTTGTTTTTCTTTAGATTTAAGCCGCTTACCACACGCACACCCTCTAGTCACAGACAGAGTGACAGAAAGGGAGGGGGTCGCTTTGTTCACGCTACCTGTAGTTGTTTTTCTATACACACGCTGAGCCCATGACCCGCTAATCCTTTATACAGGTAACACGCGTTCAACTAATTACTCTATTGTATGACAGTCGGTACACGGATTTAATTTTAAACCACCTTCCCATCTGGATCCATGTCTGGCGGGGTGGAAGGATCCAGCTGAAAAGCGTGATTAGGGCTTTTGTTTCTCTTATGATAGCAGCAGGTCAGCATGCGACAGCTGAAAATGTCAGACTCGCCGCTCCTATAAAAGACTGAGATGCGTCTCTCTTTCCACACACCCTTCTACCATCGCCGCCGACACCGCCACCGCCGGCCAGCCGACCGCCGCCACCGCCTGCAGTCACCGCCATCACGCCAGCAGGGAATTTCGAGCTGAGTCTGCTTATTGCTTATTTTTTTTCTTTGAGCTTTTTGTTTTTTTAAATTTTTATTTTCACTCAGTCTTTTTTGTTTCGGAGGAAAGAAATATGGCGCTGCAGAGGGCGCGAGTTTCTAAAAGACGGTCGCGCGAACAAAGTGCTCTCCTCAACTGCCCGGCTATTTTTTTATCTCAAAGGAGAGAGCGTCACGTAGTTGAGGTTCATGCTTCTCTTGAAGCGTACCGAATTCTCGAGAAATGCAAAGCTGAGCGCCATCGTCGTTATACAAGAGCGGAAAAGGAAAACGTAGCGACATGGCCGAGAGCCGTCTTCTCAGAACAGCATTTACTCTACTATTGCATAACAGCTGCTCTCAGCGCCCCCACTCGTTGGGCGTTTCATGAAAAGAAAGAGCGCCGCTACTCTCCTCACCCTGCCTCCTCTTATAAAGTGAGAATAAGTGCTATGAAACGATTCGACAAGCCGATCGGTTTCTTGGGAGCGACTGCAGCTCCCACTCGGTGGGCGCGCGTTGTGGCCGACGTGAACACGGTCTCTAAACGTTTCGACGTCGTCACTTGTTATCCCGCATATTGCAACGCAGCCGAATTGAAGAAGATAGGGACGCACTATTTTAAACCATACGCTCCAATATGTATTTGTCACCGCCGCGCTCACACGCCTTATTGCTTTTTCGAGACGATCGTGTCACAACACAGAAATAGAAAAAAAAACAGCAAAGCGACGAGCTTTGCCTAAATGATCAAAAAAAAAAAAAAAAAAAAAAAAAATTAATCTCCTCCTCCTCCTCCTCCTCCTCCTCCTCCTCCTCCTCCTCTTCTTCCTCCTCTTCTTCTTTTTTTAAAAAAAAATAAATATTTGTATCAGACTCCTCTGGAGTCTGATACAAACATTTATGACTATTGAGTGAAAATAGAATTTTATCGCAAAAAAAGTCACTTCTGCCGCCGCTACTGTGACACCGGCCGGTATCAATAAAAAGGTCGGCTGACTTTTCTCCACAACCATTCACTACCGACCGTTCGAGTGAGAAACACAGCAGACAGTCAGACACACAACCGCTCTCTGACGCGTCCTGAAAAAAAACAAAAAAAAATGTCCAGTAGTAAAAGCAAACTCTTCACAGAAATTCATTTCGACGCTCGACTACAAGGACCCTTTAGTTGTATCATTAGCGGTCCGTCGGGTTGTGGAAAATCGCGCTTGGTGGATCAATTTCTGAGCGACGTGAACAATTTGGTCACGCCGCCGGTGGAAAAGACTTTTTACCATTACGGCGAGTGGCAACCTCTGTTTGAAAAAATGCAAAATCAGTACGGTGTGGAATTCAGAGAAGGTCTTCCTAGCAAAGAGTCTATAGCGGGAGACGTGGAAGTAGCAGAAGACGCTTTACGACCCCACACTCTACTGATATTGGACGATCTGATGAGCAGTTCCAATCAGCAAGTGGTAGCCGACATCTTTACTAAATACTCGCATCACTGGAACGTGAGCGTCATATACATCACTCAGAACCTATTCCAGAAATCACCCGACTTTCGAACTATGAGTCTGAACGCTCACTACATGATCGTTTTCAAGAACCCGCGCGACATGGGGCAAATAGCTAGTCTGTCTCGCCAGGTGTTTCCGTCCAACGCGGCGGCCCTCTCTAGTATATTTACCCATGAACTCAAGCGACCTCACTCATACCTCCTTCTGGACTTCAAGCAGTCAACACCTGACGATCTGAGAATACGCTCCTCTTTGACGTCCATACACTCTCAGCTAGTGTTCGTACCGCTAGACAAAAAAAAGAACAAGAGAAAGCAGTAGCAAAAAAAATGTCTTCTCATCTACTCGAAAGACACTTTGGTACTCTGAAGCACTTAGCTAAGTGCTCGCCAAAGGACTGCTCGCATCTAATAGACTCTGGAAGCGACGATCTGATCGCAGCGTTAAGTGAGATCTGTCACAATTTACTGGTAGGGAACATCCCGCTCAGCGACAAACAACTGGACAAGCTTCGAGAATCGGCTGACGTGTTGAGGGAGGTCGGCAAAAAATCTACGCCCATCAAAAAAAAGAGACGCGTCTTGGTACAAGAGGGAGGTTTCCTCATTCCGGCTCTCATAGGGATGGCCTTACCGCTTATAAAGAGCATTCTCCGTATATGAGACACCTCATTCGACACCTACTCGCCGACAGCACCACCACCACCACCACCACCACTACCGCCACCACCAGCGTCATTGCCACCGTCGTCCCCATGACGGACTCAGAGCAGCAACAACACTACAAACGTTTAGCGCTCGTGGATCCTGAGACGCTCTACAAATCATCACGAGCAGGTCTACTTCATCATGTGCCCGCTGCTGCTGCTACTACTAGCGCTGCTACTACTGCAGTCGCTGCTGCTAGTACTTCTACTGCTCCAAACCTTCCTCCTCTTCCTGATGAGCGCACTGAAAAGAACGAGAGTTCCGCTCCTGCCACCGCCGCCCGCCTACCTGCCGACATGGCCTATTACCACAAGCAGGCAGAACAGTCCCTTCATCCCGACGCGGCCTTGCACCAGGTGCTACAGTTTATCTACAGGGACTTGGATTTAGTGTTGAACGACCCCACTTTGGAATCGTGCGAGAAAATGTTGAAATACCGAAGGTTGTTGAATAGATTGCAATTTTTTCTCGCGAATCCCCACAACAGCAACATCTCTTCGTCCTACTCTTCTTCGCCCCCGGCTCACCTCCATCAGTCTGCTGAAGAGGCCAGCGCGTCCCTACTCGAGCGGTTGGTGAACCAAGTTCCCAAGAGGAATCGCACTCGGACCGTGGCGCTGTACAAACAATTGGAGAAATCCGGTGTGATAAAGTGGAACGAGGACGGTGCGGTGCGCGAGATGTCGGGTCGGAGAATACCACCTGAGCATCGCATCAACATAGTGGACTTACTGAACGACGCTGCCAGGTTCAGGAAGACGGCGCCCAGACCGGCGGGCTACTCGCCGTTCACGAAAGCGCTGCGCGAAGCAGTTCCCACAGACTCCTTGATCGGAAACCATCTGTATAAAGCGAGCGGACCTGGCCGAAGTTTGGACACACGGCTTGCTGACAGAGGTCGGAAACGACCGAGCTTCGACTCGGAAGAAAGAGAAGCAGCAGCAGCAGCAGCAGCAGTAGCAGCAGCAGACTCTTCTCTCCAGGTGGACGATCAATCCTCTGACGACGAGGAGGACGACAGTGAACTTTTCCAAACTCCGACTTCCTATAGGAGCGTGGCGAGTAAGAAAAGGAGAGGGCGCAACCGCCTAGCGGCGAGCTCGTCGTTCACGCCCTCAACAGGCCCACCATGGGCAAACCAGTGAAGAGACTGACCAAGAAGGAAAAAGAAAAGAAGCGCGTAGTAGCTAGATATACCGACGTCAAAGCGCCCTCCAGTTTCACTAGCGTGACTAAACTCCAGAAACATCATTTTCGCCACCTGAACCCGGCCGTCATCCGAGATGCTTTAGTGTCGCTGGACGCCTACACTAAACATAAACCCATTCGGAGAAAATTCGCAAGGAACAAGACTATAACCGGCGCAATCGATCAGCAGTGGCAGATAGATCTGATGGACATGCAAGCTTTGGCGTCTCACAACGACCGCTTCCGGTACGTGGTGACGGCGATCGACGTTTTCTCTAGGTACGCGTGGGCCGTTCCCATTAAATCCAAGAGCGGCGCTGATGTCACCGAGGCCTTCCGAGAGATGACAGGCACTGGCGAGAGACGACCGCGCACTGTTCAGACAGACAAGGGGAAAGAGTTTTTGAACAAGATCTTTCAAGATCACTTGAAGAGCGAGGGCATAGAGTTCTTCACTGGCGAGAACGACGACATCAAAGCTAGTCTAGTGGAGCGCTTGAACCGCAGTCTGAAGGAGAAGCTGTGGCGTTATTTCACACACAAGCGCACGTATCGCTACGTAGACGTACTGCACCATGTAGTGTCTTCTTACAATCGCACTCACCACAAGACGTTGAAAATGGCGCCGGCTCAAGTCAGCTCGGAAAACAGCGAAACAGTTTTCTACCGACAAGATCTCCCAACTAACAAACAAATCGACGAAATATGGAAAAAGAAGAAAAAAACAAAGACGTCCGCTGTCGACGTCATCGCTCCGGGTGACAGAGTGAGGATGTTGAGAACTAAAGGCGCCTTCGACAAAGGGTACGAGGGAAACTGGTGCGAGGAAGTGGTCGACGTTGCTAAGACGTTGGGAAGCAGAGGGTTCGAGCTGAAAGACGACAAGGGCGAGGAGATAAAAGGCGTCTTCTACCCGGAAGAGGTTCAGAAGGTGTACAAGAGTCGTTACGACAACAACTACCTGATAGACGAGGTGTTGCGCCGCAAGACCGTCGACGGTAAAGAGTTAGCTTTCGTACGTTGGTTAGGTTACGACGACAAGTTCAACGAGTGGATCCCCGTCAAAAAAATAACGTAGAAAAAAAAAAAAAAAAAAAATGAACATCACTCTACCTAGCAACAGCTCTATGGAGTATTATCCTGACAACAGCTTGACGTCTTTCCGAACTCACTTCGACTCGCCGCTCCTTCTGCCCGAAGCGTACGAAGCGGCTCTGACTGAGATCATCCTCCCTACAGAATGGACTAACGTGCACGACGACGACTTGATCATCGTTGTTCCTCTGCGCACCAAAGGTTCGCTAGAGGAGGCGATCCAGGTTTTAAAAGAAACTAAATTCTCCGAAGGAAAAAAACCACAGGTAGACTGGAAGAGAATGAAAAACGCGAACGGTCTGAGCAAGCTAACGTTCAGCTCAAAATTCCCGCTGAGCTGGAAGGAAGCGAGCTATGTAACGGTGGAAGAGATATCAGACACGTCGGAAGAGCAGCAATTGAAACCGGAAACAAAAAGGTTCAAGAGAGAGGTCGACTTGAGACAGACGAATGCCGTATACAAGCAGTTCTTGTCCCCGGCGGTGAAGAAGAAGACGATCAGCCATCAAGCAAGACAGATGATCGAAAAGATGGAGAAGGACATGGGAGTGCGCAGTTTCATGCCAAACATATTCGAGATACCTCCTATTTTCACCGGAAGCAACCACACCCTAATCGAGCGCTTGAGTGAGACGTTGCGAGATGACAGACTAGAGGGCGACAGCTTCTTGCTCAAACCGATGCGGATCTTATCGTACGACGCCAAGACGAAACGCGTCACCATCAAACCGCCGAGACACTGTGCTGTCCTGCTGAGTCAGCATCTCGCATGCGTTCTAGGCTTCGGAGAGAAGACGTGTTTCGCGTCGCCGACTACCGGCGCCTACTCGATGGATGTTTACGGGGACGTGCACTCTGTGTACATATACACCGACATGATCCAGGAGAGACGTGTGGGCGACATGCAAGTGCCGCTGTTGCGCTGCGTGGCGGTGGACAGAGGCGGAAAGCGTCGAGGTGGCGTGCAAGCTATCAGTTTTCCCCATTTGGATTATTTCCCCTTGAAATCCAAGAGGTTTACCGAGGTCGGCATCTATTTAAGAGACCGATCCGGTCATTCCATCCCATTCGGTAGAGGCGAGGTGACCGTGACACTTCATCTGAGACCTATTGAGCGCTGAAAGAGAGAAAAATGATGCGTCAACGCGTTCCGTACTTTCCACCCAGGCGCACCGTCGGCAGAGGGTACAGCGATTACTACAACGCGCAGCTGGGCAACGGCGTCAACGTGTACAGCGGGCGCTCTTTCCAGAGCGGGCACGGTTTAGGCGGCGCTCTGTTAGGTCTGATGCGCTCGGCTACCCCGCTATTGAAGTCGGTGGGAAAAACGCTGCTCCGCGCCGGTGTGGGCGTAGCTAAAGATGTGCTGGCGGGTCGGACTTTAAAGAGCAGCGTGAAAGACCGAGGCGCAGGCGCTCTGAAGAGACTGGCGAGTACGGCGTTCTCGGGAGGAAAGATGCCTGTCGCGTCTAAGAAAGGGTCGAAACGTCGCCGGCATTCTCCTCAGACGGGCGGTGGCTCTTGCAAGAGACGTAGAGGGGATGTATTCGACCGGTAAGCGCCTAGGCGTTCAGGTATAAATAAAAAGACTGGAGGCGGCCGGCGTCAGTCTGTCGGCCGCATGAAGAGAGAACACAATGGCTTACGTACACGAGAGCAGTAATGAGTGCGCGCTCTCTGAGCTCGACCTGCACACCGTAGCGCCGACTCAGACTACTATCTTAAAGTCGTCTTTCCTGGGGATAGAAACAAAAAACTCTTTAGAGGATGGAGGTAACATAAATTTCACCATCAACAAGTCGCAAGAGTACACAGACCTGAACGAGAATTACCTTCATCTGGAATGTCAAGTGCTAAAGGACGGAGCGGCGATCGAGGACACGGACGCGGTAGCTCCGGTGAACAACTTGGCTCACTCGCTCTTCAAAGACGTCCAAGTCTCCATCGGCGGTTTCAAAGTGTCTGGCAACACCGAGACCTACCCTTACCGAGCTTACTTGGAAGGGTTACTCAACTACAACAAAGACGTGAAGGACGGCGTCATGAGCGCCCAGGGGTGGCATGAAGATACGCCCGGTCAGTTTGACACGTTGACTGACGCGAATGCGGGGTACAAAGCGCGCAAGAAGCTAATCTCCAACAAGCGCTTTTCGCTGATGGCGCGACTGCACTTTGACCTGGCTCATCAACCGAAGCTCATCGTTGGAGAGACAGAAATCAATCTCACTCTGAAACAAGCGGCGCCCTCTTTCTATCTGATGTGCGCCGCTGACGGAGGCTACAGCTTGAAGATCTACAAAGCAAAGCTCTACGTGCGACGCGTGCTGGTGGCGGACGCTGTAGCGGAAACGCACGAGAGAGCGGTGATAGAACACGGGCCCTTCGACTACCCGGTGAACAGAGTGGAGGTGACGACCTACGCCATCCCTCAAGGTAACAGAGATCACAGCTACACGCACTCCAACACAGGCCAGCTTCCCAAGTCGATGATGATTTGCTTCCTTGACCACGACGCCTTCAACGGTAGCTACACCAAGAACCCGTTCGAGATGAAGCATTACGACATCAGCTCGCTTCAAGTGATAGTGAACGATCAGAAAGTGCCGAACGACGCCTACGTGCCCGACTTTAAGACCAAAGCGGCCGTGAGAGAGTACTTGGCGCTACACACGGAAACGGGGATGTACGAGGGCGCGCGCTCCTGCGGTATTTCATACGATCAATTCCTGAACGGTTACACGGTGTTCCCCCTCGACTTAACCCCAGACAGATCGTACGACGGGTGTCGCGTGAACCTTATAAGAGCGGGTCAGCTGAGGGTGGAAGTCAGTTTCCGCTCGGCGCTACAAGCGACAACAACGGTGCTACTCTACTTGGTGTACGACAACGTCGTCGAGCTGACCCGAGATCGACACCCCGTCACCGACTACCACATGAACTGAAGACAAGACGGCGGTACTTGGCGTATCGTATGAACACGCTTGAAATAAGCAGAGTGTTGAAGGAAAACGTTCACACAAAACATCGTTTCCTGGGCGTTTTCTCTTGTGACACTATTCCGAAGCACCCTATCAAAGACACTTGTTTCGTGAGCAACACAGATCCGCAACATTTACCAGGTCAGCATTGGGTGGCGTTTTACGTGTCGAGCACGGGTGAAGTGTACTACTTTGATTCCTTCGGCTTACCGCCGCTGAGTGCGGAGTTCTTGTCTTTCGTGGAACGCTCTGCTCCGTTCAAGTGGCAAAGAAACCGCATTCAACTACAAGACACTTCTGCTGACACCTGTGGACCTCATTGCGTTCATTTCCTAATTGAAGCATGTCGAACAAGAAACCCCAAGAAGTGCGTCATGCGCATGAGCAAAATCCCAAAGCTGAGCGACCGGGCCGTGAGTCAGAAGCTATCGATGATGCTGTTGTGACGGGTTGTTGCGATGGCGGCCGTTTCATGGAGGCAAAGATTCTCTGCCTTGCCGAAATGGTGTTGGATTTATCCAAAGTCGTGCAATGTCTATTGGAGAGAAGTCGTCCGGGGTGTGGTGGTGCGAGTGACGGCGGCGTGAGACTTTGCGGCCTGTTGAGTTGCTGCAAATCGAAGAAGCAAGCTAAAAAAGCATAAACTTGTGTGTTTTTTCTGATTGAAATGAAAAGAAAGAATAAAATGAAAAGAAAAGAAATTATCTTGTTGTGTTTTTATTTCTATATATAAGTTACATAACTTTTTTTTGTTTGTTTGTTTACAAACAGTCACGTGTCACGTGGTGTTGTTTACAAACAAGAGAGCCACGTGGTGTTGTTTACAAACAAACCCTAAGTAGGTCACGTTACCCTAGTTACCAGAATGCCGGCTTCTGATTGGCTGAGCCTAAGTAGGTCACGTGACGTAAGTAGGTCACGTTACCATGGTTACCAGAATGCCGGCCTCTGATTGGCTGAGAGCTTCTAAGTAGGTCAGTAGGTCACCCAGAATGCTGGCTTCTGATTGGCTGAGAGCCCTAAGTAGGTCACGTTACCATGGCAACGGGTCACGTGACCAAATGGAGGCCTCTGATTGGCTGCAGTCGATTGAGTAATAAACAGTACTTAACTATAGTCCCGTTCCGATACGTTCGAGGTGGTGTCATGGCGTCATCAAGGTAGGACGTGTTAGTGGCCGCTGCGCCTGGATGTATACCGTGACACACACATACTGGAGGAGGATCTAATTCACTTGCACTACACGTACATAAGAGTGTAAGGACTCCCTGGGAGTATTTTATAGGAACTATTGTATCAATATATTCCCCCTTGTCCATTACTTATAGATGAAAGTGCTAATTGTAGCAGACTCTCGTGGGAGACCACTAGATGACAAGTTGGATCACAACAATAATGATGGTATCACCTATATGACCGTGCCCTATGGATCACAGGGCCTTACAAGTCTAGCCCATAAGGCAGTACTTCTTTCCAGAACGATCGCCCCAGATCTAATTATGTTTTTTGGAGGAATTTGTGATGTAACAACCAGAAATCCAGTGACAAAAATCACGTTATTGAAATGGAATGAAGGTCGTGTTATATATGAAAATTTTGTGTCAGCAACAAATACTGCATATGAAATTATACGTAACAGCCCTGTCACCAGCAATTGTAAAATCGTATTTGCACCAGTAGTAGGTATAGACATGAACCGTTGGAATCACATTGTAAGTGACCAGTTCCATCCACAGCAAAGTGAGCTCAATACTACTATTGTACAGGTAAATCGTTTTATAACGAGGTTTAACACAAGCAATAATATGTTAGCGCCCTGGATACTACACACATGTCATGAGTCAATGGGAAGACGTAGATGGTCTCACCATTATAGAGGCTTAGACGAGGGATGTCACTTTGACGAAGACTCAATGCAGCTCATAGCAACTGAGATCCATCGAGTAATGAAGGTCAACATGTATAGACCATTAATGTACTAATAAAATATGTCTTGGGCGTAAATTAAGCATATACATATAGACGCTATAGACCTATGAACATGTATATGCATATAGAGACTAAGTCATTCTCAAAGTATAAAAGGCATGAGTCAGAGATTTCTACCTGCCGAACACACGAGTAAAATAATCTAGTTAAGATTGGCTGAGCCGGGGTTTCCTACCAGCCACACTAAAAATTAGAAACAGCTAGCAAGTTAGGTTGTCTAATACGTATATCATATATATACATGAGGCACACATGTATGCCCAACGTATAAACAAAACGTAAACATATTACGTCATTGCATTTAATTGTTCATTGTCATTCTATAACATTAATCTATTATGTACTACTAACACTTTTAATATTGCTATTATCATACATTGTATATGATCCCCCCCCTTAATATAACCTGCCTTATAAGGACAGGCGCAGCGACCCACCCCCCCCCCCCCATCCAGATCCTTATGACCCAGGGCACCTCATACCTCGGTATGCCTAAGCAGAAACCCCACCCCACCACACCCGCCCCCCCCCACACTTCCAACCCTACCCCCCCCCACCCCCGCCCCCCCACCACTCCCCCTCCCCCCACCCCCACATTGAAAGCTAACAGGGTATGTACGTGTATAGTTACTAACAGACTTGGTGACAACAGCCATGCCTCTTGAGATTGACGATATACAGCCTATGAAAGGCTTCAAGGTCCTATGCCATAATGTATGTAGTCTAACAGACAAAAAGCAAGTTGACTTTAATAGAATGCTACGTATGTATGATATAGGAGTGGTGATAGAGTCATGGTATGAGCCCTCGGATACAGATGCAAAACTGGATGTAGATGAATATACATTTGTAAGGGTCGATAGAAGACCCACTATTGATAAAAGAGGAGGAGGTATTATTATTTATTTTAGAGAAGGTATAGACTATACACAGGATGTACAGCAGACGCTTGTCACGGCATCCTATGAAGTATTAACTGTTGATTTTGTTATTTATGAGAAAAAATACAAAATTGTTGCTGTATATAAAGATCCTAAGGTACACCCCAAAAACCTGTATGATAAGTTAGCGTCAATAGTAGATAATAATGAAGGAAATTGTGAGTTCATAATTATTGGAGACTTTAATGTTAATTACACCCTAGCAAATAGAAAAACTTTTAATATTGATGATTTTTGCAAACACAGGAAATTAGTACAGGTTATTAAATGTAATACACGGGTCAAACCCACATCCAAAACATGTATAGATCATATATATACAAATAGTAAAATTGTAAAAAATTCTGGAACTTTGAATGTTAATTATAGTGATCACTATCCGATCTTTATGGTACTAAAACATGAACGCAATGTAGTATTGAAAAAAACTGTAATAGCCCGCTGTTATAGAAATTTAAATATGGAAGATGTGTACCAGAGGTATATACATGCTGACTGGTCACTTTTTGAACCTACCGGAGACCCAGCAACACTCTGGAAAATTCTATATACTAATGTGTCGGCCTCACTCTCCTCTGCCCCTATTAGGAAAATTACTGTCACTACAGACAGACAAGAGTGGTTGACCCCTAAGGTACAAACCAAGATGAGGGAAAGAGACAAATTGTTCAAAAAGGCTAGGGGTACTAAAAATACAAATGACTGGCTAAGAGCTCACCTAAAACGTAACTCAGTAGAAGCAGAAATTTTCAGAAGTAAAAAACATATTATATCCACTTTACTAAGTAATAATAAAAAACCCGAGGACTTTTGGAAAGCTATCAGAAAATTATTACCAAATAAAACTTCACAAAAAACACTGAAACTTAAAGACATAGAAACAAATTTAGATATTGAAAAAGACAAAATTGCAGATTACATTAATAATTATTTTTCGACAATAGGTGAGGTCTTGGCCAGTAAACATCCTACAATAGATATACCAGAAATGGATATTGATCTGGACACAGATGAAAGTCTAATAGACATCCCTTTTACCTGTCAGGACATTTTAGAAATATTGAAACAAATTGATCAAACCAAATCCTCTAATCTGAAACATATTAAGACAAAAATAATTTGTGACATTTTCAAGAAATATCCTAGTAAAATAACAGATGTTTTTAATGCTTGTCTGAGAGACGCAACATTTCCACAGTCATGGAAAGTGGCCACGGTTTGCCCAATCCCAAAAAAGATAAATAGCAAGCGAGTGACTGACTTGAGACCAATTAGCCTGTTACCCCTCCCTGGAAAAATTTTTGAAAAACTAATGGCAAAAAGATTTAGAAACTTCCTTAACACACATAATATATTAAACAAAAATCAACATGGTTTTAGGCCAAAACACTCGACAACTTCTGCAACTACAACCTATCTCAGAAACATTTATGATAATATAGAAAATAATAAAAACACTCACAGCCTCTTCTTAGATTATTCCAAAGCTTTTGATACAGTATCACACCCATTATTACTAAATAAACTGAAAAAAATTGGTCTCGACTCAGGCACTTGCACATGGTTTAAAAGCTACTTAACCAACAGAAATCAAAAGGTAATAGCCAATGATAGATTATCCCAACTGAAATGCATACGCTATGGAGTCCCCCAGGGATCCATATTAGGGCCTATTCTTTTTACATTATATATAAATGACCTCCCAAAATGTGCCCCAGAATGTGATACCATCCTCTATGCTGACGATGCCGTCATATCTTCAACAAATATACATACTTTAATAAGGAGCACTAATAGTATAAGTAACTGGTGTAAAGATAATCTGCTCACTATCAATAAAGAGAAAACCAAATGGATGTCTATTGGTCAGAAAGATCCCCCCCCCCTGGATACACCTTGTATAGATAATGTACCTATAGAACGTGTAGTAGAATTTAAGTATCTGGGTATACTCATAGATGAAAATGTTAATTTTAAGAAACATGAGGATACAGTTTACTATAGTATAGTACACAAAGTACACCAGTTTGCTGACATAAGGAAATATCTTGATGTGAAAGATGCCATACGACTGTATAAAACTACCCTATTACCAATAATGGACTATATTGATATAATATGGGACAAGCATACAATAGCTTTTTCGGCAAGGTTTCAGGCACAACAAAACAAAGCATTGCGTATTGCACACAAAGTAAAATTAGGGCCTAACCCAAGGTTAAATACATTACAACTACACAAAGAGAGTAAGTGTAGATCCCTACACGATAGGAGGGATATACACCTTTTACTATATGCTTTTAAAATTCAATATATGGAAAACACTATTCTTATTAATAATAGGAATACCAGGTATACAGATGGTCTCAGATACATTCAACACATGTCAAGGAACCCTGTGGTGTATAATAGTTTTCACCATAGGGCCATCAGAAAATGGAATAAGCTAGAAAAGGAGTTTACCCTGGAAAAGGATTTTAGCAAATACTGTTTAAAGATAAAACAAAAACACCCGGCTTGTTATATCATCAACCCTGGTGTCATATACTAAAGCCCTGATGTGGGAATGATATATGTGCATAAATGCACTAACTCTCTAGAGGTAAATGTACTCATAGATGGTGTCATATTGTATATTATGTATCATTACATGGTCATCACCATAGGGAATACATGAGAGAAGTAACACAATCAATACCCGATGTTAAGCATTTGAATGTACCCCCCCCCCCCCACCCACCCCCCCCCCCCACTCCCCCACCCCCCACCCCGCCCCCATACGGAGACAAACAGCCGAAAATTGAATATAATGTACTTGAAATATGTTAGTCTTAAGAACTTGTATTACATCGCCATCACACCTTACGTATGATTAGAATAGCCAGTTAGGGAAGATAAATAAAGAAGGCCTGGGCGGAAGATCGGCAGTTAGCCGTAGCCCAGACTCTGGTTGTATATATTTATATACTATACTAGAAATACCTTAATAAAAATCATTAAAAAAAACATACTATACTACTCACCACCTCCCCCTGTCTTTAAGAATAATCACTCCCTAAATGCCTCATGTCTCACCCTCTAATGAGCACCACAGATTTTATAATTTCCGAGCTGAGGCGTTTGCACGAGGCTCATCAAGTTTCCATTCTTTTCTATCCGGCGTTAGTCATTGGGCTTCTTCTAGTGTTATTTTTTTAGATTGTATGAATGATGTCAGCAATATTCCGTGGCCACATTATAATTTCGGAAGTTTTCTTCTTACTTTTACTACCTAGTAGTTGTCCTTCCTCCAGGCGTTCTGGGTTCCTGTCTGCAAGGTAATCTAAAAGCTCCGGCCCTTAGTTTGTAGTGGCAGTTTGGTCATAGGGACATTCAAGCGCTATTCAAAAATGATTGAGGCAAAATAACATATTAACTAGTGAGTTACTCAAATGGACGTAGCCAAAAAAGAAAAGACTGAGGTGAGTTGGTCAGTACTTACCAACCTGAAAATATTAACTGACATAGGTTGGTCGCATATGGAGCCAAACAATGCTTACTTGGTTAGGCACTATAGTCACTAAGAGATTGGCCATATGGTGAGCTGAAGAATATCAGTGTGTGTTACCCATACATCTATTTCATGTAGAGAAACCAAGTTTCTAATGCTTAAGTACTAGAATGGTCGTTCTCCACACCTCCATGGAGAAACTGATGCTCATTCTTCAAGGGCTGATTCTCCATGATGAGGTGTCTAAAATAGCTATGAAACCAATCTTTCAATGTGGTTTTAAAACATAGTTACATGAAATAAACACAGAGATCCACTCTAATCAGTCTGAATGACAGGTTTCTCCACTTGTAGTATCTTGGATCATATCACACTCGGCTCCGCCAAACAATGATGAAGGTATGGGGAAAGTGTGACAAGGGAGTGGGTGGGTGTTGAAAATGGTCCATATTTGTGTGACATACTTTATGGACGGCCCTTAATACCTGTTGTGACCAGCAGGGACCCGGGTACTCTCGTTCCCAAATCCTTCCGAAGGAAGGCTCTGGTAACTGCCAAATGTATGGATTTTGCTGGATCTGGGCAACCCCTGCTGGTAGCTTGGAACCAGCGAACAGGAACAGGAAATGGAACCAGAAAGGCTGAGGGTAAATCTACCTAAAACTACCATAATAAATTCTGGTTCCATTTCCTGTTCCTGTTCGCTGGTTCCAGCCTACCAGCAGGGGTTGCCCAGAACCAGCAAAATCCAAAGTTCAAGGTCATTTGGCTGTCCCCAGAGCCTTCCTTCGGAAGGATTTGGGAACGAGAGTAGGACCCGGGGTGACCGGAGGCCGACCTGTCCGGTCGTAATCCCCACTGGGATGGCTCACACGTGTGGGCAGGGATGATCCTTGCTGACACTTAGAGGGCAGCATACTGCTGTCATGCACTGTGCCCGGGGGTAATTCACCAGTGCCATACTCACGCATCATGCCATTCCTATCAGAGTGTATCAAAACCATAGGGTAGGCATGATGCACAAATGCATACTTGTTAAATTACTCACGTGGATGCCTTCATTCATGTATCATGACCAGTGGGCTTAGTGCATTGACATGCTATGCTGGCCTCAAAGGGTTAAGCCGTCTGTAATCCTGGTGGTCATCCTTTGTCCCACCCCCCTCACATACACCCAGGAAAATATCAGCGTCAGCCAATGTCGCCAATAGCACTCTCATACAAGGGTCAGGCCCTGCTAGACTAGCATAAATGGATCAAGGGCCATTTTAGTGAGGGTCAGGCTATGCTGGACCTTCAACAACAGTCTGGACTATCACGAAATTGCTGGAGAGTCTGGCCATGCTGCATCCTCATGCTAGAGTCTGACAATGCTGGACTCTTGCAGGTTGAAAGAGACTCTCCCCATAGTTCAGCATTGCCAGACTGTAGTACAGTACTGACTAACTCACCTTTTCTTTCCATTTTAGGCTAGGTCCTTTTGGGTCCTTTTGATTAAGCCATTAGTCATATCTTGGTTTGCCTGAAGTCATCCTTGAAAATCTTAGTGCACCATTGTTGGTTTTAACATGTGTATTGTAGTATTGGGAGGTACCTTAATGACGGATTATCTGATAACGTTACTACAGTGGGTGAAATTCTGGAACTTTACATCGATCAACGAATAGCGACAACGAAGAGTCTTGACAGAAAGATGACTCTACTACAGCGTGAATTGGGTTGGGATATACCTCACTGTCCAATTTGGTTGGTTTGGAAACCTCAGAAAACTCAGTAACTCACCTCCTTCACACAGACTCTGTGTATCTTATCCATCTTATGTGCCAAGATTCTACTGGATCAGGCTATAACTAATGGCATTCACCCTGAGCGATGAACCTGCAGTAGCAGATAAGCCACGGGTGAGTCCCTAGTGCCCTGCTCACCTGGGTCCCGCTGTACATCTGGGGTTACCTAAGGAGCAGGTCAGAATGTACATGCCAACATGCAGCTAGACTCAGCACCGGGCTGCCACAACAATATTCCTTGGCTCCCTCTAATGGAGCTTAGAGTTTCCTCTGCTGCTACGTCACAGGGCCTGGACTGGGGGGGGGGGGGGGGGGCAACACAGGCTGCCACGTGGTTGGGTAGTTCCACCATGATAGTACCATTACCCCCTCCTGTATTTTGAAATATTTGGGCCCTAATAATTTCCAGTCTTCACTATAATGATACACGGTACGTGTTGAACAACAGCTTGAATCTCACCGTGGCTTCTCCATCTTATGTGCCAAGATTGTACTAGATCAGGCTATAACTAATGGCATCCACCCTGAGCGATTAGCCTGCAATAGCAGATACGCTACCAAGCCTCACCTGAATCACCATTCATACCACTAAGGCCACTTGAAAAAATTATATGGTTTCTCATCACCGCGTGCATCATAGAAATCAGGTTCTGAGAGAAAATTCTTTTTTTCCCCTAATTTTTATGAAAACCATGATAAAAATGGACAAACATTAGAATATCTAGTATCAAATTAAAGCTTATACTAAAAGTAATACAGTTGGATAGTTAAGACTCACAATTTCCCCAATTTTAAACATCAATTAATTCTTAACTAATCAAATGTTAATTTTGGTCTGGGTGGCCTAATGTGGTATATATATGCATCTGACATCATAGATCATGACATCTGGCATTGCAGATTAAAGAGCTATGCAGCCCTTAAAGGTATGATTATAGACCCCTGAAAAGAGGTACAAACCGTAGAGAAGCTGCTCTGTGATCTGCACGAATCCCTCACTATCTGCTCATCAACCCTGAATAAACCATTTTCTGTCAAGCCTGTCAAAGCTGGCACCCGGTCAAATCTGGCACCCAGTCAAAGCTGGCACCCGGTCAAAGATGTTCAGAATGGCCCGATCTCATGAGACACAGCCCTTAGTCATTTGAGGGCAGTTTAATGCATAATACAACCCTATGGAGTACATCGCCGGTAGGCCTACTACATCCAAACGACAGGGTTGATACACTCTTTAACTCTGAGTGATGCATGAATGCAACACTGCTGAATTACTCACAAGGGTGATGTTCATGCTTTATGACATAAAAGGGCATAGCGCATATAAGCACCACATGTGGCCTTGGGTGCACCATATTAGCACAATATCTTATTCTTCAAGCATAAGATCTTTGGCCATATCTTATGCTTCAACCATAGAAAGGGACTGTATCACCAGGGGATGCTTTGTAAGAAGCCATCATGCTTGATCATTCCCCGGTCACCGAAGGGATGTTTCATTAAGAAACCAACTACACTGGATACCTGCCCAATGGCTAGGTAGGGTAAGGGATAGCTTACTTCTGATTACAGTTAGGGTTAGGCACAGGGTTAGCTATCTATCTGGGAGACCAGGGGAGTCTCTGTCTTGGCATGAAGAAGAAGATATACCCTGAAATCTTATTCTTCAAGCATAAGATATTGTGCTAATGGGGTATTGGGAGGCTTAACGTCCAGGACACTGTCACACTCACCCCTCTGTACCATTAAAAGAAGTAATATACGTCAACCTACACAGAGAAAATAGAAACATCGCCCGTCACACATACCAGGGAGTCCTTGCTGCCTCTAGAATGACTCCCTTTTTTCACTCTCCTATTTGAATTATGCGGCTCTCTCATGTAAGCCCTGTCTCCCTCTTAGTAGCCTGGCTCCCTCAAGGGGTCACCTGACTCACTTTAGGGAGTCACATAACTTCCTAAAAGGGAGCCTTGCTTGAGGCAGCCAGAACTCCATGTGAAAAACATGATATCGTCCAGTCTGGCTTCTCTACACTGATATTCGACCATGGATATTCTTTGGCTCCCACTCTTTCAGTTGCTATAGTGCCTAACCAAGCTAGACCAATCTAGGTTAGTTAATATTGTCAGGTCAGGCAGTACAGACCAGCTAACCCTAGTCTTTTTATTTTAGGCCAAGCGCTTTTGAGTAAAGCATTAGTCATATAACGTCATGCATTAGTCATTCTTAAATAGCACTTGGTCATGCCTGACCAATGTCCCTATTACCAACGTTTGATATCCACTAAAGACTTAGGGCCGGGGATATCTGTGTAGATGAGAAATAGCACATGACCTTTGCTCAGACTAGAGACATAAATAAGTGTGGCAGCTGACAATCACCAAAGTACACGGATCAGACCCAACAGCCAGACAGAGCATAATTATCTTATGTCAGGCAAGCTGGCATGGAGGACAAACAGCTTCCTCAATGACATCACATAAGGTTAGAGGCGGCAGCTATGAGAGCTTCTGGAGATGCTCAGCCCTATCCCTGTGGTGTGTCAGCCTAGATGCCTAGATGGTAATATAACCACTGGAGGTTATGAAAAGTTCGTATTGATGTGCGATATATCCAATATCAATCCTTTGAGCCAATACCAAAATTGGGGGTCGTTATGACTTAAGGTGGTTGCCTACCACCATAAATACGTTCATTGCGACGATTTCTGCGCAGCTGATATGTCTAGCTCTCATATGTAGCAGTGTGTAAAATAGAAGGCCTGAGCAAGCTGCAAACTCACAATCCCAGTGTGTAAGTTCTGTGCTGATCCTATTAGGCCACAAAGGCTGGTCTGATAATGGTCATACATATAACTATCTCTAAATTACCCTTTGATTTATAGAATATCATTATTTTTTATTTTAAATTCCCCAAAACCACTGAATTATGCACCAGACCATATGTTTCAATGATACTATTATTTCAGAAATACTCTAAAGAATATTTTGGGGGACTTTAAGAAAAATGGTGATATTTTTACTACCATTACTCACAAAATAGATGAGTTCCTGGTCTAGTGTTGGAGAAATAGTTTTATTTTTCAAAATTCAATATCTAAAAAGGAGCTCGGGCCCCCTACTTTTCCTTTTCACTACTTGGTTTCAACATATGTAAGGTATATTGTGGAAATATTTGGAGTGAATCTAGATACTTTTGATCAATGATAGGCAACCACCTTAACAGTCAGCTAGCCTGTGCAGATCGAGAAAAGAAATAAAGTCAAAAGGGAGACGTGGCTCCCTCCAGAATGACTCTCTTTTTTGACTCTCCTATTTGACTTATATACCTCTATTAGCCTAATATAATTAGGTGGGCCATAGGTCCCTCAGCCTCGAGCAGTCCAGGCCCATAACTAGGCTTGGACGAATTTATATCTAAAGAAAATGATCCGGAATGCTGGATCATTTTTCAATGAGAGTGCCAGGCCTTAAGCTTTTTGTGGGGCTTTCTTTTTAGATATTTCAGATCCTTTTCACTTGTTTGAGCCACGGTGCTCGGCCCTCCTGTTAGTTTACTAATTCTGCTAAATAGTCTAGTTCTTGTTCCTTCCTGTAGACGTTCTGGGTCTTAGATTGTTGTTTTCCTGCTTGTATGAGTATGAAGTATGGAGAAAAGTTGTTGATTTTGAACATTTATGAAATGTAACAGACAAATACATAGATATAACCTCAAAGTCCTGGATTATACTATAATATAGTATATTATACTATTTCAAAGAAACTTGTACTGTGAATTTGCTGATTTGAAATGTTTGCAAACGTAGCCATAACATGGAATTTTTATGAGGATTGTTCTAAAACCAATGTAAACCCAACTTTTTTTAAAATGAAAAAGTCACCCTTTCTTGCTGCATAGGTCTATAGCCAATTAAGGGAGGGGGTCTCTGGGGTCATCATGAGGGTTGCCATTAGTTGCCACAAAAGTACCATTTAAAAGTACACAGTAGCCCTGTGGTGTATCATCAACAACTATTGTAACCAGCAGGGACATCCGGGTGACCGGACGCCGACCTGTTCTGTCCTAATCCCCAGACTGAAAAAGTAAACTTGTCTCCAGACTCGTCTAAGTGACTATCATAAAATAAATGAGTCAAAAGTTGTTTAACCTATCAGGTTACCATCCGACAAATAGAATCTGGAGCTGGCAAATGTCAGGTTTTGGGCTGGCACATACCAAGTGGGTTTTCTATCTCCAGCTAAAAGACCCACTTCCTTATCCTTAGACAAGTTTTTGACTCGTTTATTTTATGAGAGTCACTTTGAAGAGTCTGGCGACAAGTTTACTTTTTGAGTGCACTGGGATGGCTCACACGTGTAGGCCAGGTATGATCCCTGCTGACACTTAGAGGACAGCATACTGCAGTCATGTACCATGGGGGGTCTTCACATGATGCACGAATGCAGCCATGTCTGCCCTGTTTTCTGCATTTCTGCATCATGTCAAGCCTTTGAGAGTGTATCAACCTCAGAGGGATAAGCATAATGCATAAATTCAGCGATTGAGGGTTTCTGAATCATAAGACTGCGTTTGTGTATCACTACTACAAAGGGCTTAGTGCATTTACACATGATACTCCCCTTAAATGGTTAAGCCGTCACTAATCACCAAGGTCATCCTTTCTCCAATACTAGTGGGAGGCTGATATGTGGCGTGTGTATGGCCTGGGGGTGGAGGGGTGGGTGGGTGGGGGGGGGGGGGGGGGGGCACTCCCTCAGCTTTGGTCCTCTACACAGAAAGGTAAAGGAGTAACATATGTCTCCCACGTGGATCTGATAAAGCCCCTTCAAATGAATGCTTTCTAGGCAACTCTGGAGGAAAGGGGATATATTTTAAGGTCTTATGACTCTAAAAACCTTTTTGATTAGAATGTTGTTAAATTAAGGTCAAGAAAAGAGATATTATAGCCCACATTTTGTTTCTTCTATCACTTCTTTGTCTCCCGTGATAAGAGTGTCAAACCTGAAGTGATTCTTACACATTGTCATATATAAATAGCCAGAGCTGCACGCTAAAGTGACTGAGTCACTGGTTACTGCACGAGCAGTGCTTGGGCAGTATTGCACACTGGCCATAGGCCTAGTGACCCCATGGCGACCCCATAGTGACCCCATAGCGACCCCCCCCCCCCCCATGCCCTTTATATTAGGAACGTGAAATACGGCCACGGCGTGAAACACTGCCTAGGGTTATTTCACACTCTCCTAGACAACGGTACCCCATTGCTCTAACACTGACAGTCCCTATACACCATGAAATAAAGAAAACATAGTGAGTATATATATAGCCCCCCCCCCCTTCCAGGTGTGGGTGCAACAGTACCCAATAGGTCCTCACCGACAAGAGGCGGTGCTTTACTAATGAGGATGGGACAGTCCCGAGAGCCTTGACTGCCCTAGGACTCTATTGTTATCTATAGTTATCTAAGGAGCAACTCAGAATGTGGGTCAATATGCCGTCACAGTCCTCACCGAGCTGGTATAGGCAAATAGACAAAGGTTCACGAGTTTAAGTCTGCAGGGCTGGTTATTGCACAAGCAGGCTGCGGCCTACAGTCCTGTGAGTGCAATAACCAGCCCTGCAGACTTAAACGAGTGTGCCTCTGTATTTTTTTTATGTTTTTCGAACCAAATCACCAAAATTATTGTAGAGGGGCTAAAATAGCTTATTTCTACGCCGTTCAAATATGAACAAACCACCATTTTGATGACGTCATAGGGCCTTGAAATACGGCCGTGGGTTATTTAACAAAAATACGCCTGTGGGTTATTTAACAAAAATACGCCTGTGGGTTATTTAACAAAAATACGGCCGTGGGTTATTTAACAGGAGGTGTGTAATACGGCCTCCCTTGGTTAAGTCAATGGCACTGGCATATTCCATAAAAAATGATAAGACGTATGTGACGTCTCTTTTTGATACAGTCAGACCTGGAGCTACCATAAAACATTGCCTTTAAGTCGACACCACCTATAAGTCGAATTGGACTATAGAAGAAAAGAAATCGACTTCTAGCAACATACTTTGAACTGTTGGAAAATCTCACTCATAAGTCAAATTGTAGTTTCAGATTTTATAAATTTTTGGTGGGGGGGGGGGGGGGGGGCGGGGTGGCACATCCCCTAAAACCGCCTTTTCCCAGTGCTAAACTGAGAATTATTCATGATATTCTGCACTTTATACAAACCTCCTCCTTGCGGTGTAAAGAAAAATGTGTTATAAGGAAAAACAATTCCTGAAAAAAGGTGCATTTGACATCATTATGATTTTCTCTTTTTTTGTCCCTAATGAAGTCAACTTTGTTTCTAAACCCCACTTATAAGTCAAATTAGACTTTTGGGGATAAAAATCAACTCATAGCAAAAATAAATCCCAAATAAGACTCGACTTATAAGCAAGGTTTATGGTATCTATATAGGATTTAGACCATAGGCCCCTCCGCCTGCAGAGGTCATGACCCTAACAACATTACTCACCTTACCCCAACATTTACCTAACTCATACCCTTACTCTACACCTAGGGGGCTTGGGGGAATTCAGGGGTGAGGTAACCGATTGGGGTGGGAGGGCAGAGAGTATATCTTGGGGCGCAGAGGGTGATGATGCCTACCACATCAATGTTGTAGTCGATTCCTCACGAGTGTCAACAAGTTACGGCTAAGGGGTGAAATTGAACGATGTTGAAGTACATCTTATTGCTATCACTTATACTGTAAAGTCACCATAAGTCGGACTATGGGTTTTGTAAGTCGGTACCTGAGCTATTGTGGGATTTTCACATCGGTGTAGTGTGCCATGATTTATCTGTGAGTTCCCAATTGTGCAAACCTAATCCTAATTTTACGTGTAATATTTGGAAGAATCGTTGTATTAGACCTAACATGCGCGTGCTGCATTCTGGCACCAGAACCCCTATCATGTCTTTTCTGTCAGAGCAGAGTAGTGATAACTAATCTTCTCTTAGCGCTTACATAGAGTTACTCACCATGGCTGCATTCATGTATAATGACAACGGCGTGCACAATGTGGTAAAGCACTTTGCGGACCTTAATGGCATTGCATGAGGATATGGGTCTGACTTATACCAGATATTAGGATATTTAACCAATAATGTATGGATATCCCCGAACGCAGGGTGTGTATACTTGAATAACGAACCGAGGTGCGTAGCACCGAGGTTGGTTATTCATGAATACACACCCTAAGTTCGGGGATATCCATATATTATTAGGTTTATTATACGATATTTCCATTCAAATGCCTTTATTTACCTTATAGGAGTCCTAATTTGGCCATTTTGAAGGATTATTGACTGAATATCACTCGTACACCTAGCGCCATGTTGTTTTGAGCTCCCACCAACCCTGCTCGCTGATTGGTGGAGCCTGGTGGAACTCTTCAGTAGGGGAGGTGAGGGGATCGGTCATTATTTCAAATCCAACATACTCTCAGTGCTAACGTATAGGAGTGTACTTACGCCGCGCGACCTGCTGCTTTAAAAACTAACTGCTCCCTGATACACTGCAATATACACAGCGTTTCCCTCCACAACCACCACAGCCGGATAGGCATGGCAGCTAGCGTCGCCGCCTCACACACCAAGGGTACCAGGATCGATCCTGGGTGGAAACGAACCTTTTTCAAAATGCCTATTTCTATGTGAAAAAAAGTCCCTAGAATTATTTTAACGAAAGGCTAAGTAAAGTCCAACTTCTACCTTTATAGTAAAAAAGAAATTAGAAAAAAATTTGGATTTTCAAAGAAACTAGACCAAAAAATGCCTTTTCTTCTGTAACTCGGTAAATAATGGTCCTACAGGGCTGGAAATCCGCCTGTAGACTCCTTGTTTCGCCACCTACCTCTACCAGCGCCTTCACGGCGTGGTGGTTAGCACATCGGACTTCAAGTCTTGATGTAGCGTGTTCGAGTCTCCATAGAACCTCGGATTTTATGGCTGCCGATTCCCATTCAGAATCGTTCTGATATTCTGGATATCAGAACGATTCTGAATGGGGAATTCAGAATCGTTCTGATATCCTGAATATCAGAACGATTTCACCCTCCCAAGTGTGCGCTATGCAGGAATATCAGAACGCGAATATCACCTAAAATGGTCGGTGTGCGCCCATATCGTATAATAACAACACTTAACAATTGGAAAGTGGATGTATGCCAACTCATCTAGACTAATATGAGCTACTGAAATTCCCCTATGCCTACCTGACCACCTTGTTCCTTGAGTGTTACCTTGCACACTTAGCTGGTTATGTGGGCGATATTGTTATTCATTGGTGTATCCGATTGCCATATTACTACAGTAATAAGTCCATGATGGACCATTCTATGAAACCAGAAACTGATTGAGTACACAGCGCTGGTAATCCACTTCATGCTATACATATAAGATTAAAATTACTTAATATCTGAATCAAAGGAGGGCTGCAACTTGTTATTAGCGTGAAACTATGTGCAGGTGGTTGATGTTTTGAGATAATTACACGGAGCCATATCTTATTGGTTACACTGAAAATCCATAGGTTGAAAGGGTTAGTCAGTACAGACTACCCTAGGTTGGTCAGATGAGTGTTAGTCACAATGGCAAAGTTACATTCAAAAATGACCGAGGGGTCAGTCAGAAGTGGCCAACCTAGGTTCATCATTGGTGTATTGTATTTGTATACCACTAGTTGGGGCCACCTGTGATGACCACTTAGTGGCTCCCCCTGGAAATAAAAAGACTAAGGTGGGTTGGTCAGTAGTCACCAACCTGACAATAATAACTAATCTAGGTTGGTCATATAGGGATACAAAAAATGACTAACTAGGTTAGGCACTAGTGACTGAGAGATTGGTCGTATAGGGAGCCTAGGAATATCAGTGTACTTTGTGATTGCTTTGTACGCAGCCAGGCACATTGTCAACATATGGAGTACTCAAGCCATATAATAGGGGAGCCAAGCGTCCTAAATGTCTATATTTAACTTTAATCCGACATAGCCTGCAATAGATGATATAAAGGTTGGATTAGGGTAATTTGAGGGTGCTGATTCCAAATCCCGTGTGTGTGTGCAGAAGCATATCTAAAGGCCGAGCGCCCCACATATGGAGCTGTGTACATATAGAGGTGAGTACCTATCCTGACTGCACGCTGACTATTACTGGACGTGCAGTAAGATCTGCAGGTTTAAAATCAAGCCAAAGGTAATGGTTTTAAGGACCTCTAAAAAGAATATACCAACCTATTCTAAATTAGAAGGATGATATAAGTAGTATTGTATGTATCGGAACGGGACTATAGTTAAGTACTGTTTATTACTCAATCGACCTGCAGCCAATCAGAGGCCTCCCTTTTGGCGGGAAATTCAAAAGCAGCCAATGAGAGGCCTCCCTTTTGGCGGGAAATTCAAATAGGTCACGTGACCGGAAGTGACCTACTTCCGGTCACGTGACCTTTGGGCGGGAAATTCAAATAGGTCACGTGACCGGAAGTGACCTACTTAAGAGGGTCACGTGACCACCATGTTGGCGGGAAATTCAAATAGGTCACGTGACGGGAAGTGACCTACTTAAGGGGGTCACGTGACTACTAGGTTGGCGCGAATTTCAAAATAAGTCACTTGAGATTTTTATGGATAAATAAATTTAAAAAAAGAAAAAAAAAGCAAGCTGAAAGCTTGCTAAAAAATAATTTAAAAATACGGCTCTTTTTTTCTAGGAGGGGGGGGAGGGGCACTCTGGGGGGCACTCTTTAAGATGCATGGGGGGGGGGAGGGGGGGAGGGGGGGAGGGGGGGGAGGGGAAGGGTTTTTTAAGAGTGAGACTCGCTTCTCTGCCCTCTCTAAAAGAGAGGGCAGAGAGGCGAGTCTACTTACAATGAAAGGTATCATGATTGCGTTTATGATGATGTGCATCATGATGTGACTATCTTACAACCCTATGAGAAATAAGCAAGACATGGGCGTACTTACACGGGCTATTTGTAAACTAATTTCTCTTGAATCTATCAACAGCTCACATTTTTTTCTTAGATGACATCTGACAGCTGCTTGCTAGGCTAAGATATTGTTAAATAAACAACTTGGAAAGCTAATTACAGTTTTCTGGCTTGAAATATAGTCTTTCAACAGACTTTTTTTCTCATCTTACACAGAGGCAAATATCAGAGACACCCAATGGCGTTTAAACTGCTCTCAGCCAAGGGTCGGGCACTGCTGGACTATAATAGACGGGTCAAGGACCGTTCTACTGTGGGTCAGGCTAGGTCGGACATTCAATAACGCGACTTTAGCAAAACTTGCTTGAAAGTCTGACCATGCGAGATCCTTATGCCCCAGTCTGTCAATGCTGTCCAGACTTTCAAGCAAGGTTGTCAAAGACCTACCTGTCATTGAATGTCCGACTTAGCCTGCCTGACCCTCAGTAGAACGGTCCTTGACTCATCTATTATAGTCCAGCAGCGCCCGACCCCTGTATGAGAGGGGTATTGACACCATTGGCTGACTCTGATAATTCGCCTGTGTGCACGGGGGGAGGAGAGGGTTTACAGCTTGCGCTTATAGAGCACTACTAGTGGAGGTTTGGATGAGGCGGCTATGACATATGATGTTTGTCTTAAAAAATAGCCATGGCGCATGTCGATGTCGCTTAATTATGCTCATATCTCATGTCGATTTTAAGAATTGCTCATGTCACCTGTCACTGTGTTTTTCAAGCTTCATGTCAAATGTCACTAGGCTTCATCTCGACTTTAGTGGTCCACACCACCGCTGCTGCTGCTGCTGCTGTCGGTGCTGCTGCTTGTGCTGCTTGTGCTGCTCATGCAGCAGCTGCTGGCTGCTTGTGCTGCTGCTGCTGCTGCTGACAGATGCTACTGCTTGTGCTACTGCTCGTGCAGCAGCTGCCAGCAGCTGCTGGCAGCTGCTGGCAGCTGCTGGCTGCTTGTGCTGCTGACAAGGTCATGGGGGCTGCTGCTGACGATGTCACGGATGCTGCTGACAAATGCTACGGCTTGTGCTGCTCGTGCTGCTTGTGCTGCTGAAGTCGCTGCCAGCTGCTTGTGCTGCACGTGCAGCTGCTGCTGAAGCCGCTGCTAGATGCTGCTGCTTGTGCTGCACGAGACTGAGTAGCCGCTATTCGGCGTTTCACTCCTGATGTACCCTGTCCTAGTTAATCCTCTTAAACGGCTGAAAAGGCTCTCTCAGCACAGAGACTCTACTCAATGTAAGAGATCAGTTAAGTAAGTTTTCACATGCCACCTGACTACTGCGGGAGGGTTTAGACTTAAGCAGCTTAGTGCACACACGTGTCTGTTAGAAAAGCTACCTGCACACCTGCCTTCCTTTTTTCACTAGTATTTACCCCCTGCCGACTTATAAGGCACCTATACACGCCTTCTTGCTTCTAGAGCTAAGCTGCCTGGCAGCTATTTTAAAAGAGAATACTGGTTACCTGTATAACGGATAAGGGGGTTATGAGATTAGCGTGTGTATACAAAAAAAAAAAAAAAAAAAAGCTACAGGGGGCGCGTGTCTGTCTGTGAGGTAGAGTCCATGTGGTAAGCGACTCAAGTGTAAAACAACAGCACCTCCTCTTGTCGCAGTGAGTGGTGTAGACGGCGGCTGGCTAGTTGAATTTAAGCGTCAGCTTGAAAGATAAGGCCAAATAAAAAAAAAGGTTTGTTTCAGGTCACCTGACCGACCCTAGCAAAACAGGGTCGACTCTACGTTTTTTTTTAAGCAAGTTTGAAGAAAATTTCATATTTTTATACTTTTTGGGTCATTTTTAGAATTTCCACGGAGGATGGCTAGTGCTTTCATGTTAAAAAAATAAAATAAAATAAAATAAAAATCCGACCTACCGACCCCAGTCTTTCTGCCCATGTTACCTGAAACATACCTTTTTTTTTTCTTTTTTTTTGGCTTAATCCGTTCACGGGCTGGCGCGTCACACCTGTCGTTAATCACCCCCTGTAGTCTTTGTATACACAGGTGACTCGGCTTTATCTCTTCACCAGCTATAATCCCATATACATGTAGCGCACGTTACACTCGTTAATTCTCTTTTCATGCTGATGGATTAGGGGTGGAAGGGTTCAGGTGAAAAGCGATTTGATTCTCTCTGGAAGAGGGTTGGAGCTCTAGGTGAAAACAAGCTTAGAACATCCAGATTAGCTGCTCTCTCGGCTATATAAAGAGCCTCATTTTTTCTAATCTCTGCCCACTTCGTCTTGTTGTACACTATCAGTCACGAGGCAGACGCTGGAAGTAGCAGATGTTTGCAGTATGGTTTACACAGAGGTTACCTGCTAATAGGATTTTGTCAGAATAGGGTGAGTTGCTATTAAAATGAACATTTTAAATGGTTTGTTAATATGGTATCTGATGTTAATGAGCTAACACCTAACATTGAGGATTATGACCTCCCAGAGGGACGTCTCGCTAAATTCTCCAGTCTTGACTATAGTCTTAACTGTCTAAAGACTGTGGAGCGCGTTAATGGGGGGGCCTCCTTACTAATTTCACTTGACCAGGCCAGCAGGGTCAACTAGGCTAGGTAATTACAACCACAAAGGTGGCTACTCAACATGCAAGTAGACCTACTACTACGAGATTGTCTTTTGACCACTCTGCTGCCGCCTGCTGGTCTGGCCATTACATGCTCTAGTATAGTTCTCCGCTCTTTTCGTCAGATGACGCCACAATAGGGTTTTTGTACATTTCCACGATACTCGCGAACATTTTAAACGCATAATGACCTATAATAAGCAACAAAGCACACTTCTAATATATTGAATATAAGAAACATGTCAACGCTGTGTATTTCTGATAGAATGAGGCAGATTCTTTGAAATATCAACTAAACTATAGTGAGATTGAAAATACTACACCATATCTAAAGCGATATAAAAGCTATATAAAGTCAGAACCTCTGACGGATCGGTAGGATCACTCAACCATTCGTCCTCAAATGCCACACAGGGTTCCCGTCCAACAGGACTCTGAGCCTTGTCACTTTTGAGGAAGGTTTGATCTCATGTTGCTTAACATGTGGTGTAATTAATCAACACCGCGGCCCCTCTTTAGGGGCCACACAATAAACAAAGAATAAAAAGGGTAGACCTTAGGTTTAAAGTGAATCTCCCAGGATTTTGGCGAAGTCGACAAAGGGGTAGATAACAGATTAACCTGCAAGAGACTATACGCAAACCTTGATACTCTCAGAGGGGGAGTCCCATATTGCGGACTTGTGGTCAGATCTATCCCTTCTAGGGGGCAGGTTGCATGTCGTAAATGTCTACTACAGACATTGGGATATATTGTTAATCTTACTCTAGGGTCTCCATAATTAGACCCTGAATCCGTTGTTAAACGGGTGTGAGGGGGTGGTAACTAATACTTATGAGATGTTAGCTTAGTTCATAGTCTCCTTACCAATTTTCACTTGACCAGGCTGGCAGAGCCAACTAGTCTAGGTAATTATAACCACAAGGGCGGCTACTCAACATCTAAGTAGACCTACTACTACGAGATTGTCTTTTTGGTCCTTCTGCTGCTTAGTTATTACATCCTCCAGTCTAGCTCGCCACACCCTTTGAGCAGCACCACCATTGCCTCGGTAAAAGTGTAGGGTGTGTGCTTTCCACCTTCAGGTATCCATAGATTCGATCACTATCACCCCCCTTGAAATGCCTTCAGCTGTTAATTAGGGCGTAAAGCCACCAACCAAGTCCCTGTCAAAAGATGTGAATAACGAAACGCGCTAGTATAGTTCTCCGCTCTTTCGTCAGATGGTGCCACAATAGGGGTTTTGTACATTCCTACGATGCTCGCGAACATTTCAACGCATAATGAGCTACATAGGCAACAAAGCGCGCTTCTAATATATTAAAATATAAAAAACAATTCAATATTGTGTATTTCTGATAGAAATGAGGCGGTTTCTTTAAATACCAACTAAACTATAGCGAGATGAAAAATACCACACCATATCTAAGGCTTTATAAAAAACTATAGAAAGTCATAACCTCACACGGATCAGCATTCTGTTTGCAACGGATCACCCCTGACCCACTGGTCCTCGCATGCCACACACGGCTCTGCCGTGTTTGAGCTTTGAGGTATCACCCATCAAGTGATCCATGCCGCCCAACATGAAGCGTAATTAATAGCTGCTGTTGCATAGCACAGTGGCAGCATCTAACTAACTCTAAAGAGTTAGTCGGCCCCTCTTTAGGGGCCACACAATAAACAAAGAATACCCTGAATCTGGGACCTGCGGGCGAGGGCCCCAACTGTGAAGTCATTATTGGCCACATTGGTAATATCAATTAAAACTTTAGACAACACCCACCTTAAGTATCATTAACGGACAATATCAATGAACTCAGCATCCGCCTGGTTACCACATTTAGCACCAATTTTACAACTCACAGGGGCCACACTAGCCTCACCGCGCTTTTTATTGCTCTGCTGATTTCTCCAATCCAAAACATGAGGTATCTAGTCTAGCTGTGAGCTCATTGGGCCAAACAAAAAAATAATCCGTGTTCAGGTAGCATGGCCCAAAAAAAAAATAGGGTAGGTCGGTCGATTTTTTTTTTAGGATTTTTTTTTTAGGGTTTTGAGATGAGTTGTATGAGAGAATCACATTGTATAGAGTTGTTATTTGATAATGTAGGACCAATATCTGTCTAATTAAGCCATTATCAGCACTGTTTTTGTCATAGAAAGGATTTCCTCCCTTCTTATCTTTCAAATGATGACAAATAGGCTAGTTGAAGGTCATTAGGTACTCCTTTCCCCTTTGGTGATAACCTAGATCAGGAAAAGTCTAAAAAAAATAAAAAAATCTAAAAAAAGATTAGGGTCGGGGCAAAATGATAGGGTCGGTCGGGTTACCTGAACACAACTTTTTTTTTGTTTGGCCTTAGGTAAGTCCTTTGTCGACCTCGCCGGCAAGTCCCGGATTCAGTATAGAAAGACTAAGGGGACGGGGGGTAGGTCTATAGGTTTAGTGCTATCTGTGTCATTAGACCATTTAAGTGACATGTGACACTAGCATTCTTAAAAATCGACATGCGACATGAATAAGAAATTCTCAATTACGGTGCCCCTACATTTTCTCCCTTAGTGACACTATTAGTATTATAGTAGTACCGAGAACTATCCTCTTTTTTTTTTAGAAAACTAAGTAAAAATATCCTTCTTCATGTCCAGTTACATACAATGCCGATCAATTTGACACTGTAGCAGCCTGTCTCCATATCTGTATGCTGCATAAATGCACAATACACGGTTCTGCACGCACTTAAACCAAGGCTAACATGGTTGACCTATATAGATGTGATACTCTCGTTTTCGGGGCTAGTAGAAATTAGGCGTCTAATACGGACGTTCCGGGTTCGAACCCTCACTAAGTTTTAGTCAAGACGTCTAGCCACGTCGCCTAAGGCGACGAAAGCGCGTCAAAGCGTTTACAGGGTTCGAACCCGTGAGCTGCTCCTTGGGGCTGCAAAAAACGCTTAGACACTGAAATCCCATAGGGAAAAAATTTTGGGTTTTTGGACTTTAGGCCTTAATTTGAGGGTGATCCCGGGCTGATAGAAAAATAATTCTTGGACGAGCGGATAGCTCTGGATCTCTTTTATCTAAAACAGCGAAAAATTGATTATGGTTTCGCCGCAATTCATCCGACGGGGGGTAATCAGCCCCCCCCTCTGCCAATCAAGGCAGTGAATCTTGGCGACCGTGCGATCACTCACGGCCACCGCGACGAACCGACAGAAGAGATCGGCATCTTAGTATGATTCGTGTGACCTACTTAGAGGCTCACACGGTGGAGGTGTGTCCGGCGTTCGGCGCGCTGATTGGCTACTGGTGGGAGGCGCTGTGCCGCGTCAAGAACTTCACCTATTTGGGGCGGCTGTTAAAGGCGCACTGAGTTGAGGTGCACCTTTAAGCAAGAGCGCGATCCGGCCTAGTCTTGCGGACCTCTGTTTAGAGAGTGTAGCAAGCGGGTATGTCGCGCTCTCCAACCACAGGCTTAACAGTGGTCCGCAAGACTAGAGTGCAAGACGCGTGCACACACAGACCGAACAGACACACACAGACCCACACACCCACACACTCCTATCAGTGAGACGTCTAGCAGATTCGGGAGAGGCGACCAGGGAGGTACTCTCGGCTAGCGGCCACTAATTGCCTGTTTAGATAAGGCACAGAAACAAGGGTGATGACAGACTACGTGTTCAAGCAGCCAACATGCCCTGACACTTGATAATGGGTGTGGACCGCTAAATTCGATATGGTGACATGACCATTTCTTATAATCGACAAACGACATGAGGTCTAATGACAAGTGACATGAGGCCCAAAAAATCATAGTGACAGGTGACATGAACATTTCTTAAAATCGACATGGGATATGAACATTATTAAGTGACATTGCCATGTGACATGGTCATTTTCTAAGATCGACATTCGACATGGGGACCCCCTATCCAGAGCCCCTTGATAGATGACAGCTGTTGTGTGTAAGAAAAGTGTATGCCTCACAATCAAAAGATGATAAAAGGCTTTATCCCACTCGATGTGGGTTTTGAATCAAATATCAAGGGATCAAATATCAGATCGATTTTTGACGTCGTCAAGTGATATCTGACGTTGTCAATCACTTTTACTATGTAGTCAAGGTCGTAAAAACAGAGCCCCCTGATTGGTCAACAGCATGAATGAAAGTTGCATCTCAAACTTTTAATACTCGGTATGGGGCCCCGTGGGGCTGGGACCAATATTTGCAATTTTCGGAAATACTGTCGAGAATTTCTAGATGGAAACACCTCGTCTGGGGTAATTTGACCTCTACTCTTCGATATTCAAGTAATACTCAAGCTATTATGACTCTAAACATGAGTAAAACGGTCATTTACCAGCGTTATCGGCAGCGCCGACATCAACAACTGCTGATCTCCCTTGGTTACATGACCCAGCTCCGTTTCTAAGGCCTCATGGATCGGGGCCCTGAAGGGGGATCTGCAGAGGCCCTATATCGGGCCCTAGATATGTACATTATATTAATATCTCATAACTTAATTTACTCTAAAATCTTTTGATGGTTCATAACCTTGACCCTTATCTCCTTTTCTCGCGGGATAAAGATAGAATTTGGTTGTTGGCGTGGCCTCTCGTCGATATCTGCTCTTCTCCACGGCACCTCTCGAGCCCCCTGCGGGGCCTCTAGGGGCTGCTAGACGTCTCTCTGCTATGTAGTGTGGGATGTAAAAGAACCCTTGTCTCGGTAAAAGGGCCAATAGATTCGATCACCATCACCGCTCTTGAAATGACCATAGCTGTTAACTAAGGCGTAAAGCAACCCACACACCCACACACCCACACACCCACACATTTTTCTGTATGAGCCTTCAGACCTCAAGCTGCTCAGTGTACGGGACTAGGTTTTGTCATAGGCCCTACGGACGCTACTCAAGGTAAAAATAAGAGAGCTGTCTCACCATGACATTGGGCTGGCTGTAGTTTTTTATGTTTCGGTACCTACAACCAAAACAGCCAGTACCCGCCCCAGGGCTTCATGTCGCACGCGGGAAAAGTATAACGGTGGCGCCAACTGTCGGAATAGCGGGTACACTACGTCAGTAGTTCTTTTGTTCTCCGCTGAGTGACTGGGCGAAATGTAGTCGGTAGCTCTATTTTCTGTGCACTGTTCTGTTCATTTTCTACACTTAACATTTAAATAGACCGCGTGTTTGTACAAGCTAACCGTTTTTATCAGTGCAAAAATTAAATAAGCATCGGATAGAACACTAAAAAAATGAGAAAGTAATCCAGCACTTAGTATAAGGCACCAGTTTTATCATGAGACACCGAAAGTCTGGTTTTTTTAAGGTGGATAAGACAGTCGACTGAGAGCTCCAAACTAACCAAAAACGTACCAGAGGGAGAACGTACCCGACAGGGCAGGGGCCTTCTACACCCCGGCTCTGATTGATGAGCAAGCGACAAGTGCTACAGAGGGCCTATTCCTCTTTTGAGGTGGGCCCGAAATTGAACAAAAGAATAAACTCAAGAAAAAGCCTTAGGCTTAAAAGAGTTGTAGATACTGATTTTAACGAAGAAGTCACATTCATTAGTTTACAAATAGCCCGTGTAAGTACGCCCATGTCTTGCTTATTTCTCATAGGGTTGTAAGATAGTCACATCATGATGCACATCATCATAAACGCAATCATGATACCTTTCATTGTAAGTAGACTCGCCTCTCTGCCCTCTCTTTTAGAGAGGGCAGAGAAGCGAGTCTCACTCTTAAAAAACCCTTCCCCTCCCCCCCTCCCCCCCTCCCCCCCTCCCCCCCATGCATCTTAAAGAGTGCCCCCCAGAGTGCCCCTCCCCCCCCTCCTAGAAAAAAAGAGCCATATTTTTAAATTATTTTTTAGCAAGCTTTCAGCTTGCTTTTTTTTTCTTTTTTTAAATTTATTTATCCATAAAAATCTCAAGTGACTTATTTTGAAATTCGCGCCAACCTAGTAGTCACGTGACCCCCTTAAGTAGGTCACTTCCCGTCACGTGACCTATTTGAATTTCCCGCCAACATGGTGGTCACGTGACCCTCTTAAGTAGGTCACTTCCGGTCACGTGACCTATTTGAATTTCCCGCCCAAAGGTCACGTGACCGGAAGTAGGTCACTTCCGGTCACGTGACCTATTTGAATTTCCCGCCAAAAGGGAGGCCTCTCATTGGCTGCTTTTGAATTTCCCGCCAAAAGGGAGGCCTCTGATTGGCTGCAGGTCGATTGAGTAATAAACAGTACTTAACTATAGTCCCGTTCCGATACATACTATACTACTGATATAGTCTATTAATAGTGTACCTACATCATTCATCTTACCCTCAATTTTGGGGGTCCTTATGAGTGTAATGTTGACCCAAAAGAATTGGGATGCTAATCATTTGTATTGTCTCAGGTGATAGTACTCACTCTTCAAATATTAGTCAGACGTTCGATGGTTACTCACATAACAACTGTCTGACTATTGTCTCTGAACCCAATCTAGCTAACGATAGGATAGTGCCTGCCCGTCAATTTTTAAGTGCCAGATGTGTCCTTATCTGGTACAGATTCATTCATAAAAATGTTTAACTTGAAGGACAATGGATATTTTAGTGCTCCTGTGCTATATTATATAGTAATACTGTCCATTTATTCAATTTTTAAGGCTTAGGCCAGAGGGTAACTATTTTGTCATAGTGATATTGGTGTTCATGAGGTTATTAATTCCCAGTAGTAGGCATCCTTAAGTTCAAGTAAAGTAAGTTTAGCAGAGATCTGGGTCCTTTCCACTCAACTAAAATAAATTTGGAGATGTACTTCAGACGCAATAAATTATCAGATATTTCAAAACTTTCAAAACTCAATATCCCAAAAAGTGTTAGAATCTGGATGTTGATTTTTGGCATACATAAGGATATATAGAGGACCTGTCTGGACACCCAGTTCCAATGAAAAGGAACCACTTCTGTCGATGTATGGTTTGCTTTCTTAATAGATGGAGGGTCGTTATGCATATCCAGAAGCCTTATGTGGATCAGCTACCAAAGCTGACCCTTTACAAAGATTCTGTTTGAAAGAGGTTTTTTATGAAGCCAAAATATATGGCTTTCAATCGAAGGAAGTGATTTTAAGTTGTAATCACTTTGATTGTTTTGCCTACCTTAGCATGGATTGGTGGGTAAAAATGGTTTCGACCCGACTGAATATGAACAACTGGGAGTGGGCTAGTCTCACAGTATACATACTCTACGATAGGTATTTCTAATGAGATGATTCATTCATGCTCGATGGAACACACACACAGATATATATATATATATATATACATATATATATATATATATATATATATATATATATATATGATAATATAAAACAGGACCCTGGTCCATCAAATAGGTGACCTTGGTGTTTTGAGGTTTCGGTATGAAGTTTTTTGCATGACTTTTAAACTCCCTTTATACCTATCAAATACCATAGTCCTTCATTCAGAGTGCACAATTATTAATGTACTTCAAGCATCATGCAGACCCTCGGATGAAACCCTCACGAGATGGCTGGTATGATGCATGAATGCAAATTTGACGATTTATTTGCTAGGGCTGCATTCACATATCATACCAAGGGTAGGGGCTCGGATTACTCGCGCCTTGGTGGTAAACCTGCAAGGGGGTGCTACTTGGGTAATCCTGCTCCCCTATGTACCATACCGATCCAGTAACGTGAGACACGGTCTATCTGATGGGACAAGGGGGTGAAGCTCAGTGGTAGAGCAGTTGCTTGGCAACGGAAGGCCCCGGGTTCAAGTCCCGGTGTCTCCGAAAACTTCTTTTCGGAGAAACCATGTCCCTCACACAACCAAGGATTCAGTGCATCAAAGCACTACATGGGGCTTTAAGAAAATGGATTTACGGCTTAACCCTCTAAGGATGGCATGATGCCTTAATGCATCATAGCCTTGGTCATCATGATGCATGAATGCAGCCCAGTGCTGCATTAAAGCATCATGCCTAAGGGCTAGAAACACTCCCGAAGGGCCTGCATTATGCACCAATGCAGCCCTGAGGAGTTACTCCATGACGATAAATGTCATGTTTTAGCAACATCCGTCCTTAAAGCAGTCTTTGTGAAAACTCTTTCATCCCACAGGACATTCAGTCCTGCAAATTTTTAATGTTCAAGGACAGGCTACATTTTTGGAGGACAGGATAGCCACATATCTGAGGATTTCTGCATTTTTAGTATAGTATAGTTTTTTTTCCTTTAGAAATACATTTTATTTGTAACCATTTATGACCAAATCAGAATAGATATATAATTTTACACTGTATATTGACAAACATATTTCAGCTTTAGAAGCCCAACTGAATTCTTTTAGTTTAGAAAAGCCCAACATATGACTGGACATTCGCTGATGCTACACTTGTGAATCTGCTGGACCGGTGGCATTTTAGAAGGACATTGCCACTGAGTGACAGAAGAAAGAGATAAGTATATAATCCGCTTTTTAGTATCCACTACTCTGATAAACAGATCAGAAATAGACCATTTATATTCTTCTTCAATGCCATCATGTGACTAGGGTCACTGGTACAAGGACTTCAGTACAAGTAGGATGGTGCATTACCCAAACAAGTATAGTTTAGCCCATAATACCTGTCATCAATCATAGTCTCCCAGTGTTGAAAATAGACAGTATCGTATGATGGATTCACGTCTGCCACGTACAAAACCGAGGTGCATATGGCTTTATTTGGAAGGTTACATATACTTGATTGTTTCTATTTATATAGAAGGTGCGGTGGGCAAACAAACTACTGGACTGTTGCCCCTAGGTATATGCACCATGATTCAGGTAGTCATGCTTGTACTAATAGCTAGATATGTCTTATATATCTGGGATAAAAATGATGGAATAATGTCATATAATCTTGTGTCCTATGTGTCAACTGTGTCTCCTAGGTGGAGTGTCAAACCGCTATTGACTCTGCTTATGGCTGTGTCTCATGAGATTGGGCCAATGTGAATGTCTGACAGAAAACGGTTTATTTAGAGCAGGTAAAGCTATATATGGAGATATAACCACCGCCATTTTCTTTACTTTATCAGTTACATATCAAAAGAGAAATTTATTTTCTAAAATTTTCTTTTTTATGGTGGCCGGTCAAAGATGGCACCGGTCAAAGACATCTACATTGGCCCGAGACACAGCCTTATATCAATGGTCAACTAGAGTTGGCACTAATAGTCCAATGTAAACTCACCCTTCATATAAGCAAAGTCATTAGGGGTTTGTCTGTCTAAAGGGCCCCTTTGTAAATATGTCTGCAATGTACGTCATATAAGCCTTTACGACTGCTCTGTTCACCTCCTGTTTATCTACTACAGTGGCTGTTCGTCCAATTAGTTGTTGGTTAAGAGGCGCTAGGTGGCAAAAATGGGCACAAACTCCTGCTAATTTATATTAGTGATTTATCGCCTCGATTCAGGACAGGACAGGAACCACACCCTGGTACGCTTCAAGGATGGGTGCTTGTAAAAGCTTAGGTATTTCATCCAGGTGAATCTCTTTTGTAAACGATCATATAGCCCCTTGCAGTCAGACTGAAGTTGTTGACCACAGGGCAGGGGGATTATGCTCTCTGCTATATATATATATATATATATATATATATATATATATATATATATATATATATATATATATATAAGTAGTAGTTAAACCACTGTCGGACCGCTGTACATAGGATATTGGGGACAGTTTGGGCTGATCACGAGTCAGTGGACGAGTGTGCTCAGCCGTGACTAAGCCAATATCCTAGTACAGGGGTCTGGAGTGGTTTAACTAACTTATGCCACATTAGTAGTGAGTGTTTACTCACCTTTTGTACGTCAGATACAGTCAGGTCATTCCTTTTGTTCTCTCATCAAAGGGTGGTATAAATATATATAATTGCCTATATGAACCACATTACACCTTACTTGTACTCGCTGACCGGTCGGACGATATAAATGTATCCTAATAAGCCCCTAATCTGGTGGCGATTTACTATTTCTATACTTGCCTTTGTCCATCGCCTTCTGCAGGTTATTAGTGACTGATTGCCCATTATGTAATTGTTAGGCAGTCTGTTGATTGTAGTCATCAGAGCACTGCAATGAGAAATAAGTAGTTAGTTATAACGTACGCTGGCTACCTGCTTGTCACAGGCCGAATGAGAGCCTTCTAGTAGAGATGGTCTGCAGGGGGTGGTAGTATTAGGGTAAGGCCCGACACTCGTATGGTCCAATCATCTGAACACCTATACTCAGACCAGGTATACACCAGAGACATCTACTGACTGTAAACTACACTACCTGGTCTGAGTATAGGTGTCCAGATGATCGGACCATGCGAGTGTCGGGCCTTACCCTAATACTAGCACCCCCTGCAGACCATGTCTACCAGAAGGCTCTCATTTGGCCAGTGCTGCGTGTAGTTTGTACATGCAGGTGTAGGCGAATATATTGCCTGTCAATCATCCAGGTTCATGCCCTTTGTGCCAGGTGACTCTTCTGTCTCCCACTGTGGTTTACATAATGCAATTTGCCACCTGTGGCTGGACACTAGAACTGTGTGTCAGATTTTGGCCAGGCCAGGCCCTCACTCAGCTGCAGCACTAATTGCTGTTCACCTGCGGGTTACAAACGACACCTGTACAACCGTGATGTGTATCAAAAACGTTACTACACAGTTACTACACATCACGTCTGACCAGCCTAACATGATGTGTATCAATTGAACGTGATGTGTAGTTAGCACCCAAGCATGATGTGTAGTAACTAACGTGATGTGTAGTAAGTTAGAGTTACCTGAATTAAGGCACCTCCAACCGCCATGTGTTTTAATAACGTGATGTGTATCAACTATACTTTACTCCTACACCATAATTAACCTTTTGGAGGCCACAGCATCTAGCATGTACTTTTCTCTTTTTATTTCAGCAACATTCATTCATACTATATACCCATTATGTCAATTATTACCTGACACCACCATCATTACAGAAATTTAAATATATTGAACAAAAAAAGAGCCCCCATTTCTAGAAAATGCTAGCATCAAGTCCCAGAACGGGACAGGGGAATTACAAAATACCCTGATACAGATCACGTTGATACAGATCACATCATTTCGATACAGATTATGCTGTTTTGATACAGATCACATTGTTTTGATACGGATCACGTTTCCATGGTCAGCCCTGATGTGTAGTACCACACATCACGTGTTTTTTTATATACATATACATTTATATATACATTTATATATAATTGCCTAAATGAATCATATTATGATTGCCTGAACCAGACTACACCATACTAGTAGGGGAGAGAGGGGCACGTTGAGCCACTTATGCACATTTAATTTTTTCCTGACTTTATCATGGTCATCTGAACTTTGCTTTTGTATCTAGCAGTAACCTTATATCATTGCGCTATATGATGGCCCATGGTAAAACAAGTATGGTCATTTGTTGTATTTCTTTTACTTTTTTGAAAATAGATTCTTGGGGTGGTTCAATGTGCCCCATGCCCTGGGCAGGTTGACCCACCCACTGAAGCACCTTGAATCACATATCTTGAATGAATCAGCAATATGGATTTATCATTTAAAGTGCATGTGGAAATACTTGCTATTGTTACTTTTGTATAGGATTGAAAATGTGAGATACATATTTAATGCATACAAGTCATTAAATTATAGCTTTTAGTTTAGTCACTGGGTTAAAGCCTTACAAATTTTCCTCTAGGTTAATATAAACCATCTTTAGAGGATTTAGCTTTTTGCAGGTGTCATATAAATCTTTGATTATATTCTTTTTTATGATATAGTAGGCTGTTCTGCTTCAGAAAAATGATACATCTGAGAATAAACACACTCTGAATATGCTATGAAATAATTTTTTATCACAACTAACAAAACATGTATTCTGTCGTACTTGTATAATCAAAGTGTATATTGATATTGTGTTTCTTTCTGTGTGGCTTAATTCTAATGAACTAAGGGTGGTTTAACCCATATGCCTACTTGTTGGGATAGCCTATGGTTGACCTAGATATGGGACTGAGTAATATCATATCATCTATTGCCTACAAGCTGACAAGGGTACCTTAAAAAGTCTACCCTCTAGTGAAAAGTGGTGATACTTTGTCCCTCTCTGCATTGCACAGGTAAATAATGGAACTAGTCCTTTAAGACAGAGATTTGGGTACTTTGAGCATGGTTCAAGGTGCCCCTATTTTTGTGGTTCAATGTACCCCATGCCGACCATCATAGATAAGTTTGATTTAATTCAAATTACATAATACCCTCAGGAGTAAGATCAGGTTCTATGCAAGCCTTCAGATACATACTTTGACCTCCATATAGATCTTAGGCCAGCAATGTTTTGTAACGACATAAAAAAAAAGGTTTATAAATTGCAAAGTTTTACTTTCAATGGCTTAAATCTTTTATGTTGTCTGAGCTTCTCCTCAGCACCCAAAAATAAATATGATGTTACTGCTCTGAACTGTCTATATAAGGGGGTAATATGGTAGGCGAACTGCTGGAAAATTCCCAAAGGAATAGCAAAAAGAGCATGTGGTTCAATTTGCCCAGGTGGTCAATGTGCCCCTCTCTCCCCTTCTCGCTGACCGGTTGGACGATATGTATCCTAATAAGTACCTAATCTTGTAGCAATTTACGATTTCTATACTTGCCTTTGTCCATTGCCTTCTGCAGGTTATTAGTAACTGCCCATTATGGTGGGCGTGTGGTGGGGGTGTTGTGGGGGCGGTGGGCATGTGATTGTTAGGCAGTCTGTTGATTGTGGTCATCAGACCACTGCAATGAGTAATAAGTAGTTAGTTAAATGCCCCCCCCCCCCTTGTCAGTGCGTGGAGGCGATATATAATTTCCCATTGAGGAAAATATGTGTTGCACATCTCAATGTCTTCTGAGATTCAGCTCTACACAACTGTATGTAGCAAACAGGCCCTATTCCTACATTATTACCTACAGTATAATTAAAAGAATGTTCCATTCAATTCAACTCAGTTCAATTGATTCAGTAAATCTGGTGCTGCATGTGGTTTATCAACAGCTACTGATATTGCTATGTGCTTCTTAGGCCATCTAAAATCGATTAGCAACTTTGCGGACAGCGCCTGCACCTGTCTAAATGGGCCGCATCAACCCGTTTTCTAGATTATCCAATAAAAAATCAGTCAAAATGGCCCTATCAATCAAAAAATAAAAAATAAAAAAATAAACTTTTTTTTATTCTTTTTCTTTAAAAATCCAGCACAATTTGAGAGCAATTTACACTATCAAAAATACAAAATACACACTCTTAAATGTTCCTATCGTATTCCCATGGCTTAATTATCTGAATATACGTGCTTAATTCGATATTCTATATAAAATATCAAACTCATAGCAAGAGTGACTGTTTATCAAAAAAAGTATTTAAAAAAAAGCCTCCATCCCTCACCGATTTTTTTCAAAAAGTGTCCGCGAAGCTGATATTCGATTTCAAGTAGCCTAAGCAACAATATACTGTCAACTTCACATCGGCAAATCAGAGAACATCACTGACTAACCTTTGCCAAACATCTGACACATGTTTGGAGGGTCTATGCAACCCACATCTGCTATTAGCTAAAACTCTTAGCAAGAACAATCTCTTACATGTAGATGTGTTGTGTGGAACATCCAGGGGATGAAGAGGGTCAATGAGAGGTGTAATAGATAGTTTAGTTAGTATGTTGGAAGTGAACTAAAGGACAGCTATATGAGTAATACGGTGATGTATAATCAAATATAACTGTTTTTGATAATTTCTACATGGGTTTTTTGCCTCCTGGACTGAAAAAGTAAACTTGTCTTCAGACTCGTGTAAGTGACTATCATAATTAAACGAGTCAAAAGTTGTTTAACCTATCAGGTTACCATCCCACAAATAGAATCTGGAGCTGGCAAATGTCGGGTTTTGGGCTGGCACATGCCAAGCTGGAGATAGAAGACCCGCTTCCTTGTCACTTAGACAAGTTGACTCGTTTATTTTATGAAGACAAGTCTACTTTTTGAGTGTGGGTTGTTTGCCTCCTCCCCATTCACCACAGTGGCTGTTTGTGCTATAAGTAGGTGGTTAATTTGTGGTTTATTAGTGGTTTATAGGCCTAGATAGTACTACATGGGCACTAACTCCTGCTAATAGGGTGTGTAAATTAAATCGCTGCAATGGGAAAAACAGGTAATTTATACCCTCAACTCAGGACAGAAAACCATGACCAGGTAAGCTTTAAGTTTTGGTGCTAGGTAAAACTTGAATATTTCTTCATCCATGTGAATCTTTTGGTCTTTTGCGAACCATCATATGGTACAGCAGGATATATGCCTGCCGCACAAAATAATATGAAGAGATCTTTTTGTTTTTTTACTGAGAAACAATTTCTTTTTCAGCAAACCCATGCAGCGTGAAAACTTTCTGTCCTGATAAGAGGTTATTCGTAACCTGATCAGTTCGATGCTCACAGGTTAGCTCAGACACCCTTACTCTCATTCCCAAATCCTTCCGAAGGAAGGCTCTGGGGACAGCCAAATGACCTTGAACTTGGTCTGGGCAACCCCTGCTGGTAGGCTTGAACCAGCGAACAGGAACAGGAAATGGAACCAGAATGTATGATGGTAGTTTTAGGTAGATTTACCATCAGCCTTTCTGGTTCCATTTCCTGTTCCTGTTCGCCTGTTCCAAGCTACCAGCAGGGGTTGCCCAGACCCAGCAAAATCCCTTCATTTGGCAGTTACCAGAGCCTTCCTTCGGAAGGATTTGGGAACGAGAGTAAGACACCCTGTGCTGCCAGCCCTACCTTGTCTCACCTTACTCCCTGCACTCAGACTAGACACATAAATACGTGTGGCAGCTGGGAATGACAAGAACATACAGATTACACCCAACAGCCATCCAGAGCACATCTTATGTCAGACTAGATGGGGAGGCCGACAAACAGATTCCTTGATGGAATCCAAGCAGCTTATAGAAGTGTCAGATATTTGAGCTCCTGGAAGAGCCGAGTCTCATTCCTGTGGGGTGTCAGCTTGTATGCCGGCCTGGGTGATGACATAATTATGATGCACTCAAAAAATAAACTTGTCTCCAGACTCTTCAAAGTGACGGTCATAGAATAAACGAGTCAAAAACTTGTCTAAGTGACAAGGAAGCGGGTCTTCTAGCTGGAGATAAAAGACCCACTTGGCATGTGTCAACCCAAAACCCGACATTTGCCAGCTCCAGATTCTATTTGTGGGATGGTTAAACAACTTTTGAGTCGTTTATTTTATGATAGTCACTTCGACGAGTCTGGAGACAAGTTTACTTTTTCAGTGTGTCTTCTTCAATATGGTGTCTTCACAACATGATCTAATGCAGTCTGGCCTATCTCTAGATGAGAAACGACACACAACTTTTACTCAGACTAGACACATAAAAGAGGGCAGCAGCTGACAATTACCAAAGTACACGGATCAGTCCTCACGCCCAGACCAAGCATAATTATCTTATGTCAGACTAGCTGGGGAGGCTGACAAGCATATTCATTATTAAGATCCCAGAAGGTTAGAAGCGTCAGACATTACAGCTCCTGTAGGAACCTACACTCAAAAAGTAAACTTGTCAGCTTGTATGCCGGCCTGGGTGATGACATAATTATGATGCACTCAAAAAATAAACTTGTCTCCAGACTCTTCAAAGTGAAGGTCATAAAATAAATGAGTCAAAAACTTGTCTAAGTGACAAGGAAGCAGGTCTTCTAGCTGGAGATAGAGGACCCACTTGGCATGTGCCAGCCCGAAACCTGACATTTGCCAGCTCCAGATTCTATTTGTGGAATGGTTACCTGATAGGTTAGACAACTTTTGACTCGTTTATTTTATGATAGTCACTTTGACTAGTCTGGAGACAAGGTTACTTTTACAGTGTAGCCCTTTTCCTGTGTGGTGACGGCCGGGAAGATATAATTACTGCTAAAGGTTGTAAATGGTGTAATTAATTAGATTGGTGATGGCTATAAATAGCTCGTCCTAAGGTCAAATATATAGACAAATGCCGATGACCTTTGATACCATCTCTGCTGCATTTCACAAGTGGGGGCTGGGGCAGTATCCCACGAAGCCACAGGGTCATTATTTCCCGAAATTGACAACCTTAGATCATCGAGGTGACAACTTGAGGTCATTATTGTCACATTATTGTCTCAGCCTCATTGAATACGGCCTTCCAGTGCTTAAGCACAGGAGAAATTGCATTTCAAAAGAATTAATATCTTATAAATACGATTGCAGGAGCTGATATAAATGAGTCATTCCAGCCATTTTCATCAGATTCAGAGCATAATCCCCACCTGACCTCCTCAGAAAAACAATTGTGGCCCAATTGTAATGACTACTACTGCTCAAAGGGAAAGGTGTATTTCCCAAGTTTGACCACATACAAATATGGTAAATTCTATGTTATACACTTTGATATTACATTTGCCTTATGTCAGTAACCCAAAGAACCAGTACAGAGAACAACACATCCTCAACCCATGCGATTTCTGAATTATAGGCCCTTGAAAATGGCCCAGAAATAAGGTACAGAAAATGTGAACTTGCTCCATCAAGTGGGGAGCCGTTGATGAAATTCAACGGAGTTACTCAAATGTATGAATTGGTACCAGAAAAAGGGTTTTCATGACTCAGCTAGCCTGCACTGAGAAAAAAAAGTTAAAACGGAGTCAGCTAGTCGCCATTGATCAGTCAGGGCTCCCCTAAAGAGGAGTGTCATTCTGGAGGCAGCCTGCACTCCCTTTGGACTCGTTTCTCTGTGTAAGACACAGGGAGACAGCGTATACTTATTTTTGGGAAAAACACTGGAGGGCTGTATTCAATGCCCCCACAGAATACAATGTGGCCGTATTGAATGGGTTAGAAAAAAGTAGTTTTTCCTTCATTAAATCACTTCAAATAAAGAAATTAACACAAATGCCAACTACATTGATACCGCTCTGTTGTATTTCACTCGTGGGGGCTGGGGCGCATCCCACTCAGCCTGTGGCTTCGTGGGATACTGCCCCAGCCCTCGTGAAATACAACAGAGACGGTATCAATGGGAGTTGGCATTTGTCTATATATCCAGGAACTGAAAACCTCAGGGTCATTATTTCCCGAAATTGACAACCTTAGATCGTCGAGGTGACAACTTGAGGTCATTATTGTCACATCTGATCCATTCAGACCAATGTTGTCATAATGACAACCTTAGGTCATCACATTGGTTGACTTGTGGATTGTTAGAGTGTCCATTTGAAGACCTTAAGTCATTAGTATTGACTTTCAAGTCCAGATGTGCTCTCTAGGTTGTCTCAATGACAACATTACATTTTCACACACCGAGGCGCATATTGGCATAGCTGCCAACCAGGGTTTTCTATACTTCTATAATTTCTATACTTGTCCTTGTTGATTGACTTGTGCCTGTTATTACCGGTAGACACTGATTGCCCAGCATGGGGCTAGTTCTAGCACTAATTGGTTGTTAGGCCCTATTGTTAATGGTGGACATCAGACCACTTCTAAATGAGTTGTTGGTTTTAACACTGGCCTGCTATGATTCTTACATTGATCCAGAGGATCAAGTTTGGTTTTGTCAAAATACCAAGTCACGGCTGCTGATTTTATGACTTGCTTCTTAGCAGCGACATTATGGCGTATGAGCATTGTAAATAGGAGATATAAGTGTCTAATTCCCCTGGCTTTAGTACAGGATATACAGACTCATTAATTAATGAGCAACATATTATATATGTATACTATAGACCGTTCATTAATTGAAGCAGGGTTGGTGTTTTATTTCCACAGATTGAGTGACTTTGAGGGGGGGGGGGGTTGTCTGAAAGGAGGTAGAAGATCTACCTTCCCTCGAAACCTACTATTGATTGGTCTAGACACATCCTGATTGGGTGTAGAAATCTACATTATTGGTTTACATAAGGACAGCCAATAGAAACCTGACCCTTCTGTCTGTAAGTGTAACTCTCAGACAGCCACAGGCCCATCTGAGAGTTACATGGGAACTACACATAGTGTGCTATTTATAGGAACGATGCCTCAGGCCAAAAAAGAAAAAGGTTTGTTTCAAGTGACATGGCATGAAAATGCAGGGTCGGTAACATGAAAGTACTACCCGGCCTCTCTGAAGACCCGAAAATTGACCCAAAAAGGCTAAAAATATGAAAATTTCTTCAAAATTGCATAAAGAAACGTAGGGTCGGCCTTCTTTTGATAGGGTCGGTCGGGTGACCTGAAACAGACCTTTCTTTTTTTTTGCCTCACTAAGGCTGAAACATGCAAAACACAGAGTACTTAGGAACCTGTTACTGCAGATAATGACATTCATTGTAGATGCTTTTATTTCATTAGACGAATGTGTCGAAACAAATTGATATTTCATTAGGATAAAACTATATAAAAACACAACTCAGTATAGAAAATGTCAATATTTGTAAAATGGTCATAATGTGCAGAGAAGAACAGCCCAACATCTAATGTTCTGCACTGAAAAAGTAAACCTGTCCCCAGTCTTGTCTAAGTAACTGTCAGAAAATTAACAAGTTAAAGGTTGTCTAACCTATCAGGTTACCATCCCACAAATAGAATCTGGAGCCGGCAAACTTAGGGTTTTTGGCTGACACATGCCAAGTGGGTCTTTTATCTGACAACTCCAGCTACAATACCCTCTTGGAGATGGGTTTGTAGGATGGTACCCTGATACGTTAGACAACTTTTAACTTGTTCATTTCATGACAGTCACTTAAAAAAGTCTTGAGACAAGTTTACTTTTTCAGTGTGCTGAGAAGCACTACTTCATTGATGGCGCATTCACTTCAGTGTTGAAGGGGGAGGGACATGATAAATAGATGTAACAAAGACATAATGCTTTAACACTCTTCATCAGAAGTAATTCCTTATAAGGTTAGTTACATATTCTGAGTCACAGTTAACACCACATTTACGTCATAACTAAAGGGAAAGGGGATAGCGTGTAGCTTTGTACCATTCTTCTCTATTTTCCTAACAAAAGTTACACATTTACCTAAATAGGTTAAGTACACTTTAGAAGGACATTGTTTAATTAGTGATGAAAGGACGGCATGTCTCCACAGTGTGCATTCAGGCATCCTGCCAACATAGGGCATGGCAGGTTGAAGCCCTAATCCATCATTAACATGATTAAGTAGTAGAATAATATGTATACCGTATTCGACGTAATAAGCGCCCTCCCCCTAATAAGCGCCCCCCCCCTTTTTGGGGCATTTTTAGACTAGAACAAAGGTTCAAGTTTCCCGATTTTGAAGACAATTAAACTTTTAAGTACTTAAAACGCCATAAAAATAATTTTATAAGCGCCCAGGGCACTTATTACGTCGAATACGGTATACCCACATGTAGACCATATCACCCTATTATCGTGTACATGATAGATTATGTTTAGTACACACACGGCACAATGTCATTAAATAGAAGTAACTTATGTAAGGTTTGTCACTTTCAACAGAACCATTTTCCATCTACATGATCTTCACTGTGATGCTTTCAAAATGGTGATGAAACCAATCCAAAATATTTCGATGGAATTTATCGATGATTTACTCCAAAAGATTAATCTAGTCTATTTAAACTAACAATTTGTTCACTTATAGAACCCTGTGCCACTTGTTCCCAGGCACAACCTGTGGAGAAACACTCAGTGTAAATAGGATGGGTAATCTTTAACAATAGGGGGGGGGGGGATAGGGATGGTGGGTTATGGGAGGGGGATCAACATGTTTTACACCCTTTTAGTTGAAAAGCAACTGTATTGCTGTAACTGATAAAGGGGTTGACCAAAATAAATCAAAATCCAATGGTGGTGGGGAAGGGTTTGGGCAAAAAAGAAGTGACCCTTCAGGAGAATATGAACACTCCCTTAGTTTAATTGTATTTATATAAGCGTCGCATGTCATCAGTCATCATCACACTGTACTGTACTCTTTAACCCTTTAAGTCAACCAAATGCCTTAATGCACCGTGCCCTCAGAGTCCTGGAGTCCTGCAATCAAGCTGACCCTAAATAGGGTTCAGGGACTTCCAAAGAGTTGGCATGATGCACAAAGACAGCACCGCTGAGTGATGCTCCAGGGCTGCATTGGTGCATCAAGCCAACAAATTTCATCTTTGAGCATCATCCGTCCTTAAGGGGTTGTGGACAAGATTATGCGTCAAGGCTCATATTCACATGTTGTCACGATGCTTGAATTCAGTGTTAATGAGTACTCTCTTTTGGAGGGGGTGTATTGAATGTTGTTTGAGTATAATGTGCCACACCTTGGAGGTGTAGTAACATTCAGTAGAAGGTCCTCATGCATCCCACACCTCACTGTAGGTGTGCATTAGTTGTGGCAGTAATGCCTTTGGTATAATAAAACATTGGGGGTTCAGTTGCCTGTAACCCGACAAAGAGCTAACTAATACAGTAAAATTTCTTTGCAAATGCGTTTTCATCCTACCTTCCTATTTGTCTGATACACCAACTTATCTTATAAGACTTGTAATTGAGATGTTAAAGTTCTGATATTGCGCCAATTCCGATATTGCACGTGACATATATATCTACACTGTAAATATAGTGAAACCAAAAATACATCCCTTTACACTGTAAACCAACAGTTTCTTCTACTGCCCACATTCTTATACTGTGACATTTACTGTCAAACTACAGTAGGATCTTCTGCTAAGCTATACATTAACTACTTACAATGAGATAAACCCCACCGCAAGGAGAGCCGCAATGTAGTATGATAGCGGAAAAACAGAAAGATTGTCCGTGGTCAGGGAGAGGATGAGCCTCACATAGTGTGCTATTTATGGGAACAATGCCTCACTAAGGCTGAAACATGTGATACACAGAGTACTTGCAATGAATGTCGTCATCTGCTACTGCTAATAAAAAACATTCATTGCAGATGCTTTTATTTCATTAGAAGAATGTGTCAGAACAAATTGATTCTTCATTAGGTTAGAGCTATATGAAAACACAACACATGATAAAATATGTCAATATTTGCAAAATGTTCTGCTGAGCAGCACTAATTCATTAATGGTGCATTTACTTCAATGTTGAAAGGGAAGGAACATGATAAAATAGTGACAAAGACATAGTACTTTAACATTCTTCATCAGAAATGTCTCCTTAATGGGTTAATTGCACATATAAATTAGTATTTTAAGTTGCAGGTAATGGTGCACTTACGACACACTTACATCATAACTAAAGGGAGAAGGGAAAGCATGCAATTTCTAAACCGTTCTTTCTTTTCAAACTTATCAACTAAAGTTATGCATGTACCTTAATAGGTTAAGTACACTTTAGAAGGACATTGTTGCATCTTGTTTAATTAATGATTAAAGGACGGCATGTCTCCACAGCTGCATTCAGGCATCCTGTTAACAAAGGACATGGCAGGTTAAAGCCCTAATCCATCATTAACATGATTAAGTAGTAGTGAATGGTATGTATACACATACCCACATGTAGACCATATCACCCTATTATTGTGTACATGATAGATTATGTTTAGTACACACATGGCATGATGTAGGTAGATAGATGTAACTTATGTAAGGTTTGTCACTTTCAACAGAATCACCTTGCATCGACTGTGATGTTTTTTTGAAATACTAATTAAACCAGTCCGAAATATTTCAATGGAATCTATCAATGGTTTATATGAAAAGATTAATCTAGTCTATTCAAACAGACACTTTTTTCACTTGCTGTGCTACTTGTCCCAAGGCACAACTCGTGGAGAAACACTCAGTGTAGATAGGGTGAGTAATCCTCAAAACGTTTTACACTTTTTTAGTGAAAAAACCCAACTGTGTTGCTCTGACTAATAAAAGGGTTGGCCACACTAAATCAAAACCCGATGATGGGGTGGGGTCAGGGGAACTGGACAAACAAATGCCCTTCAGGAAAAAATGAACACTCCCTCAGTGTGATGGTATTTATATAAGTGTTGCATGTCATCAGTCAGTATCACACTGTACTGAATGCTTTAACCCTTTAAGGACGGTATAATTCATTAATGCATTATAACCTTGGTCGTCATGATCCATGAATGCAGCCCCAGCGAGTAAGTGGCCAGGGCTGCATTCAAGCATCATGTCGACCCTACAGGGTCGAGAGGTGTTGAGATAGGGACTCCAGAGACCGCTAGGTGAGCCCCAGTGCACAGTGTACACTGCAGGTCAGCATTTTGGTGCAGCTGTGTCTCACAGACACTGTTATGAAACTCCCCTCTTAGCGGGTGACATTTTACTTATAACTGTTAGGTTATCACTGAGAAATGCAGTCAAGAGAGAGGCCTATCCAGCCATACCTATGATTAGTGACTGCAGCCAAGAGAAGTTACCAATTTTATTGGTAATATGATAGATTTGATCAAGAACAGGGGAAAGCCTATGAAGTTATGAATCCTGGTGGCTCCTTTTGGGTTTGTAATATGATCCAATATGTTGCTATATGATGTTCAAAAGTGGAAGCAATCAGAGGATGCTCTCACCAGTTCCCAGACCATAACATCATAATAATCATGATTGGGTCATTAGGGCAATTGCTTTACTCTCTACTCACACCCACTGAGGTGATTGGGTAATCATGTTAACAGTCTGTCAATCACAGCATAGCCTTTCCAGTACTCTAAATGCCATTCGAACCCCTTACATAACTACCTTCCAAATACCAGCCCCACTCATCCATGACCCAAACAACCTGCCCTACAACTATTAAGTGACCACAGACTAACTCCAACTGCTATATAGAGAATGTACTAGGGGAATTTGTTGGATTTTATTGACACATAATAGATGATTGTCTGGGTTCTATGATAGATAGAAAAATAATCTAAAAGATTTGGATTACATTTATCACATTCTACACCATAGAAGAAAAATAATTGATCATTTAAAATTTCTCGATTTTTTCTGGAGTCCCTAGTTGAGACACCCCAATATGGTGTGTAAGTAGGTCACGAGAACGCATGAGAAAAGAAAATTCGCAGGTCCCCCACTATCGTTCACAGGCTTGAAGGATTGGTGAAAATGTTGTTCTCATATATCTCCACTAATACTAAGAGTTTGGCTTTAAAATACCACATCTGGGACCTAATTAGGCTTCCCTACGTGTAGGTATTTTGTGTAAAATCTGGGAAAAAAATATTTCAACTCATATTTGGCGCATTTTGCGGTATCCACTCCTAGGCATAGCAGGCATCTATCTTACCCCTCTCTTACATCAGCATGTTATATAACCTACACTGGGCTCCTGTACCTCTCCCTTTCTAAGTGTCCTGGTGACCACAGGCGCTCTGGGTGTCAGGTTCCATGTCCCAATCGGGGAGCCTCTTGGTGTGATATGCGTCCGAATGTATCTTCCTGAGACTTCCGTGCGCTATGCAGCACTGGCGATTTACTCACCCGGGCTTGGCTTGGCTGGGTAGGCTTGGCATGATGCATAAATGAAGAAGAGAGGAGTTATCTAACTGACCTGCATTTATGCATCGTGCCAAATAAGTTTAGGCACTACGCTAGGTGGTGTATATCTACACAGTAAATAGTGAAACCAAAGATACGTCCCTTTATACTGTGAACCAGCCGTTTGTTCTACTGCCCATGTACACTAATACTGTGACATTTACTGTAAAACTACAGTAGATTCTACTGCTAAGCTACATGAACTTCTTACAGTGTAGGTATACACCACCTAGCGAAATAACGCTGTAAATGCCCACCCTCTCTATGTGATGACTCCAGATGGAATTTGAGTGATGTTTAGGGCTAGAGAAGAGAAGAAAAGAACTAGGGCTATTGATATGGAAGAATTTAGAATTTGTGCATGATAAAGGCGACACTTATGGCAAGCCGTTTGGGTAAAGTTGAAATAAACTGGGTTTATTTCAAATAAACCCAGTTTATTTCAAAATAAACTGGGTTTATTTAAATTAACCCAGTTTATGTTGAAATAAACTTAGTTATGCCAAAACCCCTCCCATTTCTAAAATAAACTGAGTTTATTTCAAATAGGAAGGGTTTCTTAATGAAACCCCTGCTATTATGAAATAAACCCGGTTTATTTGAATAAACTGGGTTTATTTGAAATAGATCCAGTTTATTTCCAAAACCCCACCTATTTCAACATAAACCCAGTTTATTTCAAATAAACCCAATTTTTCAAATAAACCCAGTTTATTCAAATGAAGCCAGTTGATGTAATAATAGGAGGAGTTTTTTTAAAATAAACCGACTGGGTTTAACTTGGTGCATAGATACATAAAAAAAAGTGGACTCTTCACGAGCGGTTTTCACATTTGAGTAATTCAGAGTTTATTGATCAGCAAAAGTTGTTAGAATGCAAGTTATTTTTAGCCTACTGCATTACTGATAACGTTAGCCAATATTCTTCCAATTTTTAACATATTTTTCATAAAAAATTGAAAAAAAAAGAAAAAAGGTTTCCCCAAATCATGATTTCTATGATGTGCGCGGTGATGAGAAACAACTTTTATATTGAGTGGCCTAACAGAGTAACGCAGTGTAACATGCACCAGCAAGTGGTGGGTGTCAGCACAATGTGCCATATATACAAGCACCGCAGGGGCTTCATCAGCCTGATGGGCATTCTATATAAACATGGTATAGCGATAATAGTAGGCTATAGTTACCAGGAAGTGCTATTTAGGGGTGATTGGGGATCAAACAAAGCATAGCGGACTCAGGTAGAACCTACCAGATAGTAGATTCAGGTAGAACCTTCCAGAGAGGACCCATACCCAGTGGGCACAAAATCCAGTTTAGCGTTGAATCAACGCTGAATCAACATTGTATCAACATTGACAACCACTTATCAATGTTGATTCAATGTTCTGTGCCCACTGGGTAGTGCTCCCCTAGCCGGGTACACGGCGCCCGTCTTGTACAGCTGGCTCGTAGTCAGCGCCGAGCGCCGTGCAGACTTGGGTAGGCCCAGGTGACAAATGTCTTTACCTCTCCTTCAAACTGGATAAAACTAGTGTCCTTGATATAAAACTGTGAATGGTTACTATCACTAATACCCCTCCTCCGTTCCTACCTACTCACTTTTACTATATTATCAGTCTGGGTGTCAGATATGAGAAGAAGTTGTCAGGATATTTTCAGTTTGGTAGTCCATGCCCTGTTTGCTGGAACTGGAAGTGCCCTTCTGGGGGTTCTGGGCATGTGCAGAGAGTGAGGCAGGAAGTAAACATGACCATGCTGCCTTGCCCAATGAAGCATGAGATAGACCCTAGATCCAGCAGCATGGCCAGTAGGAGGGACAGTGTTAGGCACAGGCCTTCACAGAATACAGCACAAAGAAAACACTGTTTGGCAGACAGTGCAGCTGTCTTCCATTTTAGGGCAGGTCATGCATCATTGGTTCCACATGGCCTGGGGCCTTGTTTACACCCAGAGGGCCACAGAGGGCACTTCCCCTGTTCATTTGCAGACAAACTTCCTGTAATGGATGCCAAAACATTTGGGGAGGCAAAGCCCAGTTTGTAGTGTGAACACCTGGATTATTTATTGCAGAGTATACCCACCCTCTAGTCATTTAGCCCATGCCATATTCAACAAGTCAGCTACTGAACTACATCCACAGATAAGCCCAGAGCTGTGCAAGCATCGTCATGTTTCTCACACGGAGATTAAAGTTCAACTCTTCATCCAGTATTACACCAAGGCTTTATAGGGCACTAGCAGGATGTAGTAATTCTACCTTGTGAGACCTTTAGCTGAAGCTGGTTCCTGACATGTCCAAAATCGGAGTTTTAGGGGTCATAAACATTTCAGTTATAGCCTTCTATTGTGGGTCCTTAAGTCATTTGTTCAGATTGGGGGAGTGGTTAGGACTCTGGCCTACCAATCAATGGGTCATGAGTTCAAATCCATGTCAGGGCCTTTTTGTTCACACATAATTTTAACATGTATTTTTGGTAGGTCAAAAATTGTGATAGTATACAATTTGGTTTTCCTTTACACAAGATCAATATTTTTAGTGTAATCTAAAATGGTTTTGAATCAGTTGTATTTGAATATTTCTCATGTCACCTGTTTGGATTGGGGGAGTGGTGGTAAGGACATTGGCCAATCAATCCAGGGGTAATAAGTTCAAATGCATGTCAAGGCAACATATCTTTTTTTTATAGTTGGTAAGACATAGTAATATTATTAACACAGAAACCCCAATGCAACAATACAAAACCATTTTAGATTACACTATAAATATCCATCTGGTGTTAAGGATCTTTACAACCGAGGTGTATACTATCACAATTTTTGACCTACCAAAATACATTTTAAAATTGTGTGTGAACAAAATAGCCTTGACATGGATTTGAACCCATGATGCATGGATTAGTTGGTCAGAGTCCTAACCACTCCCCCAATCTGAACAGATGACCTAAGGACCTACAATAGAGGCCTATACTTGAAAGGTTTATGACCCCTTAAACACCAATTTTCAGTCATGACAGGACCCAGCTTCAGCTAATCAGCAGGCTTCTATAGTTAGCAGAGGAGAGAGCACTGGTACCAGACAAGATGGCGCTCTACAGTGATCATCTAGCTAATGCGGAATACGAGATTACATTTTTCAATTCAACATTGTTCATCAATATCTAAGGCTTATTCAATCTGTTTCTATGAGAGGCAAAGGCCATTACTTTGGTTTTGGATTCATTAATAGTTAACTTATTAATCTTAGTCCAGTGAACAAACGTAGCCAAGGCCTGTTGCAGTTCTGTAGCTAGGACATTATTTTCTGTGCTTTCCCGTGACGTACAACACTGAGTCGTCTGCATATAATACAGACTCTAAAGTGACTCCCAATCATTAGGGAGTCTTAAAACAGAGTCATTATAGAGTCATTATTGAGTTATTTTAGAGTCCTGCTAATGTTAAGGAGTCACGTTAGAGTCCTGGGGAGAGTTACCTCAGTGATCAAGTCGGGAGTCACAGTGATTCTACTTCTTTTCTGTGTGCAGTGCTTGGTTTCTGAGACAATGACGCTGACTTTTCTGAGTGTGTAGGTAAGCCGTTTTCAGTTCTGCTGCTAGGAGAGGTTAGACACAGTCATCTACACACATACGTCACAAGTATATGGTCGGTACGGGGTTCCTGTAGTTAGCAGTTACCGCTGGTTGTGGACGACGTTCAAAGTTGACGTGCCCTTTTACATGTGACCTGATTGACCAATCACAGGGCAGCAAGGCTGACTGTGGTTTGTTTACAGTAGAATGGTAACCAAGGTAGTGTTTGGTTGCCGGGCTACTTGACCTCTGACCTCAGTGGATCTAAATAGAGGAACTGGCGGTTTCACCTAAGGGGATCTTCAGACTGCATTTGTTTTAAATATTTTAGAAATGTTTAGACAGGTCTAAAAATTCCAAAATAAATTTAAGCGGTCCCACAGCCATTGGGGCTGTTGGGGAAAATTATAATACTTAAGAAAAGGGGTTTTCTTGGTGTAAGATAATTTCCAAAAATGCCTAATAAATCTAATTTTAATTCATGAGAACTAAAAATAGATTTAAAAGGACTTATAGGTAGGTTGGGTCTAGGGCCTAACCAGGGGGAATTTTGTTTCTAGGCCTAGGGCCCTAGAAATAATTCCAGTCGGTCTGTGGGATTTAAATTAGTATAAATCCTACCATGTCACTTTTTCGAGGCTCCATGGGAGCAGCACACTATATTGAATCAAGGAGGAGGGATTTTTAGGTAAATTCCTTGCGGAGTTTTTATAATTGTACGTGGCAACTACCTATCCGTCCCTCCATACCGGGATGTCATCTAATGGACAAAAGGGTCGCTCACATTTAATCCTTGGGGGGCATTAGTGTGTAGCCTTTGAATCCAATTAAATTCAATCAAATTCCGGAGGTACTTTGCCTTCGCAGATTTTGAATTGGCGTGGATAAAGTCTACCACAGTGATGGTCATGTCTCTGTGTTTGGAGTCTTTACCTCTCTTGGAACAAGAGTTCATGTGTCTGGACACTTCACTCTTACTAAATTCCTGTCTACTAATTTTTCCATGATGGTCGGAAAATCTAGTCTTTATGGCATTTTCTGTCTGGCCGACATACTGGATGCCACAGATTTTACAGGTGATGCAGTAAATCAAATTGGTGCTGGAGCAACACACATTGTATTTACTGGTATATTCACGGCCAGTGACTGTGCACTTTATTCTGCCACTTTTGTTCAGCTGGGGACAATAGTTGCATTTGGGCCATGAAAGACACCTGTTTTTGTTGGGCTTGGGGGCGAGGGGCTCCTCCGGGTCCAACTTAGCTTTCACAAGTAAATCCCTCAGGCTTTTGGGGCGCCTGTGGGACATCTTAAATCCCACAGAGTGGATTTTACGTGTACTGCATGATTTACCGAGCATGTCCCAGTTTCCCAGTGCAATCTTGTGAACTCCATTGAACCCGGGGCAAAATGTATTGACCAAGTAGGTCATACGTCACAAGTAACATGTCGTTATCATATTTTTCAGATGCTATCAGACGTGGCCAATGGGGGAAGCCCTTCAAGATGTCATTTAGCTCTGGAAGGACAGCGGGACCCTAAGGCTATGGAGGAGTGTAAATGACATTGTAGGCCTGCCAATACTCTGGGCTGCATAGAGAGGGGAGTATATCTAGTCCTGCAATCTGAACGCTTGCCTGCGAGCAATTTCACATGAAGCCTCTGAACCGTCATTAGATGTTGAGGATGGGAGTATCCTCCAGTGTCACCAAACCACCTGTGCATTCTGCAGGGTCTGATAACCACCAGTGCATTCTGCTGGGGGAAGCCTCAATATATCAAACTGCTCAAAGAGGGAAACCTGAGTAATGTCGTCATTACAAATGGAGTCAGGTACAGACTAGTGATGCCTCATCAATATGAGACATGGATGGCTGGATCCCTTCATATACTGTGATTGGCTAACACATATTCATCCTGTGACATAACACTAGATTCTACAGCTCATGTACCTTAACACTGTAGTATGGACAAGTAAACTACAGCAGACTCTACTGCCAATCTACACTCACTTCTAACAGTGTAGGAGGCAGTATTTTGATGTAGGGAGCCTTCCTACCCCACCTTCACATTCTGTGCCTCTGTCATCATTATCAGTGACACCTACTCACCCAGCCTGGACTATACCCACCCACTCACCCACCCTGGACTGTACCCATGGAGGGCTTTACCACAATGACCTCCCTAAAGAACGTGACCAGCCTCGTCATGAAGCGGACGGCTGAATCTGTCGGGGAGACGACCACGCTGGACCCGCTGTACGATCCATCACTGAAGTACCTGTCCAAACTGAGCCGCCCAGCTGATATGGTGCTTGGTACCTACATGGTCACTTTATGTGAGTACACTGCTGTTTTGTTACTTTTCTATTTCAGTTACTTTATCAACACTTTAAGCACTACTAGAACACTTTTCTTTGTAGAAACTAAGTGGTTCTGGGAGGGCAAGAGGACCCACTCCTGCCATGCACCGGATTGTGTCAGAAATAGCCCTCCTATATATACATAGAAATATTGTAACATGGCTTCAAATCAGAAAATAAACACAAATACCACTACATTGATACTTTCTCATAGGGACAGGGTTTGGCTTAGTCCATAGTGTGTTTGCTTAAGGCGTATAGGGTTGTACTGTTCGAGGCCCATTAGCACCCTGCTGTGGGATATTACGACCTCCCCCTGCTGTGGTCGACTTTCAGCATACCAAAGGCCTGTCCATCTCACACTATGCCTGTGTAATGTCGGATGTAAAAGAAAACTTGCCTCGGTAAAAGTGTAGGGGTATGCTTTCTACCTTCACCCACCTCATAGATTTGATCATCATCACCTCCCCTCTTGCCACAACCGACAATGGTGTTGTGTGCCTGTCCTTCCAGTAGGGGCTTCAAAATGTAACACATATACACACACCATGTCATTGGGGCTAGGGCGCATTCCACTCAGCCTGCGACTTCGTGGGATACAGCCCCAGCCCCCAGTCATGAAATACATCAGAGATAGCATCGATGGGCGTTGGCATTTGTTAACATATTTTATCTCGTATTGGAATACATATTCTATAGTGCAACATTCATATGCCCCAGCGTTGATGCCTGCATCACTCTCTGGAAAGATGATTTAGGAGGCGAGTGATAATGGCATGGATAGTCCACATAAATCTGTAGTATGCATGGGGAGGGGTATACAACTGGTAACAGGTAGCTTGATTGATTGATTGTTCTTTTATTTATACTGCCAGACAGTGGGCCAGGCCCCGTTAGCGAATAGCAGCTCATGCTGTAGCATATGGTAGATGATATGACCAATATGATACATATAGTTGCCTTAGAGGCTAATTGATAATACTCATACATATAATATGATCCACATTGAATGTTCCATGGATATACGCTAGTACTCCTTTTAGGAACATCAATATAGATAATTGTCCTTAGTTATAAGGACAGTAGTAGGGAATAAGGGCTGATTTGCCCCAGGATGATGTTATTTCCTGTTGGATGATGTTATTTCCAAAACAAACTTATAATCAAATAAGAAAGTTATGGGGTGGGGGGTGTGAGTGAGAAAAGAAAATAACACAAATTTATCAAATTTATGGGGGGGGGGGGACTATGATTCGGTCCATAAACCTTTTCTTGTTCCAAATCTGGAATTTTTCTATAATATTTCTCGTATCCTCTTTAAAGGAGTTCCAGAGCGTTGGCAATATACATTCTAGACTTTTCCCGTAGAAGTTTTTTTTTGGCTTTCTTTTTATTAGTTATTTGCAGTCGTGAGTCCTTGTCCGTCCTTTGTCTGTCCATTCCTTGTCTAGTAATAGGTTGAAGGCTGCCTTTAGACCCCTATTGAAGGCACTTTGTAGATTTTCCAGATGATGATATATTGGCACCGGTAGCACTGAGACTATGGTAACTGCAGTTACCAGATCAATCATGGCCACCAGTGAGTAAACAATGCTAACAAGATAACACTATATATCTGTACCTGAATATCTGAATTCTTTACACAAAAAGCTGCATACTCATACATGTAGTTCATATATATATGTGTGCTTTTGCAAGCAAAATAGAGCCCCTGGTATAGTGTTCTGTCATAGAAATCAGCCTGAAATGAAAGGTTGGGACTATGGAAACTGTTTGTGTAGTTCTGTAGGACTACAGTAGCTGGTTATTGCAGACCAAAACAGAGAAGTAACAGGACAATAAATTAGAGAGGCATAGTGCTTCAGCCCGAGCCTGTAGATATAGGAGTTGCCAGACCGGTATATCCATCCCCTCTGTGCCATGAGCAGATGGGTAGCTTCTTCAATATAGGAAAAGTTACCTATACTTGATTGTTTCTATTGAGGTGCGGTGGGCAAAAAATACAGTGGACTGAGACCCCTAAGTATATGTACCATGAATCAGTCAGTTGTGACATATTAACAATACATCAAATATGTCCTAAATGAGGCAATACATACATGTCATATATGTTGTATAGTGACAAATGTCTTGTATTGATATATCAATGCAAGACTTAAGCAGCCACAAATTCATTTTAGATTAATGACCCGGGTATGTGGGTATATCATGGTGAGGTTACCTAATCAGGTGTTGACTTTGTTTACTCACACTGTGACGTTACAGGGCTCTATATGTAACGATGCCTATTGATGGGGGTAATGTTGACCGAGGCATGTACCCAAACAGATTACCATGCCCCAGCCAACACCCACTCTGTCTTACATCATCATGGATTAACAGCTACCTATTGGATCACCGCAAACCATCTTAGTTGTGTTTACTCATACTTCTAAAGAGGTGTTGTAGGCTAGAGGTGATGCATCATGTTGTGTAACGGCCTAGGGTAGATTCACCTGGAGTCGGACACATACCTTGAGATGGACACCTGATTTTGAGGTTATTCAAGCTTTTTAAGCCCTTTATTTGTGAACAGTAGTAAAGTTTAAGTGTTTTTTCTTTCCAGAAAACACTAGAAGAATGCAGGAGGCTATATAAATAACCTCAAATTCCACTGTCCGTCTCAGGGTATGTGTCCGACCTAAGGTGAATCTACCCTAGATTGTGCAGATCTATACATACAGGCTCTCAGACAGAGATATTGACAGGAAAGTATAGACCGATGCAGCAAAAGAAATGGTGACTTTTCAGAAAAGTTGTTGATAAAGCTTTTGAACATTCCAGAAGTGTGACTGACAAATACGTATACAGGATTTGTTTAAGTTTTGTATTTGCCCGACAGATTGACCTCGAAAGTCCCCGTATTTTGTTGAAACCCTTCATAAGGGTTGAAACAAAATGCGGGGACTTGAGAGGTCAATCTGGAGGGCAAATACAAAACTTAAACTGATCCTGTATTTATTTTTAAATGCAGATGTCAAGTATTAAAGGAGAAAAAGACAATTTATTAACCTGCATCGTCCCCCCTCACGTCCCAACGCCGCCATGACACCTTGCTCGACTTCACTTCCGGTCTCTGCGCGTGAGTGATATGGTTGGCAAAAAAAAAGTTCCCCCCTCCCTATCGTCTCTATCATCTTTAATTGTACAAATTAGACCTGATTTACCATTCAAATACGTTAATTCATCAAAAAGGAAGACGATTAAACGATAATACAGTCAAAAAACGATCGAACACGCAAGCAAAAAAAAAAAAAAAAAAAAAAAAAAAAATCGTCAAGAGTTGGGTATCGCCAGATTCGTCCGGGATTCGAACCCCGGCCGCCGCGGTGCAAAGCGAATGCGCTAACCGCCAGGCCATCTCGGCCACAATAACTTTGGTGCCGTCCCTCCACCAATTTAACTATCTCGAACAGGTGTGAGATGTCGTCAACAGTAGGGAGATTTTAACAATGCCCTTTGACCTTTGACCTTTGACCTTTTGAGAATCCTTACGCTATACCGGAAGTAAAGTTTTGGCGAAATACGGAGGTTTGAGGAAATACGGGGGCTGGTTATTCACCTTTTGCGAAATACGAGGCTCAGTGCTTAAGCCTATACCCGACTTGATATTTCGTCAAACCATTTAAAAATAAATAAATATAACCTCAAAATCCTGCAGTCTAATAATAACTATCTGAAAGATAATTTTCCTGTGAATCTCCTGATATGTATGAGATGTTTGCAAACATAGCCATTACAAACAATGTTTTGAGGCTTCTAAAAAAAAACCAAAGTAAACACAACTTTATTATGAAAAGGTCCCCCTTTCTCGATGCATTGGTCTATAGCAGTTCCCTGCTGACTCTGGTAGTATTTGTGATGTGAACTAAGGTCCTTTCACAGCCAAAAATATTTATTTTCATTTAGGGAAGATAATTTTTGGCTTTGTTTTCACCGATCGTGTTACATTTGCTGATGATACTCAGCTGAATGTGATGAAAACAATAGCCACAACGATATGTTCAAAAGGGTTTTACATCAAAGTTGAAATTGTAGTATAATGGACCCCCATACACATAACTATGTGACTAAATGTACCCATTTTTATATAGACATAATGTACACATTCAGGGCTAGGAGAGGCTCCATCTTATAGTTAACATAATGGAGGATGTGAAAGAATGTTAACGATAATGTAATATTTCGACAAAGTAAATAGGGGTAAAAAGCAATTCATTTTCAACAATAGTTGTCTCAGATTCATGAGACATTGCCCTACATTGAAGTAATGGATGATACTACTTGCATCTACAAGGTATTGCTATAGCTTAATAAATATCCATGAGTAGTGTCACGCATAGCAGTAGCCAATTTGTATCATATCCATCAAAGCTTGCCCATACGTGGCAACCAACCTACTCTGTCATTACTCGAGGTCAAATCCCACAAGGTGATCTATGTTAGAATCTCTCTGCAAATTGGGGACCTGTTGTGAATTGGGGATCTTCCCCCAATTCGCAACATATGTAACTATAAGAGGGAGGTATAACTGCAAGGAATCTGTTGCAAACCGGGCACAAGCTAAGATCTAGATAGTTAGATATTTTCCCTTGCTTAATAGGAAAATGTTGATTTCAACATATTACAAACATTTCAAAATTAAGGGGGGTCACTTCTCATATCTTTTCATTGTTAATGTAGAATCTTACAATGCAATACATTATACAGTGACTCCCCCGACAATAACTACAAAATGCAACAGTTTGGGATAAAATGCAGAAATAGAACACTATGTACACTCAGCAGTGGGACTTGCAATTTCAAAAGGTGTGTAAATACCATTGCGATTTAGAGAATAAGCAAGGGTCCCAGATTGCAATATGTATAGAATGCAGAGGATTCCAGGCCATAGATCGCATTGTGAGTATTAGCCTTCAAGCCACTCCACCAGCTTCATATCATTTCCTCTTGTGGGGGTTTGGAGCTGTTGCATGGTGGATGTTATGTTCAGCGCTGATGCCCTTTCCAACTTTTTGATTCCTAGTGGTTTGTAGCGACTACGTTGCAACATTTAGATGCCAGAGCCTTGATACCAGAGCAAATCTCTGCTGAAGCTACACAGGAGACAAGAGATTCATATATACACTGAAAACCCAGGCCTGGATATAGGTGGTCAATGCTGACCACTTTGGGTGGCCATGCCAGCTTGACCACCTGGAGTGATCATTGTGATGACCCAAGGTGGTCATTGTAAGAACATGATTTTGTCACTAGGTGGCCCTACTATACAACAGTTTTATTTGCAGCAGCTACTCCAGGTGATCTCTTAATTAATACTTATCTGGATCATAGGTTTCCATAAAATGGGGGATATAAAGATTATTTGGAACATGAGCTGATGCCAAGGATTTAAAAGAAAAGCATGCCAGAATTACCAGAAACATGTTTGTGTAAGCATAGACACCTCATGTGTCCCTGAGACCATAACTACAAGTCTGAGGAGTGGCTGGTATACAGCTATACACACATATGCCTTAATGGGCCTTTGATCAGGGCTAAAATGTGCTCTCAGATGTGGATTGGTCACCAGGTGGGAAGAGGGGGGAATTATGAAAATAGCCGAAAAGTATATTATGCAGAAAAATATACTACTCCTCAAAAACTGTCGAGCTCAGAACCGTGTTCATAGGTGACCCAGGGTGGTCACCTATGACCACGCTAGTGACCATGGGGTACTCTCTCAGGACACCATCACCATAACCACCCAAAAGTGGTCAGAAGTGACCACTTTAGACCCCCATTGGGTTTTCAGTGTACATGATGGTAAACCTCCCACAGGATACTACATGTCCACAGTATGCATGAGATGGGACATCCCGCTACCAGACAGAGTTTGTAACTTGCCGTTTTATTGTGATATATTGGCGAGTCTGCTTCATACAAATAGCCTTGCTTCATGGGGAGCAAGATGAATCGGTGCTTTACATTGGTCTGTCAACTCACTGGCTTTTTAAAACGCTGTATGAGACAGTAACAGGCTTTGTGATATGGCGTTGGTTACAACCATCTTCACCCTGCCCACGCTACACATAGAGCCCTCCCCTTTATGTAATATATACACAGCAGCCTCAACAACTGTATACTTACATGAATAAACTGTCCATTTCTCTAACGCTCTGCATTACCATATGCATAGAGTCGCAAAGGACAAGTCCACTGGGACTATCAATTTTATAGACTATGGTCAGCCCCATACACTAGCCTTCAGAAGCTCAAAACTGCTCTAAATAGGCAAAGTCTTTTTGTTGTTATAAGAGATCTTTATACTTGGCGACACACTAGAGGTGGCAGGGGGTCAACATCACTCTGTATAGCAGAGGTTAGATTTTCCTGTACTACTACGTCACAGGGTTACTGTGTGGGATATGGTTCCTTTACCCTATAAAGTATTACCCATGCGGCGTTTGTTTGCCCCCCACTGTTCTATTATTAGGTGCAATCTACAACTCCTGCTATATACGAATATTGGGAGCATTAACCTACTCTGTGAGAGAGGATCGATTGAATTCCTGATGTTTTCCTTGCTTAACCCTTGCACAGCCCTTTAATGCGGCCATATGGGATCTTCAGTAGTGATATGGGGGGGGGGGGGGCTATACTCAAAAAGTAAACTTGTCTCCAGACCCTTCCAAGTGACGGTCATAAAATAAACAAGTCAAAAACTTGTCTAAGTGACAAGGAACCGGGTCTTCTAGCTGGAGATAAAAGACCCACTTGGCATATGGCAGCCCAAAACCCGACATTTGCCAGCTCCAAATTCTAATTTTTAAAGTTTACTTTTTCAGTGTAGGTATGGTTTTAAATTCAATTTGTAGAATATGAACACAAATTCTGGGGCACTTCCGTAATATTCAGGATTGCTGAGCAAAATGGTTTGCATGGCAACCTGAACTAAATTCCAGCCTGGTACTAGGTATCTTTGCATTTTTTTTGTTATTATGAACACCTTGACTGAATTTCCAGCTTAATACTTCTCTTAACACGTTGGACCATTCCTGTTTTGACCGTTGGACAGTATGGCTCATTTCACATTTTACAATTGTGTAATAAATTCAGTATTGAATGGTTATACAGGCACTTGTGAGGTGTATCTCATGGATATTGGCACTCAGCACTATGCGCCTCGTGCCCATACCCTACAATACACCTCATTTATTATTGGTTAACTACAGAGCCATAACTACCCGGTCACGACACTGAGAGATGGCTGGGAGGTGCATAACACAATGGGTCGTGATCTGTGGGGGGTCCCAGTATGTGTCAATCAAAAAGATACATGGATGCAGGCCCACTTACACATTGCAGCTTTAATTGCTATGGCAGCGTAAACATGTACCGCAAATTCCTGTGTATAACCCGCACCTCACGTATAACCTGCACCCCGACTTTTATAAAACCAGCACCTGGGCTGTGAAAATTGGGATTTTAGCACTGTTCTATACTTTCAAAATTACCTCGTATTACCTCGTATTACCCGCCCCTAGACTTTCAGAATATTGTGTAACCTGGACTGGAGGTTTGGTTCGTGTATAACCCGCGGGTTATACCTGGGAGTTTACGGTAGTTATCTTTCAAGAATCAGCCATCCTACCCGTCCGGAAGCAAGCACATACATCACACAAACATCCCCCCCCCCACACGTGGCCTTAGACAACATTTATTATTGCCCACCTTTCATAACTGAGTGCTAGAGTTAGCATGTTATTTTGCCTTCGCAGAGGTCTTCATCAATTTACTGATATTCTTTTTTTTAGACAAATAATATATCACAGGGCATCACTTCTTACGTCACGTCACTGATTATTGGCTTGTCAGCCCTTTTACACATGATACACATCATTCAAGATACTACTAATGTGGCTCTTTTGCATCACTACATATATATCATCCAAATAAAACATGCAATTTGTACTTGCTTCGGCAGTACATATACTAAAACATGCAATTCAGCAGAAAAGTAAGGCTTTGTGAATCACGATTGTGCTTCCCCTCGTTGTATGTACATTGCTTTGTTTGCAAACATCTCATATCAGGAGATTCACAGGACAATTATCTCTCAAATAGTATATATTAGAATGCAGGAGTTTGAGGTTATATTTAGGTATTTTTTGGTCATTGTCCAGAAATGTCAAAAAACGTTATCAACAACTTCTTGAGAGGTGACCCTTTCTTGCTGCATTCGTCTAGATCAATGCAGCAAGAAAAGGTGTCTTTTCAGAAATGTTGCTGATAAAGTATTCAAACATTTCTGAAGCGTGACTCACACATATTTAAATATAACCTCAAAATACTGCATTTAAATGTACCATATTTGAAAGAGGATTGTCTTGTGAATATCTTGATGTGAGATGGTTGCAAATGTAGCCATTACAGACATGGTTAGGGCATTCTGCTAAAACCAACATAAACATAACTCTATAATTATCGAAAAAGGACCCTTTCTTGGTGCATGGATCCATAGAAGCTACTGGCATGCTGGTTTAATGTTATACTAAAGTGAGACATTTGGCACACTGGCGGATCCAGGGGGGGCCGACGGGCCATGGCCGCCCCCCCCCCCTCCAAAAAAGAAAAAAAAAGAAAAAAAAGAGAAGAAGAGAGGAGAAAAAAGGGGTAAAAAGAGAGAAGGGGACAATAACATACAGACAAAGACCTGAGTCTTAAAATATTGTGTCCCAAAATGTGTGAGAAGGCACCATGTGAAGTCTAGACCACCAGTATTTCAGTATTGCCCCCAAACCCCCTTGTATGGCTGCTGTGCTGCCCTTCACTTGTGCTGCACGTGGGAACAAACAGTCACTCCATGGTTGGCCAGGTTTGGGCCCCCCCCTCTGGAAAATCCTGGATCTGCTACTGTGGTGCATAGTGAACTCACCATGTAACCTCACCTATACCTTGCAGTTTGAGGAATAGGCAGTCGCCCACTCTGTGATTGCCAATGGCAGTACTGCATGGCCTTACAGTTTCTTCTTTTAATTCTTTTTATTTGGGAGGGGATTTGACGGGTGAATGTTATGCTCAGCACTGATGCCCTTTCCTACTGTTGAATCCTGCCGGGATATATATATGTGGCAAAGAATTGATACCAGCACTGGTCTCTGCTAATGTTATACAGGATAGAGCCCTGGCTGTTGCCTTATCCTGGATACTACATGTCCATGGTATGCATGGGGTAGATTATACAGCTACGAGACAAAGTTTTAACTTGTTGTTGTATTATGATATGATGGTGGGTCTGCTTTATGGAAACAGCCTTATTACTCATTCAGCAGGAAGGAGACAAATGGGTGTTTACATTGGTCTTTATACTACAGCCCCTGGCTAGGATTATCTTCACACCGCATGGAACTGTTCTCCCCCTTTACAAAGTATACATAATACAGTAGATTTCCAGGGCTTCAGATATGCGGCAACCTTAATAATTTATGGTAGGAACAGTTCTGTGTTATAACACATAACATATGGCCACCTTTATAGTCAGGGACTAATGCATCATGCTATCCATCGCCATAGCATATTGACACGCTTCAAGTTCCACATAATGTTTTATTAGCCTCAAAAGGTCGGTAAATAACATCAAAACACGTTTTTCCTCTTCTGACGTACATGGTGTTTCTTCTTTCATTCTTTCTTCTTCTCCTGCCATCAATGTAGATATTAAGTGTATCATAAACACAAAAGGACCTACTGTACTTTAATACTAAAACTGTGAAACTACAGTTAATACTACCGTGTACCTACACTTAATATAAAACTACATTAAATTCTATTGTGTACCATTGTAACTCTCTAGAGAGGTCCTATATATATCGTCCAAATAACACTCATTACATACTTGCCTGCTTCCATGCTCTTGATGACGCAATTATGCCTCAATCCATTAATGTACTCTTGATTAATTGCAATATGACATCAGGATCCAATTATGGATTAAGTATAAATGCCTAACCTCACCCCCACCCTATACCTTACCCTCCCCCAACCAACCACCTCACGAATCTCAGTTTTTCCTCACTGCCTGAAATCCTACATGTACAGTATAAAGAATATGGACACACGTTTGATGGAATGGAATTCATGCCACTATTTTTAATCTTGATTAATTGTAATTTAGGGCACTTTGTTTTTGTTATCCACTGAAGGAGGTTGGTTATTCCCTTCTGGCTTTTGCTTGGTTAGTTACTTAAGTGGTCATGTTTTTTTAGGCGTGCAATGAGTGTGACAAATTTAAAACCATATCCCAGTCACCTCATATAAGGCCATGAGAACTGAGGTTAGAGTTTACCGTCCTCTGCCCGCATGCCTTTGAAGGGGCCACATGAAAATTTCATTATTTATAGACAATTTTATAAGGGGAAAAAAAGAAAGAAATTGTAGAGTGAAAAAATTATAAATAATGAAAAAAGGCTGCACCAATTCTTAAAATACCCAGGATGATAAACTCATTTGAAGGTTCCCTTGGCCTAAGGATTTTTTTTTTGACCGAACAAAGACAACTCTCAGGACACAGCTTCATTGAGTGGGCACGGTGTGGCCCATTACTGGCTGTGTCTCACTAACTTGGGCCAATGTGTTTGTCTATGACCAGGTGGCATCTATGACCGGGTGTCGTCCATGACCGGGTGTCGTCTATGACCGGGTGTCGTCTATGACTGGGTGTCGTCTATGACCGGCTATCTGAAAAAGTTACTGTGATATTTTAGGGGACAAAAAAATATTATGGCAGTTGTTATACTCCCCATGCAGTTTGTGGGGTTGTTTGAATGATAACCTTTGCCTTTTCCTTGCTAGCCGGTCATAGACAGCACCCGGTCATAGACAGCACCTGGTCATAGACAGCACCCGGTCATAGACAGCATCCGATCATAGACGAAAACGTTGGCCCAAGTTTGTGAGACACAGCCTACTGCCTTGTTTCACCAACAGGGGGCTACTATGGCTGTCTCATATTACAATCTCTTGAGTACAGTACCAGCGGTCCTGAAGATAATAGACAACAAATTCTCTTTATTCACCATAAAGAAAATACTGGTTTCTATGGCAACAGGCTGTACTATCACTACAAACTATCTTTACACTAATGTTGAAAGACTGAAACTTTTAAACCTTTAAAACTTCGTTATTAAGGCGAGGGCTGGCACTCTGGGCTTGAATAGAGCTGGTAGGGGTTTAAACGAGTGTAACTGTAAATGATTCATTCAAATAGGTTCTGAGAAAATAGGCTTAAAATGCTTCTTTTAATCCAAACCTTCCTTGCAGTTTCAACCCATATAGGGGCATCAACACACTTTAATGCATTATGCTGTTTTGTCGACATGATGCATTCATTGATGCAGATTTGATGCACTCCCCAAGGATCAGCATGATGCACCAATAAAATGCTAAATGTATTTCAAGCTGTACTGTCGATCGGCATGATGTATAAATATAACAAGGGTTACTCACTAGGGCTGTATTAATACAGCCTGATGAAAAAGGGCATAGTACAGTAATTTACAAAGTACCATCCCAGTAGGCACATACACTTCATGAAAATTAGTGTTGATACATGGTTGATAACCATGCATTGACCACTTTTCAACATTGAACAAATGTCTTTCCCACTGATATGACATAGTACATCGTATGTACTGCTCAAATCTCATCCCAACTCTATTATTTCAAATGCTTTAATCTTTAGCCACAACATCAACTGTGGTACTGTCCCAATTTAATAGGCAGGATATCTCTGTACATTATTGATATAGAAATGTGTTACTTAATATCAACAGTCTTAATTGGGCTGGACATCCTCTGTTCATTATCACATGGAATGCATATTATTTTCCTAATTCATATATGTTATTTATCATCTACATCAGAGATTGTAGTTTTACCCGACTGTATCTAGTGGACAGGCCCTTGGCCTACTTAATAAACCATGAATAAACAGAAATTTCAATTGAATTCAATTCACATAGCACTATGGTGTCCTCAAGGTATTAAAGGGTAAATAAACTCCCAGTTTGTTCCTTATTCCTTATTCTCTTAGACCTCTGTAGAACTGAAAAAAATAGTCAGCACATGGAGGCGGCTCAGCCCACGACTTAGCCTACCTATTCCATGTCCAAGTTACATCACCCTACCTTAGCTCACGTCACCACAGGGCTGTGTCCCATGAGTATTGGCCAATGTGAAGGTCTATGCCCGAGTGCAATCTATGACCAGGTGCAATTTATGACCAGGTACAATCTATGACCGGCATGGAAGAAAACAGTTGATTTAGGGCAGATGTACATAGAAATGGCTGGAAAAAGTGGAAAAATGAATTGAGACATTATGATACTAATTTTATTTTCATAGTTTCTATAATCATATCTCTATTTTAACACATATAAAATCGAAAAGTAAATAAGGCCTTTTCTCTCATGCCAGTCATAGATTGCACCCGGTCATAGATTGCACCTGGTCATAGATTGCCCCCGTCATAGATTGCACCCGGTCATAGAGTGCAACCGGTCATAGACGTTCACATTGGCCCAAACTAATGAGACACAGCCACAGGCTCAATGGGGTTGGTCTCACAGACCCCTCAGGCTAAGTTTGGGTGGCAAACTAATTCATCAAATGACCATAACTATCTTATGCCTTTTAGATAATTAGATCTGAGCGCAGTAATCCGAGTACCTGGTGTAATGAGGTGTTACTGATGTAACCTTACACAGTGGTTACCCAGATGTGTACTACTTCCTCACCCTGAGTTCTTGCAGCCAGCTGGCCCCAACTCGTCCTCGGACGTGTCCGAGCGACATCGCTGGTATCTGAGCTGTAGCTACTGGTCTGTAGCCAAAACCACCTGAATTGTGCCTGAATTTGCACTGAAAAAACTGCATTTTCACTGATTCCCAATAATGTATTTAAAATCAATAACAATCCTCCTCCTCCTACTATTTGATTTAACTTGACAAAGATTCAGACGCATGTGTACTAGTTTTCATAACGTCTGTCGTGGCTATCCCAGCTTAATTATTTGGACATTGGTCAGGTATGATCAAGTGCTATTCAAAAAAAAGACTGAGGCAAAACAACATAAAACTTTACTCAAAAAGGACTTTGAAATTGAGAAGACTATCGTGAGTTGATCAGTACTGACCACCCTAACAATATTAACTAACCCAGGTTGGTCGTATAGGGAGCCAGAAAATGAGTAACACGATTGGTTACTATTGACCAATTTGTTAGCCAGTGCCAACCAAGTTTGGGAGTCTAAAGTTTATCAGTGGAGTTACCAAGCCGTAGAAGTCTTCATGGTGCTCATAGTTTCAATGAAGGCCACTGAAGGCATCAGAAAAAACATATCATGTAAAGTATGAAGAAATACATTTGTTTCTTGGATATTATTATGAGCGCGGGAACGTGTACTGGATGTTGTGTTACCCGGCGGGTGTGCGCATGCACATAAACTATCACTTCTGGGAAGATGTTGAACTTCGCCATTTATGAATGTTATACTCGGAGAGGCAGAGGCTGGTGAGAAAACAGACCTGTGGGAATTTAGTTGAGATTTTTGTGGAGTAGAAGAGTTAGGAGTGACGCTGGGAGTGTGCTTGTCGGATTGTGACAAGTATTTATTGAACTACAGCTAAAGACAGTCTCAGTAGGGTTGCTGCTTTCAGAGTTTTTTATGATCTTGGGGGATGAAATAAATTGTTTATTTCCATGGTCATATGGACATAGTAAAAACCTCCTTTTTGTTGATACATAACTTTACTGAAAGTTCGGTCATATGATATAAGTGCAGACATTGTACCCTGTTCCTCCTTTATTGGTTCATAATTGGTCTTTCATGTATGACCTTATCATCACTACACTGATGATGGCTAGATGAATGACCATCTTGCCAACCCCTATTCATGAGTTAGCATAATTAATGAATTACCTATTGTCCTGGTCATATCACTTATCTAACAGTATCATATTCCACCCGCAATCCTTCACATCAAGGTAATGTAGTACGAGTCACCCCTCTTTGTTGGTTCATATGACAATCAATTATGAATGTTTGATATTCTGATTCTAGCTACTGGTAAAGCTGTTGTTAAGTGAAGTAATTGCACTTTCATTATGAGGCATTTGACATTTCAGGCATCTGTGTGATACGAATACACAGTGCATATTCAAAAAGGCATTTCATAACTTGGGGCACTAAAATAAAATATCAGTCCAGTATTAGATTTAGACATTACGAGCAGTAAATGACACTGCCGGGCAACACAGAACTTTCTGGAATTAAATAATTAACTCACTGCAAAATATTATCATATAATTGACATCTCTGACAATACAGGAAAATGTAGACACTGTTGGATGAAACAGATTTTGCAGACTCACATCAGTAATGAGAATAACTTGAAAGGAAACTTTACTGATGTAAATCTATATTTGACTGTAGGAGTCAATGCCACAACACCCACAGGCAGCAATATCAAGGTGCTAATGAGAACTCTCACTCTCCCAGCACAGTCTCAAATAAGACTCTGCCAAAAGGCCCGGACTCTCAGAACTCTTCTGTGGAAAATGGAGTGAAAACAGTACTACTTATCTGCTCTCCTATTTGCATAACACAGTGCTATATCCTTACATGAAACATAGTTCTTAGAGTTATCTCAAATTGTGACCACAAAAACATGGCCAATATTCCTTGAATTTAAAACATTATTTGTTCATACATCCCTTTAGTTATTTGAATGGAATCATAGTCATTTAAATACATATTTAAAAAGCATGGCGTAGGTAAGTTTTCATGGTGATCCACCGCTCTTTGGCAGAGAAGGAAGTAGTGCCGGCAGAAATGTATAGAAGAATCTGCTGGGAGATTGGAGGACTCTCAGTGCTACCTGAAAGTCCTGAGGCCAAACAAAAAAAGATGTTGTGTTCCGGTAACCGATCCACCCAATCATATTGGCCCGACCCTAATTTTTTTTTGATTTTGCAGTTTGTATTTATTTCATAAATGATTTTCCAAATACAATGATCAAAAAAAAAGTGAGCTTCATGGTACACGGTTGCCATGCGATTGTTAAGATGCTTCATCATACCATATTCAGATATATGGCAGAGATTACTACATCTTTGTTAAACGATATATATATAGTGCATTGTATATGCAGAAACCTGATGATTTCAATATTTCAATCATTTTAAATTCATTATTTAAATTTCCTTAGTGCAGGGTTTCACCAAAGGGCATGAGACTAACCTAATGACATTCAGCTATCCAAATTGTTATCATTTAAATAACTCGAAGAGTGGGAATTCTTTGTATGAAAAACAGAACTGATACTGGCTTAGCTGGACAGAGATTGGTTCTACACTATCAAAATCATGAAAATAAGTCCTGAAAAAAAAGAAAAATCGACCAACCTACCCTAGTTTTTTTTGGCCATGTTACCGGAACACAACTATTTTTTTAATTTGGCCTTACCATCTGTCTGTGCTGTTATTCCGCCGGTGGAAACATTATAGGAGATATCTAGTGATGGAAGTCATTATAATTATGTGTAATACATAGACAAAGGTTCACGAGTTTTAGTCTGTTGACAGGGCTATTTCACGAGTTGAAGAGTGAGCCGCACTATTGGTATTGTAAGGCTGCTTTAGCTGTATTGTTATCAATCCCCTGCAGTAGAGTGCCCTTCACTCTAATAGAGTTACTTTGCATCCTCTACTGCCTCTTAAAGATGGTATATCAGCTATAATTCGAATAGTTCTTACTCATGCCATATTACTATTGTATAGAGTCTCCTATAAATACTCCTTAAATTTTAAAAGGATTGAAAGTATTTAAATCTGTCAAATTAGCACATGTAGTGCAATACTTTTTTCTGTAGGTCGACACTAAAACTCCCTATGTTGTGGTACGGCATGGCTCAGTACATTCTCTACCAGGCTAGTTTACCCTGTACTCACCTGGGGGAGTGACTGAGTCAGTGAGGTGAATAGGCTATATTGTTAAATATCTCAAATCATGTATTTATAGACAAATATCTTGCAAATATTGTGTACTGTGATAAAATGATAATTGAACCCATGGCATCCCTTTTAATAAGGAAAAGGTTTGGGAAGTATACTAGTTGGTACACCATCTTTTAGACCTACAGTCTTGTCCCACTAAACCTGTTATATATAATTTACCTCCAGGCACAAGATAGATAAAGTACAGGAAACATGATAACTAGATTATGATTAGATTGAGATATGTCATACTGAAGAGATATCCCAGACAGTAATTGGAGGTCATTAATCAGGTTGATACAGTTAATACTTCCTTGTAGGCTTCAATAGGCTTCTTCTGGGGCATGCTTATAGCATTGAAAGAAGTTATATTAGGTTATAGCAATTAAAATAATGAAATTATGATATATGAGATTTCTGAAAGTTCCGGTTATTCTACTTCATCAAGGAACTGATATGGTGCATGGTGCATATTACGATAGATAGTATGATTGCTGTTCTACATATCGTCCCCTTAGAAATATAAGAATGTTGTCAATTGTCTTTCTAAATGTCACTAAACATTATAAAATTGACTTAATTGCCTATCCATATTCTCATTTCAATTTCAGGTAATTCAGGTAATGTCAAGTATAATAATAGAGTCTATGGGAGTGTCCTCTAGTACTGAAGGTACATTCTGATGGTGAGGCATTCAGGTATTATAACCTGCCTTCCCTTTGACTTAGCCACTTGGCCCTGTCAGGCAGGATAGTCTCATGGTCTTTACCTTTTCTAGGAGGAACTGGTGAACCCGTGACTGTGAGGGCATTAACCCCCTTAATTTATAGAAATAGCAGCACCGAACAGGAGGTTAGCTTTACCCCTTTGGTGGTGTCATTGTAGGCCATGACAGATTGGGAAAGGAGGTGGGGATTCATTAGCACTACAACTTGTACAATGGGTGATGGGGCTCAAAGGTCGAGCAGTTGAGTAACTAAGTGTATATATATTTAACCTACAGTGGAGGGCTAAGACAAAGCCTTTCACACCTTGGTTATTTTCACTTAACCCACGGGGGAAGGCTTAGCCAAAGGACTTAGCCCTCAGGTATACCTGAGGGTTAAGTCAGATAGACTACACCTGGCCAGGGTCCTTCCATATACCCACTGCCCACTGGTCATCGATTCGGTGTATAACACCTTGTCTTTACCCTGTGGGGCAGTGTGTATATGGAAGAACTGTGTCCAGGTGTAGTCTATCTAACACATACCAAAGGTTAAGTCAGAGTCGTATGTTATAATAACAATGACAGAGTGACTGGTGGCCTATGAGGTCACCAGTCACTCTGTCATGGCTTTTTTGACATACTCATAGGGTATCTATCACATACATTGTACCGAAGGTGCGAACCCCTCGTCTGAGCCTTCCCCTGTGGGTTAATTTGAGACATTGATATTACAACAGGCCAAGGCTATAAGTCTCCAACAGAGATTCCATTAGCAAGGCCATGTCAGGTCTTCCCAGACAAAGTTCTGTACAGCAGGCCAGATCCAAGCTAAGTCACGCCCATATCTGTCTCTTATCACACCTTAGTTACCTAGACGGTACTACTGAACCACTACAGAGGGTTAGGAAGGAAGTGACATTTATTATTTTATTGTGTCTGCTGATTGAACAGAGAACTACCATACATATTTCATGGTGAATACAATTACTATGCTTAAGTACTAAAAATAGCGATTCCATGCCCCCAATGGAAAACAGTGTTCCTGTATCACACAACCTAGCCGTGACGACATAATTTGATCAGATTTCTATGGCCATTCAAACCCAATTCAACATATTCTGAAGATAGAAAGATATGATATAAAGATCCCAGTGAGACTGAGTCTGCATCCAACCCAGCCTTGGTCGTGTCAGATATGGCCCCAGTCGCACCTTGGGAGTTATGACCCGAAATGACCATCTTGCTATAGGCCTTTGTCTATTTTATCAAAACTGTTGACGTCCTGTTTCCTTCTATAAAATTGAGTGCTAGATTTCTGTTACAATAGTGATTTATGCACCATGCCAATTTGTCAACAGGCCTGCAACCATATATTGTGCAGACACTATAGCACGGATATACCCATAGGGGTAGAATGGTAATACAGAGCAGTGTTGCAATTATGCATCTTTCAGACCAGTAAAGAGACATTCCTGTTGTTGAAATCCATACAGCAATGTATATCAAATTGTACATAGTGCTGAATGACACTCCTGTAGGGGCCGCTGAAAAACTTAATCATTGGATCGGCTGGGAATCGAACCACAGACCTCTCGCACCGGTGACAAGCATGCTAACCATTACACTATCAACCTGTGACTGACTGCTCTCCGCTCCCTACCTTACTGGATTGCATTGACGAGTCCCTCAGACATATAGGGCACGATGCACAATGACAGCCGGTTATGGCCCCCCCACCTCGGGGTTCGGGACACACTCGGGGACATTGTGCCCCTACACTCCTCATATATTCAACCTTATGCTGAGATAAGACAGGATAAACCTTGATACAATGCTCAGGAGGGAGGGAGGGATTGATCAGACCATATATCAATCCTAGTGTCCCGTTGATCTGAGATACATGTCTTAATTGAACAACTTATTTGATGAAAGCTGTTCAGTAAAATTTGCTCTTCAGCAGGTCTTTGTTAACTATTTGAAAATTGTAACTAGTCACTGTAAACTTATGTTTTTTCAAAAGACCTGGGCCAAAACTGATCATAAACTGTGTTTAGATTCAGGTTTTGGTGAAAGGGTGGATATTTACTAAGGCTAATTAGGCTATATTGCTTTGATTACTACCTAAACAGGAGCCAGACCCTCATCATTCACACAGGTGTGTTGTACCAGCAAAAAACTAATAAAGCTTTAGAGAAGCAAAAGCCAATCTGAGGGATGCCGGGTTAGGACAGCTGGTCAATGAAGATACAACAGATGCTTCTATTGTCAAGAACTACATTTCATCCTGGTGGCCAGACACTTAACAATGAAGGCATTATTTTGCTACTACAACCAAGGTCAGAGGCAAATAAAAGATATTTTAAAAAGGATCCTGATTTTGAAAGGTACCTTATCATCTATGCAACAATAGACTTGGTTTTTGCCCTTTAGATGCAAGCTGCCCACATAGCTATAACCTTGATGCCATAGAGTAACATGAGATAGTAATGTCCTTGAGATGGGGTTCAGGTACATCCTGGGTCAGGGGTCAGTCATGTGAGCTCTAAACCAATGAGATCACTCTGATTATTCAGCCCAGTAACTAAAAGGCCCGGATGTAGCCGGTATCCTCATTTATCTTAGTAATTGGTATTGCTGTTGTCACTTATACCTAAAGGGGTGACATCATAGATCATCTCAATATCCAGTGTTATTTTCACATAATCTGGACCAGCAGGAGATATATAAAGGCATATAACAACCCATGTCACCGCAGGGTAATTCTTTGGCAACACAGAACTTTAAATCTATGCATCTACATCAGAAATGATCACAAGGATGAAAGTAAACTTGGCTGATCTAAATTTAAATCTAAATGCAGGAGACCTGCCTTCCCTGTTACTTAGCCACTTAACCGTCTAATGGCACTATAGCCTGGTGGTCTATAGCCTGTCTGGGGGCACCTGGTGAACTCCCTAACTGTGAGGGCACTAGGACCTTTATTATTGGTAATGTCAGCACTTACAAGAGGAGGTTAGCCTCATCCCCTTAGTGGTGTCACTAAAGGCCATAAAACATCAGGGCAGGAGGAATGGATTCATTAGCACTTCACTTGAATACACTGGGAAAAGAGGCTCATGAGGCCAACCCCTTTGTCAGTCTTGCCAGGTCATTTCAGACAAGGTGGAGCTAGAGCTCATGGTCCTTTGACAGAGATGACATATTTCAAAATGGCGTTTTATAAGGAATGCTAAATCAAAGATCAATGTGTGCAGACCTTTCTGATCCAGTGTTCAGTTCACATAACATAAGGTGTGTGGGCATATATATATATATAACATTCCATAACACATAGCTCTTATAGGACAATCCTTGGCACTGTATGACAATACAGAACTTTGAATTTATACACCCATATCAGAAATGATCACAAGATAAAATGAAAGAAAGCTTGACTGATGTAAATCTATATGTGACTGCAGGAGTCAATGCCAGAAGCTGGCAGTAACATCAAACTGCTAATGAGGCCGAAGGTCTTTCAGTGCTACCTGAACTCCTAGTGGGTGCCAGACTCCTGTACACATACTCAAAGACACCTCTCCATGCCCCTTTAACACTTTAAGTATGGATGTCACTCAAGGATGACACCCCAAAGGGTTGGCATGATGCTTGAAAGCAGCACTTGCGAGTTACTCACTATGCATCATGACATTTTTAGACAATGGTTTTGGAAATGTTGATATCTGATGATCATCATCATTGTCCTTTGACAGAGATGGCATATTCCTAAATGGCGTTCTATAAGGGCTGTTAGATTAAAGATCAATGTGTACAGGCCTTTCTGATCCAGTGTTCAGTTCACATAACATAAGGTGTGTGGGCATATATATATAACATTCCATAACATATAGCTCTTATAGGACAATCCTTGGCACTGTATGGCAATACAGAACCCTGCTTTTATACACCCACATCAGAAATGATCACAAGATAAAATGAAAGAAAGCTTCACTGATGTAAATCTATATCTGACTGCAGGAGTTACAGCCAGAAGCTGTCAGTAACATCAAACTGCTAATGAGGCTGAAGGCTTCTCAGTGCTACCTGAACCTCCTAGTGGGTGCCAGACTCCTGTACACATCCTGATGGGCATTAGACACCTGTCCATGCACCTGTAAAGGTACCAGGTGAAAAGTGTTTCACCAGATGTGGGATTTGAACCCACGCTTCCTTCGTCCAGATTCCAACGTGCTACCGCTACACCAATCCGGCTCCTACTGATCAGAGCTGGTAACCCCGGACTCCCCAGGTCCGGGCAACGCGCACATCTGGTGCCAGTGTAAAGGTACCAGGTGAAAAGTGTTTCACCAGATGTGGGATTCGAACCCACGCTTTCTTTGTCCAGATTCCGCTTCATTGGTGCCCCTACACACCTTTTAACCCATTAAGGCCTACCAAATCTTTTTATGCTAATCAGGAGGCTGGGAATATTTCCAAACTCTTTCACTGGGATGGAACTTTGCTCAATCCTATTCAGTTAATCAATTTTGGTCGACATCTGGCCCGTCCTGGTGTGGTCAATATTTGGCCGCGGGTGGATGTAGATTAATAAGTGTCTGTATTGGACTGTATAAACCCCGTAGAGTCTATGTGATGTACGAATGGAGCAAAAAAGCATAAAGCTACAAAGCAATATGCACTCCTTAAAAGGTCAGTAGGCGTTAGGTAGGCTCAGCCTGGGAGTCTCAGTGGTACCTGTCTAAGGACACTTAAAGTCAATTATCCGGTTCGTGGATACTTTTTTGGGAAAAGGGTGCGGGAGGGCGCCTTTTTCTTTTATTTGTTTTACTTTTATCTGGAGATGCGGGAGAGCCTTTTTTTCTCTAGAATATTGATGGTTAAATTATGTTTCTACCCTAATTAACAGGTGAGATTAAACAAATTCTTGAAGATGCCAGTTTTTCTTAAAACACCAATGCGGCCCCTTTTTAATGGACGCGAAACTGACTTTAAGTAGCCAAGGCTTAAGTATGTCAACTCACTCAGATTATTTAGTCTGTACCATCATGCTGTCCAGACTGATAAGTTATATTAGTGCTCATGTTCTCTCTAAGGGTTTCATCCGATGAGGGAGGGGGGGGGGGCAAAGAAGACTTTACATCTTTTGAAGTGGGTTACAAGAATGACATTTTGGACTCGCCAACTCCTGTTTCGAGAATAATTACCACTCTCTTTGAAGACATTAACTGGGGTGCTTTTTGATTTGTGCGTCAAATCAGTTACAGTGGAGGCAGGAAGCATCATTATAAATATCAGATTGAATATGAATTTAATAATTCATCTTTATAATCCACAAAACATTTTCCATCTCCATTCCCTGAGTACTGCCTGCAGGTAGTTGTCCCCATAATTGGATAACTTTGTCACAATCTTCAAACTTGAAAGATAACCATTCAGATTGTAAGGCTGCTTAATAGTAGAGCTATCATTTCATCTCATCTCATCTCATCATTAATCTCCTGTACACTTAGTAAGTACCTGTATTTTTTTATTTTCATGTACAATTTAAGGCAATAGAACATGTATGGACGACAAAGCATAAAACATAATAAGACCGTTAAGCTACTTTTGTATAGATAGGGGTGCTGGCGGCAGAAAGGAAATGCGCCCAAGCTAGTTTTCATCCGCAAGGATGATTAGATCCAATAAATCCACGTAAAAAAAACTTATTTCCTGCTGCAGTAGTTTGCCCTTCTCTATAAGAGAATTAGGTATCCGCTGATGCCACTAGATTGCCTAAAGGACTGCACATTGTTTCAATATGCTACACACTTCACTATGGGTGAATGGCAGTAATAGCTTTTTATAGGCCCATACTTTGAATTGAGTATGAAAGTCTAATATAAAAGTTGACGCCAACTTTTCTTGCATCATTATTCCAAAAAGCATTACTTTTCTGCTCTGACATGGCTAGAGACAATCTGGTTAAACACTATGTACATCAATTGCACAAGAGCGTTAAAAATGTAACTATGTAAAAGCAATGGGGAAGTTCACCAGGGCTAGTTCATGCCCTATACCGCTAGATGGGAAACTGTACTATAGAAACCTATACAAGTAATTCATTCTCTGGATAGTTTATTAATTAGTGTTGGTTTCCTCTCCAAATATAACATTGTTCAGAGAGCACAATACGGATATTGAGTAACACTTAATATTGTTAGAATAAGTTAGAATAATAAATATGCAGAGCTGTTGACATCTCCGGATCATAGAAACTCATAGCACAGGATGCAGCTTGATCTACAAGCCAGGGTCAGTGGCCACCTGGTGGCTGGCTGCAGAACTAAACATGGAGGACCTCATTACGCTAATGGTGTAATGGTACGAGATTTATGTAAGTTCAGGTAATTCTACTTCATTATGTAACTGATAGAGCGTGTAGTGTGGATTACAACAGTCAATTGATTGTTTTCCAAAATATCTTCCACTTTGCAATATCCGGGTATTACGGTCCTTTCTGAATGTCATTGAACACAAGGATCTTGACCTACGTGACCATATCCATTATTAGAATCTTAATTTCAATTTGAGGTTATGTCACAGGTAATAATAAGGTATCTGCCTCTCCAAGCAATATTGACTTGCTAGTACAGGTTATGGGAGGAAGGGGAGGGGGTGGGCATCCAGTCACGACCAGAGACACACAGACACACACCGTGCCCTGCAGATGAAGCAGCCAGTAAGTGAGTAGGAAGTCAAGACCTACCTCAGCCTTTACGCTGGCACTTAACTCTTTAAGGGTAGTATAGCGCTTAAATGCACCAATACATCAATTAGTCAGACTTTTTGAATTTGAGACATTTATTGCAAGAATCGCCCTAAAAAGGCATTCTTCCACGTACAAAGGGGCATATAAAAGATAATCCTTTTGTGTTGAAGTACCAATCTCCCTGGGCAGAGACTTCTGCTCCCCCGGTCACTTCTATCTCTGCCAAAACCTGAGAAGTCTTCTGTAACAGGAGGGGCAAAAGCAGCGATCTCCTGTGGAAAAAGTCTAGAAAAGAGTACTACTTTGCTGCTCTCCTATCCTCTTCACACACAGACAGTATCCTTACTCAGAAATAGTTCCTCGGAAAATCAACAAATACCACCACAAAAACATCACCAATATGTCTGTAATTTTCAGAATTTAAAATTAAGGTCTTCCTTCAAATAACTGAATCGAATTATAAATGAGGAATTGCATATTTCAAAAACTGTGCGCAATGGACAAAATCTGTCCATTTGCGAAGCACAGAGGAAGGTTTTTGCAGAGATGTAGTCGGGGCCACGGTCCCGAGCGAAATATCTGCCCCCTGGAGATTGTTGAAGTACTGAGTATATTTCAGCCCTGGTGGCAAGCTTGTGAGAAACTCACAAGGGCAATATCCATCCATTACATCAATCCTACTTGGCTGATACACTCCCATAGATTTATCATGATATACTTATGCAGTTCAGTCTTGTTACTCTGCAATATTGCATTGGTGCATCATGAAGAGTGATGTACATACTGCTCCCTAAGGGCTAAGAATGTTAGCCTGCCTGACTCATGCAATGGGAATTAAAGCTCAATTAATGAGGGCATCTCTTCTCTGAACCCACTTCATCTTTCACAGGTTTATCTACAGGATCAAGTCTTGGCACTGTAGTACCTCAGGCAATTACTGTAGAAAGAGTGATCATCACGACAGATTTGAACATTTCCCCAGCACTGCCATTTTGAGGCATAACAGCTGCATAAAGGTATGTTAGTGCTTTAATGCCCAGCTATCTTTATAGAACATAAGCTAGATTCAGATGAAGTCAGACATATACACAGAGAAAAGAAGCAGAATCACAGTGACTCCCGAATTGGAGTCTGGACTCGATCAATGAGGTAACTCTCCTCACGACTCTAAAGTGACTCCCAATCATTAGGGAGTCTTAGAATAAGAGTCATCATAGTGTTATTATAGAGTCCTGCTAATGCTAGGGAGTCACTTTAGAGTCCTAGGAAGAGTTACCTCAGTGATCAAGTTGGGAGTCACAGTGATTCTACTTCTTTCCCTGTGTATCTTGAGTAAATTCGTGTTAATTCAAACAAGCAAATCCCTGTGTCTGTGAATGACTGACTAAAATATTCAAATACAAAGTATGTGTCTGATCTTTGTGAATTTACCCTATATCTACAGCACAAGTAAAAATACAGTATTGTAATTATTTATCATCCTGGACTTACAGTATTGAGACAGGGCTTAGAAATAAACATTGCATGTCGGCATACATTTTTTTAAAAGCAGTTTTATTTATCCTGGTATACAATTAGGCTTCCGCCTCTTTCCGTTGCACACCAGCTTGGGGTTCACGTTGACATACTTATATCATGCAACTAAACAACTAAGAATAAAATGTTTGAGTATAATAGTTCTATGAGTAAATATTGACATAAATTATGAATAGACAAAATAAAGAAACAGTAAATAATAGTCTGGCAAGACAAATGCAATTCAGATGAAATGAATGTTATGTTAAGGGGTTACATGAAAAGGTTTCATGTTAAATTATATAAGAACTCTACTGGGGGATACATAAAGGGCTTATGTATCTAGTAGCAGTAACAGTGAGATAGGCAGGGCTCGGCTATAACTGGTGCTGAGAGCAGAAGGGTGTGCTCCATAATGAGCTCTAACACCTCATCCTGCAGTAAGGTGCTAACGGAGACCGCTGATGAGTTACTTTCACTGCGTCACCCACACATCACACCACTCGGATAGTGCTCCCTGGGGGAGTCTTTTATACCAACAGTGGCCACATTGGTGAATCCTAGTGGATTCTAAAAATTCCCACCGTGAGTTGGGGGTATACTTCTTACTTGGTGGATTTCACTAAGTTAAACTGCAGTCCCAAAACTAAACTACTGATTAGACTAATGTCGAAATCATTCTGGAGGGCTAACAGGAGGGACACTGGGTGTCCTTTTATAGGCGTTAAGACAGCTAATGGACTAAACTGACTTTTATTTTTTGACTAAATTTTAGTCCAGTCAGGTGCATGTCTGCTGCTACTCTCGTTCCCGAATCATTCCGGAGGAAGGCTCTGGTAACAGCCAAATGACCATGAACTTTAGAATTTGCTGGGTCTGGGCAACCCCTGCTGGTAGCTTGGAACCAGCGAACAGGAACAGGAAATGGAATCAAAAAGTCTCATGGTAAAACCATCATACATTCTGGTTCCTGTCCACTGGTTCCAGGCTACCAGCAGGGGTTGCCCAGAGCCAGCACAATCCCAAGTTCAAGTTCATTTGGCGGTTACCAGAGCCTTCCTTCGGAAGCGCTAAGGGAACTAATTGCTGAGAGATTTTTTTTATTAAAGTTTCTGAGGAGGTAGCAGCTGCTCTTGTTGTCACCAGCTACATTTTATGCCAAAGGCCTAACCATGAAAGCATGACATTGCAGTTTTGCTTTTTTCACAAAAAATACAATCGCTGGCTTTAAATTTAAAGGGGAAGGTAGTTTATCAATAAGGCAACAATGCAACGGGTAATTGCCCTTGACCAGCAATAAGAGACTAATTGCGCCCTAGCAACAAAGCATTGCTCGGCATTATAGGGACACAGAACATTGATAACAACTATAGCTAGATGCCATGGAGATGATGTTATTAAGTATCTAGGTTGAGTGGCATCGTACTTTAGGGGTGAGAACTCTAGACTAATGAGATCTCTCACACTATTCAGTGTAATAACTGAGGGGGATGGTATGCAGTATTATTGGCTTCATCAGTGTTCATCTTATTCCCCAGTGACAGACTTATTATTTATGACAACATCATTGCATTTGGTCATTTTACAAGGAATTTTTAGAGGAATTAAAAGATGACCAATCAAGGCAGGCAGGAATTGGCTAAACCTTTTTCGCGAAAAAACTTTCAAGTTACTAAATATACTACAGATTGGAAGGAAATGACTTCTGCCACCCTTCCTTTTTCAAAGATGACCACTCCTTTAATATTGTTACAAAGAGGTGCAATTTTACTTCTTCATTTGAGTAAATCAGTGAGGCCAGAAAGCACCAATATGAATATCAGACTGAATTTGAATTTTAAATTTTATCTACAACAGCTAGGCATGCTGTAGGGCTGCCATTATTCAATGTCTATGGGGCAACAGTTGGGTCACCTAATAGATCTATCACCGTACAGTAAAACTTGGTTAAAACTAATCTGGCTATAACAAAACCTGTTTACAAGGGAGCAAATTTGGTTGGTACAATTAATATAGTGTGTGCCTCTCTCTAGTGGAATCATCTTTTTCTATTATCTACCTCCTCTACAGTTTTAAAATTGGTTTCCTTGATTGTACTAAACATGTTATTCAGTTCACCCATGGACACTTCGTAAACAAATTGAAATAAAATTGAAATCTTCATTAAATTGAAATACACTAACAATAGCTGGAATTTATACAGTGAGGGCTTCCTAATATGACATAATATAAGACATGCTTACCATGAGTTTTTATAATTGCGTTCAAAGGCCACCAATCACACTTTGTTATTAATAGCATAATTATATTCCAACTGATTAATAATAGGACATACATAAATACTTCAATCAACAGGGTATTTATCTGCTTACATGCTATTGCGGTAGACAATTGTAAATAGACAGTGGCAGTGACCAATACTATGGCACTGGTGAGTGGGTGGAGTGAAGGGGTGGTTGGGGCATGATGATAAGCAGAACATAAAAAAGACCAGACTGTCAGCTTAGTCTCGCTGCCGCTCAAACCTGGAGGCAGACAAACACTCTCCCAGCACAGTCCAATATAAAACTCTAATGACACTACTTATCAGCTCTCCAATCTGGTCACATGGCACAATGCTAGTGTCCCTACAAGAAACACAGTTCCTAGGAAGATCTTCAATTTTCACCATAAGAATATTTTTGATATTTCTTTTTATTTATTTATTTCTTCAAATATTTGAAAAGTTCAATTGCTAATTATAACATCATATGTTATCAGTGCATCACATAGATAAGTCTCGAGGGTGATTGGACACCTATGGCAAAGATGGAAAAAAGTGCCCTTAAGTAGTGACTGAAAGAGGAGAGTCAGGAAGAGTGGTAGCCATCCAATCAGATTTCCCTAAAAAATTACCATGCTTTGAAATATTCAAATATACAACTATGACTTGATTAAAATATTCCAAGGAATGCATGAATAACACGTTTTAACAGTTTTAGAAGTATTGGTCATCTCTTTCTGGTCCAAATCGGACATATTCCTGGAACAATTTTTTGGTGTATGGAGATTCCAGTGTGTTATGGGGATAGGAGAGCAGCCAAACAGTACTCTTTCCTCCCTTCTTCCACAGAACATGTCCTACCATTTTCTGAATGTTGACAACAGTTGAAACATAGAAATATCAGTATTTTGGTGATTTTTTCCATTTTCAAGGTCAAATCTGGTGACCTTGACCAAGGTCATGAATATTGATTTTAAGGATAGTAGGCCTAGATACCTGTCTCATGTCGAAATGTAACCACTGTAGCTTTAGTGGTTCGAAAGATATTCGGCAGGTGTAACATCCAAATTCTCAAAGCCCGTATTAAATTCTTCAACATATGTCAGAATGAGCTTGTTGAACGGGGGATGGGGGTAACTCCTTTATTAAGGCCTTTTGGGGGGGGGGGGTAAACCACTCTAGTAGTCGGAGCGTTTGGGCAGAGTTTTATTTGAGTGTGTGCTGGGAGAGTGGCAGAGTAGTGCCCTAGGGAGTGTCTGGTGAGAAGGCAGTTGCTGATTGGATAGGAAGCCAAGACCTGCTAAGACTGCAGAATGGCCATTGACATGGCCGACACCATGATAGTCCCTACTTGACTTATGTGGATGTCTCTAATCTAATCCCAGTTCACTTTTTATGTCATCTTTTACACAACCAAGTCTGGGGACGGGCGTCTGGTGTACCTACTAGTAGTACTGAATACTTGATTGGACAATAAAATAAGTGGACGAAGTAAATGTATAAGGTTAATTCTATTCACTAATATTGGTTATGCATTGGTTTTGGGTGGGTAATATAAGTGGTAGATATGTAAATGAGGGATGATGAGCGTTAGTTTGTTGTAATGACTGTCATTTTCCCCACGGGGTACGGGATAGCGCAGTCAGCAGCGTGCTCGCATGCAGGGGGCAGTGACAAAAAGGGGTTGGTGACGAGCCAGCTATAACCTTAGTGACCACAAGTGACTCCCGTGGGCACTGAGACCAGTATATATATATCCCCATGGTACTGGTATTCTATGAGGTACACCTCCTGAAGCTAGGTGTCTAGAGGGAAATTAGCACCCAGCGCCATGTGCACCAGCACTGCCCAGGAAAAGACTCATCAAGCTGACTGATGTCTAACAATAAGGCAGGCGTAACACTTAACTTTCTTAACTATCCCCTTTACAGCACTGATCATGATTACACCATTTTATGTCCATCCAATTCCTACTTGTCTCTTAGATATAATTGTAAATGAAGTTAAATCTACTCAATGTAGACATTAACGGAGAAGATTAAGGTGAAGGCTATACTCCAAACCTTGTAACACAAAATCCTTTACTCAAAAGCTATGTAGTATGTCAGCTCTAATATTCACCAGAGGAGATACACACCTTATAGGGTAGATTCACCTGACCCCGGACACTTGATTTTGTGGTTATTTAAGCATTTTAAGCTCTTCATTTCTGAACTAGGGTAAAGTTTAGGTGTTATTCCTTCCGAAAAACATACACTAAAAGTTCTACTTTACATGAATACCCTCAAATTTCACTGTCCGTCTCAGGGTATGTGTCCGACTCATGGTGAATCTACCCTATTGAATGTTGGGGTTTAGGCCGGGGAGTTAGGCATGTAATAGCAGAGTGGAGAATGCTCACCTCACCCATCAGGAGGCCATGGGCAGGGGCCGGTTCTCATCGGTGGTATCATGCCGAGGGCTGCACGCTGATGGTGTGTACTGTAAATGCCTGTTATAGCCTTTAAGGACGGCATGATGCCTTAATGCCTTGGTCGTCATGATGCGTGAATGCAGCCCTGGCGAGTAACTCGCCAGTGCTGCATTCAAGCATCATGCCGACCCTATGGGGTTGAGACACTCCAGAAGGGTGGGCATGATGAACAAATGCAGCACCGGTGATTTACTTGCCGGGGGCTGCATTGGTGCATCATGACAACAAATGTAATATTTTAATAACATGCATCTCTAAAGGATTAAGCCAGCCGTGCTTATGAATTACTAGTAAGGTATAAAGGGTTAGTGTATGTAATAGCTGAGTGGGGTATGCGGGTCTCACTCATCAGCAGGGGTTGGGCAGGGGTTGGTTCTCATTGGTGGTGTCATGCTGAGAGCCGCAGACTGATGGGTATAGAGGCAGTGTGTGTTCTGTAGCAGACGCCATGTGCCCACAGCCCTCCCCATTATTTCCTACAACCAGGGGCGCTTATAAATAGTGGCATGGTCTGATTTCTTCCGTATTTTAATTTCTACTTATATGTGTTCAAAATGGCATCACAATATCATATTTGGACGATTGGGCACAAAAAATGTCATTGATGGGAAATAAGAGGCAATTAAGAGGGTTCCATGAACATGAGTATAGCCCTTTACTATGTTTTTTCCAATGGGTGCATAGACTTACAGCATGCACTTCAAAAGTCTTAAGTTAAGCAAAAAGGATTGATAATTAGCTGGAATCTAAGCTGAATTCTGAGGAACAATGCTAAAAAAAAGTAGGTAGGACATGAAGTATGGCCATATTGGACATTCTGGTACATTTTTAGCAAAAATAATTTTTGAGTCCTAATCATCGGACTATGTCACTTTAAACAAAGGCCAAATAATGACCTCATAGTACTTTAAACGCACAATAGCCTCTGGTTGGCATGATGCCTCAATAAATAGTTCTTCTATATTACCAGGAATGATGGTGTTTATAATTCACTAGTCACATGCCTATCATTTTAGCTTAAAGAGCTAAATCTGTTCAATTAGTTGCTTTTTTTAAAGCACCCATTATAAAAGATCCGTCATTAGACCTACTGCACTCTGAAATCCCCCCCCTCCCACTCTACATCTGGCAGTAAGGCTGGAATCCACTGAGCGATGTGGGATCAATGTTGGACCCAGTTCTTAATTGGACTAACTGTATATTCATCTTTCTCCTGGGATAAGCTTGGATGAGCCTGAGATAGACTGCCCCAGCTCTTCCAATGGTGACCTGGTGTTCATAATACCTCCAACAGGTATTCTAAAGAAAACAATATACATTTACCCTGGAAGTTCTTTTCTATTTGGCATAATAAGAGCCTTAGCCATGCATTTTAAAAGGGACGATTAAATAATAAGAAATTATTTAGAATTCAGTTTGTTAGAGTCCATTCTAGATACATCAATAATGGTCAACATGAGTTGTTGCTGATTCATTTATGTTTATCCTGAGGAGATACATAACCATTATAGATTGTATTTCTTGTATTCCACAGCAATCTTTTATAAATAATAATCCGTTAATCGGAGAACTAGCCACATTCCCTCATAGAGGGTGCTAATAGGATGAGGTACTGACCAAGATGTGTTTGGTCAGTCCCTCTACCATTTGTTAGTTAGTAATAAAGTTTGTTAGCATGATTTGGAAAAGGTAATTGGGCTTATGTGCCCATGGAGGCAGTATAAAGTGTTTTTTGTCAATTTGTACTTAAGGTACTGACAGCCTCATAAATGTAGCAAATATATATACATGATAATGAGGAAAGGAGGAAGGGAGATAATGGAAAAAAGAGATAGTGAAGAGAAAGAGGGGGATAGGGTAGAGAGAAAAAAATGAAGGAATGTAAGAAAAGAGATAAATAAAATAGTAGATGGGGAGGGGCATAGTGCATACCGGTTATCTGCCATCACTGTGTTAATGGCAAGTGGATATGCACATTATTTACTACATTACTTTGTCATGAAAAACTTAATCCATCAAACCGGGGTGTTCTCATTAGGAAACTGCCTCTTTTATCTATCGTAATATATAAACCACTGTTTCAGGTCCCTGGGAGAACCTTGCCCTGTACACAGACACAATAAGTGTGTTCTATAATGAGTACAGAGGCCTACATGATACACAATGATTGAGGGCCTTCTACTGGACCTGCAGGTGAAGCTATTATGTATGTGTGTATTAGTGTATCACTCTTCTGTACTCTCACACTACTGTATGGCCCAAGGAGGCCGTGGAACATGTAAGGCACATGTATGTGTGAGCCCATGTTTATAGTGTACCGTACAAAATAGCACATGTTTGGCACAGGAATATGGCAAACTAGAACCTTTTTTATTCAGCATTTTTTACTTGTGACACGAATCTAATTACGAGTAAAAATTTGATAGCTTTTACTCTTGATCGCATTAGCCCAAAATTGAAAATTACAACAAAGTTTGCTTTATCTTAAATAAAGTGTTCATCAGAATTTCAGATGGAAGTTTTGATATTACAGGCAGACTGGAATTCTGAGGCTGATCTGGGTCGGATCCATTTCCTGCACATGCTGAATTGGACAATTATTTTATTTGGCTGAGGCCGAACAGAAACTTGATGGTCAATTAGGGACCACCATGTGAGTTTTTAATGACACTTAGTTTTAGCCTCAACCACTTAAAACCACTTAAAAGGTGTTTTTTAGATACAGTCATATGTGAATCCTGAGAGGTTCTGTTGGCTACATCCCCAATTTATCATAATGGAAGCAAAGCAAACAGATTATGGAAATGCATGCATGCAGTCCCGAGTAGTAGGTAACCAGTGATGCCTGAATGCATCATACTGACACCACTGCTTTGACACACCCCTGCAGGGTCAACATGAGGGTTCTAGGACAAGTACACCCTGGACATCTTCCCCCTGGATATCTACTGTAAAACCTAACGTACAGGCCGCGGCTAATATGTGAATCGGATCGCTAGTACGGCTTATAGGATTGGCACCGAGTCAGGGTGCAGCTTATACACAAGTTTTTGCTCCTATAGTACCGAGGTTTGACAGTACCCCCCTGGACTTTTAGCCGAGGTGGGGGTAAATGAGAGGGTTAGATGTCATGTGGTAGATGTTTGGGCGGTAGGTGTAAGGGGTAGATGTGTGGGGGTAGATCTATGTCCGGGGAGTAAATGTCTGGGGAGTAGATGTCCGGGGAGTAGATGTCCAGCAGATAGATATTTGAGGGGAAGATCTCTGGGATAGATTATGGGGGTAGAAGTCCGGGGTAGATGTCCAGGGGGTAGATGTCCAGGGGGTAGACATCCAGGGGTATATGTCCAGGGGGTATATGTCCAGGGGGTAGATGTCCAGGGGGTAGATGTCCAGGGGGTAGACATCCAGGGGTATATGTACAGGGGGTATATGTCCAGGGGGTAGATGTCCAGGGGGTAGATGTCCAGAGCTTAGATGTCCGGGAATAGATGTCCGGGAGTAGATATCTGGGGGTAGATATCCGGGGGTAGATGTCCAGGGGTAGATGGCTGGGGGTAGATATCCAGGGGTAGATGTCTGGGGATAGATGTCCGGGGGTAGATATTCGGGGGTAGATGTCTGGGGGTAGATGTCTGGGGGTAGATGTCTGGGGGTAGATGTCCAGGAGGTAGATGTCCGGGGTAGATGTCCGTAGGTAGATATGGGAGGGTAGATGTGTGGGGGCAGATGTCCAGGGGGTAGATGTCCGGGAGTAGATGTCCGGGGGTAGATGTCTGGGGGAAGATGTCCGGGGGTAGATGTCCAGGGGTAGATGTCCGGGGGTAGATGTCTAGGGGTAGATGTCTGGGGGGTAGATGTCCAGGAGTAGATGTCTGGGGGTAGATGTGTGGGGGTAGATGTGTGGGGGTAGATGTCCAGGGGGTAGATGTCCGGGAGTAGATGTGTGGGGGTAGATGTGTGGGGATAGATGTGTGGGGGTAGATGTCCAGGGGGTAGATGTCCCGGAATAGATGTCCTGGGGTAGATGTCTGGGGGTAGATGTCTGGGGGTAGATGTCTGGGGGTAGATGTCAGAGGTAGATGTCCAGGGGGTAGATGTCCAGGGGTAGATGTCCAGGGGTAGATGTCCAGGGGTAGATGTCGGGGGTATATTTCCAGCGTAGATTTCCGGGGTAGATATCTGGGGGTAGATGTCAGTGTGTAGATTTACAGGGTAGATTTCCGGGGTAGATTTCCGGGGGTAGATGTCCTTACACCAACATGAGGCACAGTGCACATAGGCTACTTCACTCTACTGCATGCGCATTGACGGTAAATGAACAGTTTAGCACCTCCCCAAACCAGTCAGGCCTCTATAGCTACATGCATAGAGAGCTGGCCTAGAGTGTGAGAGGTCCCTGGTTCAAATCTAATAATTTTTCCCTCTTAGTTTAGCATGTATCTTGTCCAAAAGCATGCAGAAAATTCTGCTTTACTTATGCATTTATGATCTGTTTTGAAAAGAGAATATGACATAGCTTCATTTGAAATTATTGCTTCTTTATGGATATTAGAAACAACATTGATACTGGAGTTGTTCAGGAGCAAGCCACCAGATGGGGCAATGGTGACCATTTGGTGAGGATTTGCTAGTTCCATGAACCCTGCCAGTGGGCGAGTGCGTGAATACTGGCTTTAACCCTTAACTCAGGTTGGGTGACAGGCAAACAATAGAGTCTGTCATTAGGAGGCAATACCTTTAAAATGTCCCTTTTGCTGCTGGCACCTGGGATAACCTTGGCCTGCATATAAACAACAGCTAGGTTTGCAATAACTATGTGTTCGTTGCTACAAAGGTGTACCACATACACAATGAGTTATCACAACCATATGTGCGTAACGGGTGCGTACAAGGCTGTCTCTCATGGCTCAGTCTCATGAGTTTGTAACAGTTCAAACGTCTTTGACCGGTGTCGTCTTTGACCGGTGGCATCTTTGACCGGTGGCATCTTTGACCGGTGGCGTCTTTGACTGGGTATGTGATTAAAATGAAGAAAAAAGTAGTGTATAGTAAAGAAATGGGTAAATTTATTGTATAATATGTTATAACACATCATTTGGAGGCATTATTTAAAATTGATATATTTCATATATTTATGTTACTGGCTCAGTCTCATGAGTTTGTAACAGTTGAAACGTCTTTGACCCGCGTCGTCTTTGACCGGTGACGTCTTTGACCGGCTGAAGAAAAAAAGCCCAAAAGGAACCCTTAATATGTGCACTAAAATTTTTTTAATTGGGTAAAACAACCATAGACTGTTTATTACATGAAGAAGTTGAAGCTTAAATTTCCTTACTATATACTACTTTTTTCTTCATTTTAATCACATACCTGGTTAAAGACGACGCCGGTCAAAGACGACGCTGGTCAAAAACGACGCCGGTCAAAGACGACGCCGGTCAAAGACGACGCCGGTCAAAGACGACGCCGGTCAAAGACGACGCCGGTCAAAGACGACGCCGGTCAAAGACGACGCCGGTCAAAGACGTTTGAACTGTTACAAACTCATGAGACTGAGCCTCATGAGATCCGGCGAATGTGAACGTCTTTGACCGGGGGCCATCTTTAACTGGGTGCCATCTTTGACCAGTCACCATGAAAAAAATAAATTTCTTCTTTGATATGTAAGGGATAAGTTAAAGAAAATGGTATTGGTTATTTCCCAATATATGACATTACCTGCCATAAATTAATCGTTCTGTCCAGGGGTCAAAGGGCACTCAGTCAAAGACGTTCACATTGGCCTCGTCTCATGAGACACAGCCACTACCAACACACTACCAACGTTTCCAGGGGGATGTAACAATTGTAGGACGCATCTTTATGTGAGTATACAGTATTACATAATTTTTCTGGAAAACCAGGGGCTGTGCGCTTTCCACACATTCGACCCCTGAGACAAGCCAAAAACTGTCATATTGGCCATAAGTATTATCATTATGTACTCACACGTAGGCAGCCGCTCCACGATTGTCACCATTAGGTGTGGTACAAGTAGTGTGGTACCAGTAATGTGGTCTGTCATTAGAGTCATTAGGCCGATATGCTAATGGTGATAATAGCACTAACACTTTAACCCTTTAAGGATGGGTGTCGCTAGAAGATGACATTTGTCGTCATGATGCACCAATGCGAGTTACCTGCCAGTGCTGCATTCATGCATCATGCTGACCCTTCGATAGTGTCTCAACCTCAAGGTTGGCATGATGCTCGAATGCAGCACTGACAAATTACTCGCCAGGGCTGCATTCATACATTAAGGCATCATGCCGCCCTTAAACGGGGGTTGGGGGGAAAAGCCCCCCATTAGATACTAGTCGAAAGAATATCTTAGACAGTTTTTAGAAAACCTTTGATCCCCCATCATCGAATACATACTCACAGCGTTTAGCTACAAAGGCTCGGGTCTTGGATCCTGGGAATATCCTACATGCAGCATAATGCAGTCAATACCGGACGTCCTAGCCCCGGGGGTTATGTAGAAAAGCTAACTTTCACCACTCTATAGTAAACTGGTCAATATGGTTATCGGCGTCATGTGCTACCCCTGTTGGTCTGACTCATTAGGGCCACTGTTCTACAGGGGCGTGCCAAGCAGTTTCAAAGTAAGGGGGGGGGGCTTTGACCCTTTTTGATCCCTTTTTACTTGAGCATTTTGCTTTAGTTGATAGAACAATATAGCAATGAGTTAATGATTAAGCTTCTATGGGCTTCTATGTTATATACAGGTACTAGGCTATTCATATCAAGTACACTTTATACAAACGACAGGGGACAATCAATAACGTGGCTAGTAGGTGAACTACATCAAGCACATGTTCTGGCTGTGTATCATGAGATCGGGTGCAATCTATGACCTGGTGCAATCTATGACCGGCTGGAAAAAAACCCGCTTTACTTAGGGCAGATGAAGATATAAATGGTGGAAAATGTTAGTTGGTGTTTTAAGACCATAGATCACTCATTTTATTTCAATTTATATCAACATCTGACCCAAATAAACCGTTTTCTTTCAAGCTGGTCATTGATTGCACCCAGTCATAGATTGCATCCGGTCATAGATGAAAACATTGGCCCATGCTCGTGAGACAAAGCCCTCTACTACGCTGTTCCCGCACCTGTTACCGCACCTTGTTCCGGGGCCAGTGATGCCCAACATATACTCTCGTTCCCAAATCCTTCTGAAGGAAGGCTCTGGTAAATGCCAAATGTTGGGATTTTGCTGGGTCTGGGCAACCCCTGTTGGTAGCTTGGAACCAGCGAACAGGAACAGGAAATGGAACCAGAAAGGCTGATGGTAAAACTACCTAAAACTACCATCATACATTCTGGTTCCATTTCCTGTTCCTGTTCACTGGTTCCAGCCTACCAGCAGGGGTTACCCAGACCCAGCTAAATCCCAAGTTCAAGGTCATTTGGCTGTCCCCAGAGCCTTCCTTCGGAAGGATTTGGGAACGAGAGTACCCAACATATTGCATGTCAATTATCCAGGTTCAGAGCCTTCCTACGAGATGTCACACATGGTTGTCACAGATTGCTTTGGTCAACTGTGTCCACAGGACTGCAGTCTTGTGTGGTAGGTGGGGGGTAAATACCCAAATCTCTCCTTGGCCACTTTAATTGGTAAGTGATGTCAGTCTTGACCTGAAATAGGTGGACACCACAACTATGCATCAGATTTTGACCAGGCCTAGCCCAGAACTGCTGCAGAACTAATTGCTGGTCACTTGCGCACCATATTAGCACAATATCTTATTCTTCAACCATAAGATTTTTGGCCATATGTTATGCTTTAACCATAGACAGGGACTCCCCTGTATCCCCAGAGGATGCTTTGTAAGAGACCATCATGCTTGATCATCCCACAGTCCCCCAGGGGATGCTTCATTAAGAAACCAACTACACTTGATACCTGCCCAATGGTTAGGGTAGGGGTTAGGGTTAGCTTAGTTCTTTCTGATTACAGTTAGGGTTAGGCATAGGTTTAGCTATCTATCTGGGGGACCAGGGGAGTTGTACAACTGCTAAGTGTATCAATCCTGCTAACTGTAGTAACTATACTTAGCAATCAACCATCCAACTGCTAACTGTATCAAAAGACTGCTAAGTGTATCAATTTCCAGAGATGTCTGTTATAGGGACATCCAACTGTTATCTGTATCAATAAATGCTATCTGTATCATAATAGGTATATAGTGTAATATGCCAGGAATTTGATTTTTGGGCCCTATGTATACCCTCACACATCCTTTCCACTAATCAGTTCTCTGGCCCAGTTGTGTCAACCTTCTCTCCATATTATTCTCTCCTGTCAAACTACCAACTCCCTAGTGTAGAGCCCCACACCACAGGCCACCACCTGTCTGAGGGTAAAATAGTGTCATGGAAGCGCCATTTTGAGAGCCTTTGTGCTGGACTTTTGGTTTGAAAAATGTTTGAAATGTTTTTTATTGTCTTCCGCAATATGAACAGAGTGATTTTGGACAATGTCATCTACATCCATTAATTCATAAAGTAATTAGCTCCTACCAATAAGTCCAGGTCAGGATTAACCTCTTAATTACTTTGTATGCATGTATGCTATACATTACAATTCCATAACTAGTTAGTTACAGAGATTAGATAAACAGCTTATGCCATTTCAGGTTACAAAACCCGTCAGTGAAACTACAATGTTTAAGCTATGAAGCAATTTAAATCAACTTCTAGAGTTACATAATATAATAATGAACACACACTTAATTAATGTTAAAAACATGCTATGTACAATAGAGAAAACACATGAAGTTCTAAACTAGCCACATGTTCCATGGTAATGATGAGATAATAAGTGGAGAACAGGAGAGCATAACGACAACAAAGAGCACATAGGAGTCAAGTTAATGTTTAAATCAATGCATTGCATTTCAAGAGTATCAAAGCTTGGAAAAGAGTGTGGATGGGAGAGGGCTATCATACATTTTTACCAACTGCTAAGTGTATCAATGTCCTTAACTGTATCAATAAACCTTGATACACTTGGCAGTTTTTTTTATACACTTAGCAGTTGGATGGCCAAATGCTAAGTGTAGTGACTACAGTTAGCAGGGTTGATACACTTAGCAGTTGTACAGGAGTCCCTGTCTTTGCATGATGAAGAAGGTATCCCTGAAATCTTATTCTTATAGCATAAGGTATTGCGCTAATGGGACTTGCAGGTAAATGCGATCACCCGCAGGCCGCCAGCATAATGTTCTACCACACTTCCCTGTATTATGGCTCCATTCCCTAAGGATATATAGAAATCAATTAGGTAAATGTATTATGATGAACCAAATCTATGATCCAAATGTCTCTAGGGTCTACATATTCCATCTCGGTGATAATCGATTCCCATTGCACTGCTAAGGCCTAAAAAAAAAGAGGTTTGTTTCAGGTCACCCGACCGACCCTATCAAAACAGGGCCGACCCTACGTTTTTTTATGCAATTTGAAGAAATTTTACCCTTTTTTGGTCAATTTAGGGGTATTTAAAAAAATTGTCAGTACTTTCATTTAAAAAAATAAATTAAAAAAAAAAGAAAAAGATCCGACCTACCGACCCTAGATTTTCCTCCCATGTTACCTAAAACAAACCTTTATTTTTTTTGGCCTAATCACTTTATGTCAGACATGAGGCTAAATATTTGAGGCACTCAGTGCTTTAATCCAGAAGCTCCTCTGTTATCATACCGTAGTGGCCCGTTTAAGCGCCCCTGCGCTTATAAATTTCAATACCCTGTTACCCCCTGCGCTTATACAGGGGCCTGCCCTTATATGAGTCCCTTTAAAGAGAGATTTTGAGTTTCAGAAGGGTCCTAGACCTGCGCTTAAACAAGACCTGCGCTTATTTGAGACCCCTGCGCTTAAACGAGTCATTACGGTAATTCATGTATACAGCCCTGGTGAGTAACCCACTAGTCACACATCATGTCATGATTGATTCACTCCTAGAGGATCAGCATGATGCATAAGGCTGTGTCTCACGACCTTGAGCCAATGTTTTTGTCTCTGACCGGGTGCCGTCTCTGACCAGGTGCTGTCTCTGACCGGGTGCCGTCTCTGACCGGATGGCACTTTGAGAGTTTAGTTATGTTCTACCAACAGCAGGAGGCTAATAATAATTACATAACAGCTGCCATAAAGTTTTTACAAATCCTTACACATATGAGTAGAGGTTAAAATTTAAAAAGCACTCTTTTCTGACACCAGGTCAGAGACGGCACCCGGTCAGAGACGGCACCTGGTCAGAGACAGCACCCGGTAAGACAAAATCATTAGCTCAAAGTCGTGAGACAGAGCCATAAGTGTAGCATTGGTGAGCTGATGCATCATGATAAATTGGACATAATCCTTTAGCCATCATGCTGTTATTACCGGTTAGCGGTTACTTCCTAGATAAGAGAAGTAACAACTCAGATGTACAAGGGTTAGGCATGGTCGGCCCTGATATCAAAATATAATAAGTAATCATATGCATGTGTAGGGGTCGGACTCCCCGCGCCTTAATGGTAAACCCATAAGGGGGTATCCCTCAGGTAATCTTGCTCCCCTCTGTACCATACTGGTCCAGTAACGTGAGACACCGTCTATCTGGTGTGACAGGGGACGTAGCTCCGTGGTAGTGCACCCGAATCAGAGTGGGAGACCACGGGTCCGAGTCCCGGTGTCTCCAAGAAACATCATTTTTGGAGAAAGCATGTTGCTCATATATGCAAAATATAGGTAGCTTGTCAATGTCTGATATAAAGAAAACCACCTGCTTTAATATCTGGAAATTGCATGTAGGGCATGGAAGTTATGATGATATCTTTCTCATTAAATACAAATTAGTGTGGGCAGTCAATGAACCACATGGCAATAATCCGAATGGGAAATAACTCTTGTGATTGCACCAAGGTATTTTTGTTTGTGGAAAGGTGAACCTTTGCAATTTGGTGTAGTGCTTCTTTATTTTAATTGTAAAAGCATGCTTTAAATGAAGTGTCCCTTGGAAATATAAAGTTCAAAATAAAGGTTTAGGATTTACTTTTGGATGGCATTTTTGCTTTAGCTGCCTAAATGATAAAAAAGAAAAAAGAGAATTTCTTCCAGAATTGTGAAATCCTCAGTAAAAATTCTGTTTAAAATGTTTCTAACACTGCTTAAAGGAAATTATCAATTGTTGATGATAAAATGTACATAGTGCTATTCTGCCTTTAAAAGAGGCCATTCAGCCATGCTGGCTACCTAGCATGTACTCTCGTTCCCAAATCCTTCTGAAGGAAGGCTCTGGTGACAGCCAAATGACCTTGAACTTTGGATTTTGCTGGGTCTGGTAGATTTACCATCAGCCTTTCTGGTTCCATTTCCTGTTCCTGTTCGCTGGTTCCAAGCTACCAGCAGGGGTTGCCCCAACATTTGGCAGTTCCCAGAGCCTTCCTTCAGAAGGATTTGGGAACGAGAGTACCTAGTATGATGCTGTGATGTACAGCTCAGACAGGAGTCTACTCAGGCAGTTTAGGCCTTTGTGTGTGGTTGGGGTATGGATTAGCTACCCGGGGTAGCCACTGACTACCAAGAGCTCCCCCCCACAGCCCTGCACCCGCTGCGTCTATCTGTGAGGTAATTGGCTCCTCCTGAGTCTACCGTCAGAGTACATCCATATCCTTTCACCTCGAGAATGTCAACTTTGGACCCTCTGCCGGGCTAACATCTTAACCTTTGAAGCGGTACAAAGGGCCTTAATGCAATATTCGGACTAGGCCAAGAAGGGGCAACTTTTCAGAAAAGTTGTTGATTAGGTTTTTGAACATTTCTGAAGTGTGACAGACAAAAAAAAGAAATATAACTTCAACATCCTGTATTCTAATTTATACTGGAGAGCTATTTGAAAGATAATTGTCCTGCGAATCTCCTGAAAATGAGATGTACATGCATTCTGCTGAAAATCAGTAAATTGCTGGTACTGCATTCATGACTCTGACTCTGACTCTACATAGTTAACCCCCCCCCCTCCAAAAAAAAAAAAATAAAAAAAAAAAAATAAAAGGGTGACCATCATGCACCAATATCGTAATTTCAAGTTACAGGTTGTCACTATGTCAGCACAGCATAGTAAAACATGATGCACCAAAGCAGCACCAATGAGATACTCGCTGGGGCTGCATTGGTGCATAATGATGACCAGTGTCATCTTTTAGCAACATCCATCCTCAAAGGGTTAATGCTTGGGGAGATAGTAGTACTACCATTAGCATTAGGCAACTCTGCAGAGGCAGAATTTCATTTAGGGAGTGGTCATTTTTGGGGTAAGGGAGTGGTCATTTTTTAACAACAAGAGGGGGTTGGTGGATTTGGGGGGGTACCAAAAGAATTTGGACCCCTTGAAGGGGGGAGGAACAAATATTTTGGCCCCTCTTGAGCAAAACAGCCCCCGCACTACTATATACCTCAAAGGGGTCAGCCGCGCTAAATTTTAACTTGCCTGAGGGGGGGACCATAAAACTTTTGCCCCTTCTGCTGGGGGGGACCAAAAAGATTTTGACCCGCTCACGCAAAAATCCGACGACCCCCTCCTGTTGTTAAAAAATGTCAACTCCCTTACCCCAAGACCCCTACCAGCTTCCCTAGCCCATCTGTATGACTCACTGTTGTGTCTATATAGCCGCCTGTCCCTCACATATCACTCTCTCTTTCCTTACAGCTTTTATGCTTGACCCCTTGATCTTTGCACTAACTCAAAAATGATAACATCAACTTCGAAAGTGTGTTTAATATTCTTACCATTGATATTCACCCTCAGGAAGGTGAGCGTCTTTGTCGCCGAAAGCACTCCTACCTGAGAGCCAGCTAGTGCCTGACTTTTTAGGTGAGGGTGGTGTGGGCGACATTGAAGCTCACTTTTCTGAGGGTGTTCTCATCTTATGTAATGTTCATGAAAACAGGTCTAGCATACTTACAGCAGTACAAAAGGGGGGGGGGGGGTAACGCTGCGTAGTTGCCACATAGTGACAGAATCATGAATTAGCCTGTCAAACCATGGATGTCAGCCCAGCTGGTGACATCTAGTGAGTACTAGGGCAAGTGGTCAAATAGGAACAGTACTGATTGCACTTGTGAAATATGTCATTTAGTAGTAATTGAAAACCTTTTGTTCACCCACAAAGGCAGGGTCTCCAGTGTTCTCTAGAGGATGTATATCATGTATCATGATCCATTATGTTTTTTAGTTATAACAGGTTCAGTAGGCCTCAACACAACAATGTGTATCAACTGCTCAAAGTTAAATAATTACTGATCTCAGAAAAAAACACAATGTTGAACCTTTCACATGTATAGACATTCCTCTGTTATGTATCAGACACAAAGAGGGGAATATATTTAATATTGTTGTAACATTGATTGATAGCACATGCTGTAATATTACTGTAATTTGGATTTCCCTATGGTATGCTGAGCTGTAGACCAAGACTTGTGCATTCCCTTTAGTTCGTAATTTCACCACCAGGTGTCCTTGCTGTGGGGTGCCCCCCCCCTTGCAGTATAAGAGGTAAACCCTGTGTGTATGGGAGGAATAAAGAACCTTGTCATGTAGAATTAGGGATTGCCTTGAAGAACTAAGCCTGTGGTTATAGAACTCGCTTGTTGTTATAGAGTCCGATTATAGCAATGACAGCTGGCATTTATTGTCAATCTTGTGAAAACCACTTCAGAGCTCAGGGTCTTACAGAAAGTACTATTTGGTCTATGATTGGGTATGTCAGGTAGCTTGTGGGTAACCCTCTAAGGACAGCATAGTGATATAATGATTTGATATGCACTAGGCTGTTCATCGCTATTATGATGCATGCATGCACAGAAAGAAGAAACAGCGTCAAAAGGGAGTCCAGGTTGCCTCCAGAATGACTCCCCTGTTTAGGGGAGTCCAGGTTGCCTAAGGGAGCCCAAATGACTCTCTGGCTGACCTAAGGGAGTCATATCACCCAAAGAGCTATATGACTCCCCCAGGTGACTCCCTTAAGTATACCAAAGAGTCACCTGGGCTCCCTTAGGCGACCTGGACTCCCCTAAACAGAGGAGTCGTTCTGGAGACAACCTGGACTCCCTTTTGACGCTGTTTCTTTTTTCTGTGTGCTGCTCTTGTGAGTAAGATATTGGTGCTGTGTTGATTCAGCATGTGGAGAAGGGTGGGCATGATGTACTGGTACCAATGCAGCACCTGTGAGTTACTCGCATGACGTACTGGTACCAATGCAGCACCTGTGAGTTACTCGCATGACGTACTGGTACCAATGCAGCACCTGTGAGTTACTCGCATGACGTACTGGTACCAATGCAGCACCTGTGAGTTACTCGCATGACGTACTGGTACCAATGCAGCACCTGTGAGTTACTCGCATGACATACTGGTACCAATGCAGCACCTGTGAGTTACTCGCATGACGTACTGGTACCAATGCAGCACCTGTGAGTTACTCGCATGACGTACTGGTACCAATGCAGCACCTGTGAGTTACTCGCATGACGTACTGGTGCCAATGCAGCACTTGTGAGTTACTCACATGATGCACTGGTGCCAATGCAGCACTTGTGAGTTACTCACATGATGCACTGGTACCAATGCAGCACTTGTGAGTTACTCACATGATGTACTGGTACCAATGCAGCACTTGTGAGTTACTCACCACTACTGTGTGTAATGACAACTTATATCACAGCAGGCACGCAGAACAAAGCATTTCACACCTCTTGTATACTGCATACAGCTAGTGGTATAAAGTAGTTATAGGCCTAGTACCAATCTGTAGGGGTATTGGTATAAGGCTCCTTAAATGAACCTCCAGACATTATACCGTCCTTAAAGGGTTAAGTTGTGTTACAAACTGCCTCTGTACACAGTAGGCACTTCTTCATTTTATTCCAAATGCCATCCAGCAGGGGTTCCTCATATCTTCAGTTATACAACGGTAAGAAAAATAGCAGCTACTGTATATTGGCGATGTGAGGTGAAGGCACCTACATATCAACCACAGCGTGTTGTAATGCACCAGGCCCTTCTTTGCCATCATATATGAATGTGGCTGTGTCTCATGAGATCGGGCCATTGTGAACGTCTTTGACCGGGTGCCAGCTTTGACCGGGAGCCAGCTTTGACCGGGAGCCAGCTTTGACCGGCTTTACAGAAAATGGTTTATTTAGGACAGATGGAGATATAAATGGGCCAACATTGTTAATTCATGTTGCAACACTTTAGTAATTAGTAGCCCATTTATATCTCCATCTGCCCTATATAAACCGTTTTCTATCAAGCCGGACAAAGCGGGCACCCGGTCAAAGACGGCACCCGGTCAAAGATGACACCCGGTCAAAGACGGAAACATTGGCCCGATTTCATGAGACACAGCCATGTACTAGTTGGAGTTGCAAAAGCATCGCTGTTAAACATGTTTTCCACTGCTGTAAATCGGCTGATATTTTATTATAATGCATAATTCCACTGGCCGAATCGGCCATGATTTTGTCTGTCGGGCAAGATTCGTCCATAAGACTTATAGACTTTCATCGAATGACAAATTGTCCGCGGAACGATGTTGGTGGAAGACACGCTTTATCCATTACCCGATTTGGATTCATTATAGACTGATACATCCACAAAATCACAATACAAAGTACTAACTTGGGCCTATTTGTTGAGGGTGTATTAGCCAATAATAATTCATCAAAATCGGCTAATTGGGTATGGCCCTTATCAGCCAAATCCCACAATTCGAAAAGGGGGCCAGAAAGTGTTGCTTATTGAGCTTCTGACAGGGGGGGGGGCTGCTGCTGATTTTGTAAACACTTCTGCTGCATACCTAGGTTACTTCAAAACCCGCTGTGGCTAGTATATGCATAGAATATGCTGTGTATTGGGCTCTACTGCGAGTAGTTAATAGTTTATCTGGGGAAATGTAGAGTTTGAATTTGCAACAAAAGGTACTTTAATCAGTTTGTCCATGTACAATCTGCTTGCTGTACAACTGCTTCCTTGATATTCAATGATGTCTACAATCACTTTTTCTATTCTGAAACCTAACAGTATCTATAAGCTTTTTATATGCAATGAGACCCCTAACAACTAGCTTTGAAGTTCATTAAATAGTAATGAAGTTTGTACAAACTCATCTGTGTGAAGGGTTACTTTTACTTGCACTGTTGCTTTCCATTGTGCCCCTAATGGCGGCATGAAAAAACCGTCTCTTAAAGTGAAAATGTGGTACTGGGCGGTGTTAATTCAATTTTGTGGATGTCGTATAAGCTATGATCAGAAAGTAAATATTCTGTTATAATGGGCAAGATGGTATTAGCCAAACTCCACAGTACGATATATGGGCCTGAAACCCTTGCGTTTTTTTACCAGACTATTGCCAATATGTCAAACAGCAACACTCCTTTGCCCTTTACAAGCTACATTTTTACGATTTGTTGGCAGAAAACCTCTGCGTTTTGGACTCAACCATTGCAATTTGTAGGTGGTGTGAGAAGAAATTGCATTGTAAAACATTTAAATATTGACAGGGAAAAACTACCATTGACCAGGCATGTGGAGCTTTAATTGTGATTTGCAGGCTTCAAATGTCTCGCATTATGAAACAAAACATTGCAATCGTGTAAACCGCAGAGATTGTGGGGAAACATATCTAAATGATTAGATATTTGACTCGGTGTAAATTGCAACACTTAGGCAAAGACCCTTAGCCAATAATGCCTAGCAATAGAGCAGCAGACTCTTCCATATTGTCAAAATCGCCTTTACTCCCATAAACGCAGGGGTTTTGTACTGTGGTGTTTGGCTATAAAGTCATGCAAGCACCTGCACATTCGCAAGCCATCATCTCAATCACTGCTTTAGGAATAGGTGGTTCCTTTGAGTTTGTTGTTTATGTATGTGATCACAATGAATATAATGGAGAGTCACAACACTTCGCCGGCAGCTCCTATGTGTCTCCAGACTCTTTTAATTGACTGTCATAAAATAAACGAGTTAAAAACTTGTCTATTAAAGTGACAAGGAAGTGGGTCTTCTTGCTGGAGATAGACGACCCACTTTGCATGTGCTAGCCCGAAACCCGACATTTGCCAGCTCAAGATTCTATTTGTGGGATGTAACCTAATAGGTTAGACAACTTTTCACTCGTTTATTGTATGGCAGTCACTCATGCATTGATCATATCAATTAGTTTAAGTTCTTTTTATTTTGGCATAGGCTCTAAATGCCGTTAGTAGTATAGTATGTATCGGAACGGGACTATAGTTAAGTACTGTTTATTACTCAATCGACCTGCAGCCAATCAGAGGCCTCCATTTGGTCACGTGACCGGAAGTGACCTACTTAGGGGATTAGTGGTGACGTCACGTGACCTAGTTAGCCAATCAGAGGCCGCCATTTGGTCACGTGACCGGAAGTGACGTCATATGACCTACTTATGGACGGGAAGTGACGTCATATGACCTACTTAGGGGACCGGAAGTGAGGTCATATGACCTACTTTAGGATCACGTGACCGGAAGTGACCTGATGAGTCACGTGACCGGAAGTGACGTCACATGACCTAATGGCCAACCGGAAGTGAGTGACCTCATTGAGGATCACGTGACCGGAAGTGACCTGATTGATCACGTGACCGGAAGAAGAAGTGACGTCACGCGACTTAATGAAGAGATGAGCGTCTTTAAGGGGTCACGCGCTTTAAAATGTGATATCTTTTTCTTTTGGAGGAGGAGGAGGAGGAGGAGGAGGAGGAGGAGAAGGAGAGGAGGAGGAGGCGAGTCTCTTATTTTTTTCGGTAAACTAATAAAAAACACTACGATATAAGTTTGTTTTTTTTTTTCATTTTTTATTGTTTTACGAGCGACTGGAAGTGACTTATTGAACTAGGTAGAAGCGTTCTTTAGAGTGTATAAGGGGGGGGGAGGGGAGGGGAGGGGAGGGAAGGGGAGGGGGGCCCCTTTAAGATGCATGGGGAGGGGGGCGCTTTTAGGATGCATGGGGCGGGTGGGGGGGGAGGGGGGGAGGGGGGAGGGGGGCACTCTAGGGGGGTGGGGGGGGCACTCTAAGGGGCGTTTGTCTCTTTTAAGAAAAAAAGAAAAGAAAAAGATTTCAATCGAGAGACACGCTTCTTCCTCTCGAGAGGAAGAAGCGTGTCTCTTCGTTTTTTTTTTGTTTATCACGTGCCTCGATGAGGCGATCAGCTGCGACTGGAGGAAGTGACACTTTAAGAGGGCGCGCGTCTTAATTGTTATGATATTTTTTTTTACTTACTAATAAAGAAGACGTATGAAAATAAAACACAACAATTCACATGTCCGTCGTTCTCGTTGTTTCTTGCTTGATAAAGTCAAGTAATATCGCGATGCCGAGGTCAAACTTTCCCATGTCCTCAGTCAACACTCTAAGGAGTTCAAAAGGTGTACCGCCGGCACCGTCAGCTTCATCTTGCCACATTTTCAACACTCGGAAGGCCCACTCAGCGGGACTTCCTCCTTATTCGCATTCTTCAGCGATCTTATCTAACCTCTCAGGCGACAATTTTAAATGGTCCCCCACCTCTTTCCACCTGCTACCTAGACGTCTGCCGAGGGTGCCCAAGTGCTTATGCATCGCGCGCGAGTCGGGGTTTTCGAAATCCAACCCCTGTCTGTGGAGAAGGGACATCCACTGAGCCAACAGTTCCACGCGTCTAATGCGGGTGAAGACGCGACCGAGCTCTCCCCATCTATGACGATGCGGGGTTTCACCCCACCAGACTCGGAACATCGCCGTACACAGCTCCTCCGGTGTCTTGACACTGCGCTCTACTAGAGCATCCATACGGGCGGCGGTAACTTTTAAGCTACTGCCCAACTCTCTCCAACAGCCGCTCAACTCTTTACCTAGTTGACGAAGCAAGGCGTCGCTATAGGCTAACCGCCGCTGTCCTACCTCTCTGTTCTCCCCATCGGTCTGCCTCGCGCGTCTCACGTCGTCAAGCCGCATTAACTTTTTTTCAGGTGGACAAGGCGGTGAAGGCGAGCTTGAAAGTGGAATAGCTTGAGCCATCTCGTCTCGTCTTGGCGGCGGCGGCGGCGGCGGCGGTGGCGGCGGCGGCGGCGGCGGCGGTGGTGGCGGCGGTGGTGGTAGTAGACGTTACTGTGGTCAGAGGCGATATGGGTTTTTTCCAACAGAAATCAGAGCTTTTATACAGAGGGAGTTTAATCCCATTTCCAACAGCACTCCAGCTGTCTAGCGACCTGTCCGCATGACGCTTTTTCAGCCGCTCCCCTCCTTAAGAGCTTAAATGACGAGGGGTATGTCATCGCTATCCGTGGAGACCAGCTGAAAACGGTGTTTCTTCCTCATCCATAGCCTTACCTCCTACCCCCTACCTGAGGACGTCTCCCTCCCTCTGACATTCATTGTAACAAACGTCAGAGGTCAGGTGAAAATCGGATTTTTTTCATGCACAGCCTTAGTCAGCTGTCACCCCTCCCTATTGAACTAGCCGGCCGCCGCCTGGCCGGCCCGGTCTACTCACCACGGCAGGAGGTGGTGATTTTTTTTTTGTCTTACACTTAAGTCGCTCACCACATGCACACGCTTCTACTCACAGACAGACACGTTCGTCTTAGGGGGGTCCTGCTTCACGCCACACGCCTCCTGTAGTTTTTTTTTGTATACACACTCTAAGCTCATCACCGTTAATCCTTTATACAGCTAACGCGCGCTGAATGGCTGAACAGGGTGGTAAGTGGCTTAGCTCATGACAGTGGATCCCTCAAAAAAAAAGAGGGGAAAGGGATCCAGCTGAAAACGTCATACCTTATGTCTTTGTGAATGGCCGCCGGTCAGTCGACGGCAGCAACCGCTTAATCCTTTATACAGCTAATGCGCGTTGAATTGCTGAACAGGGTGGTAAGCGGCTTAGCTCATGACAGTCGATCTCTCAAAAGGGGGGAAAGGGATCCAGCTGAAAAAGTCATGCCTTATGTCTTTTGTTTCTCTTTGTGAATGGCCGCCGGCCAGCCGGCGGCAGCTGAACAGGGTCAGTAAGTAGCTTAGCTCTAGAAGCGAGAAGGCGTATATAAGGGGCCTGGAAACCTCCATTCACTCACTCATTCTTTTGCTGCTCTCTACAGTCACCACCATGAGCAAAAGACAACACCTAGCGCCGTCCAAGAACAAGAAGACTACGCGGAACAGCGCTCGTTTAGCGTCAGTGCCTCCTCTTGCTACTGAAAATGAGACTACCGCCGCAGCCGCTTGGTCTTATCACCCTCCCGCTGTAGCGAGCGCTCGCGGCAGTAGTAGTAGTAGTAGCAGTAGTAGTAGCAGTAGTAGTACTAGTAGTAGTAGTAGTAGTAGTAGTGGTAGTAGTACTACTGGTAGTAGTCGTCGTGCTAGCGACGTTGTTACACTCGCGACGGTACACGTTGCTGCTAAGCGCGCTGCCGCTGCTACTGCCGCCCCGCCTGCTGGTGATCCTCGGGCTGCGGCTGCTGCGGCTGCTGCTGCTGCTGCACCTGCTACCGCTGCGCCTGCTACCGCTGCGCCTGCTGAGGCTGCTGCGCCTGCTACTGTTGCGTCTGCTGCTGCTGCTGCTGCTGCTGCTGCTGCTGCTGCTGCTGCTGCTTCTGCTGCACCTGCTGCTACCGCTACTACTACTGACGACAACGCTCCTGGCACAGCGCAGTACTGGCAACCGGGTTTTTACCTCCCCACTACTGTTGATGACTTTGATGACTTGCCGCACGTTGCACAGCCCCTCTCCTCCACCACTACATCGACCGACGCCCTCGACGCCGCTCGCGCTGAGAGTGACAGCTATTCGGACACTCAGCCCCTAAACCGAGAAGAAGAGGAGGAGGAGGAGGAGGAGGAGGAGCAGCAGCAACAGGGTGAGACAGAGAACGACGCTGACGACGAGGCGTACGAACAACCCGAAGGGAAAGGGGTGGGCGGTACGTTTTTCGGCTCCCCTCTTCGACCTTTCGACCTCACTTCCACTAGTAGCGCCCCGTCCGGTCCGTGGCGACTGCCCTCACCGCCACCTTACGAGGGCGGCGGCGCTTCATCTTCTACCGCTTCACTCAGCACCGACGGCGTGTGGCTGCTCTGTTCCAACAACGAGGCCTCGGATACCACCAGCGCTGACGCTGCTCCTGCTATCGGTTCTGCTGCTGATTCAGCTCACGCTGATGGTGTTACTCATCCTGCGGGTGTGAAACGTTCTAAGGTGAGTTCCAGAACAACAAGGCCTAGTAAGAAGAGAAAAATACAAGAAAAAGAACGAGATGGACGAGAAGAAGCAGAGAAAACCTTCTCCCGTCTTCTCGGGTTAGAGTTCTGCTTAGACGGAGCTTTGACGCTGGAGATCTGGGAGGACGTGGCTAGACTGTCTAGGAGGCCGCGCTACACAAAAGACGGCCAGGTGAAAGAGGCGTCTCTGACCAGAAGCAAGCGAGTGCACTTCACGGCCGACGCGCTGCGCGAGCTAATAGCACGCATCGCCGATATCCGCGCAGTGGTGCGCATACGCGACACAGCGGCCGCGCAAGGAAAACCTAATCACACCCCCTGGTTCGCAGTGCTGGATGAGGAGGGCGAAGTGTACGCAGCTGTGAGCTACTACAGCGGTAAGAACCTCGTCCACGTGCGCAAGTACGAAGGTCCTGACAAAAAACCCACACAGCAGGGAGTGACGCTGTCCGCCAGAGCGCTCAAAGAGTTGGATGACAAAACAGAGATCATTCTGAAATATCTCGGCATAGATTCGGAATGAGAGACGCTCAACGCTCACGCGCGCACACACACACACACACAGCGTTTGACGTACGCTGTATGAGACAGACAGACGGATACACAGACAGCAGACAGAAAGATAAATAGATAGATAGATAGACAGATAGATTGATAGATAGATAGATAGTTAGACGGCTAAGTAGTTGGTAACTGAGTGAAAAAAAAACATGACACAGTACGTATGCGAAAAGTGTTTCAAAATGTTTAAAAGACCGTACAACCACGAGAGACACGTAGAAAATTGTAGAGTAGTACCTAAGTTTTGCCCTCTATGCGGCGAAGGCGATTGCCGAAAGATCGCCTGTCGACGCGAATCTCTGGACGGGGTGACCGTCCCTCCGCGCATATGTGCTGTACCGAACGGGGAGGAAACGTTCACGGCGAATTGGCCTGCGATACAAACGGGCGTCAGGATGCACGGGACTCGCGTGAGTGTAACAAACTTCAGGCTACCAACCGGCGAGTTGAGTGACGCTGTAGATACTATGCGTCGCATTCACTTGACACAAAGATTCAGATACAAAGTGGGTTTCTCGGTAGGCTTACTCTTACAACACAGAGAAGACAAGAGCAAACTGCGCTACTTTCACGCCTCCCAGAACAACGCAACTCTCATACAACCGCTCCCTACTATAACTAATTCAGAAACTTTGGAAGAGCTCCTCTCAAAGATGGAAAACACCGTCGCTTGCGAGGAAGTACGGAAACTTTTCGACGCTGACACCAAGTGGCACGTTCTTTTTCCTACCAATTTGAACATTTGCGTTTACATGGGACCGGGGGAATTCCCCATAGGCGGTAGGATCACTCAGGCCGGTCGAGTTGGAAAGAGAAGCGGCGTGTTAGATTTTCCCAACAAGGACAACCTCTGCATCTTCCGCTGCATTTCCTTTCACTTATACAACACCAGCAAGCGTGCTTCAGATTTGTTACGTCAGTTCTGTCCCGCTGCCACACCTGAATCCTTTCCGGGTCTGAACATCCGCGACTTACCCGCGTTAGAGAACTTGTTTGACGTACAGATAGCGGTTTACACCGCGTCGCGTCAAGTGCCGGGGCGGAAGTTGAGAAGACGCGTTACTCTGATCAGACCGCCTTCCAGAACTCTGGCCGCCCGAGGTAAAGTCAACCTACACCTGACGGCGAAAGGCGGTTTGCAAGTCTCTCTCGTCACGGACTTCAACGCGTACGCGGGCATATACGAATGTTGCAAGTGTAAGGCGGCGTTCACCACCGAGTTCTTGCTGAAGAGACACAGGAACCAGCTTTCCTCTTGCCGACAAGTCAAGTTGCGCTACGTAGGTGGCATCTACCAAAATTCGAGAACGATTTTCGAAGCGCTAGCAGACTTCTCCATTTTTCCCCCCGACGGACATTCCGGAATCTACCCTTACAAGATCGCCTTCGATTTCGAGGCTTTCTTCAGACCGTGCAAAGAACCGTCGACGGAACACGTGTCCCTGCTGTGGGATCACGTCCCTTTGTCGGCTAGCGTCGCATCCGACTTTCCGGGGTGGGAGGGGCCCGTCTGCTTCGTCAGAGAATCCGACGCAGATTCCGACCCCTTGTTGGACCGAGTTTTAAATCACATAAACGAGAACGCCAAAGTCATCGGGGAAGCTGTGCTAGAACTTTACCGACCGACCTTAGCGAAGTTAGATGCGGCGATAGGTGAAGCTCTCCTGCTGGAGGAGGCGACGTTCACCCCTTCTCCAGGCGGCTTCGCTGCGGCTCAGACCAGACACCCGTTAGTTCAACTGAAGAAGCGTCTTCTGAGATACATCCGTCAAGCTCCAGTCGTGGGCTTCAACTCGGGGCGTTACGACTTGAACCTGATCAAAATACGCCTTCACTCGTTCTTCGCCTCCGGAGACCGAAGAAACCAAGAATTCAGCGTCATAAAGAGAAGCAATCAATACTTGGCGGTTTACACACAGCACACGGTTTTCTTGGACGTAGTCAACTATTTGGCACCCGGTTACAACTACGCGACCTATTTGCGAGCTTTCACCAGGAACGAAGAGAAAGGTCACTTTCCTTACGAATGGATGACGTCTACCAGGAAACTGGCAAACAGAACGCTGCCACCGAGATCAGCTTTCGACAGCGAGCTGACGGGCGTCAAAATGTCCGAATCCGACTACGCCGCATGTCAGAAAGTTTGGTCCGACGAGAAGATGCAAACTATGGAAGACTGCTTGATCCACTACAACAACAAAGACGTCAAACCTTTAATAGAAGCTCTGAAAAATCACGCTAAATTTTTCCAAGATCGCGGCATTGACATGTTGAAAGACGGAGTTTCTCTCGCCGGTTTGACTTTACGGTTCCTCTTCCAAAACCTAGAAGACGCGTTCACAACGTTCCCCCAGTTCGACGCCGTCCTCCACGCTCTGATCAAAGAAAATCTAGTCGGCGGTCCTTCCATCATCTTTCATAGATTTCACGAGAAGGGCACCACGCGGATAAGGGAGCACAAGTACGGCGAAGAAGCGAGACCGTGCCAACACATCCTAGGACTAGACGCTAACTCTCTGTACTTGCGCTGCATGAGCGAAGCGCACTGCACTGGCTATTACGCGGTGAGACAGCCCGAGACCGAGTTCAAGCCCGAAATTAGGCAAAGAAACTCTCACAGCGCTTTGGAGTGGTTATGCTTCGTAGAGCACGACCGCGACGTGAAACTGCGCCACGCTTTGAACGGCGGCGAGATGGTTGTAGGCTGTCGGAGAATTCGCGTGGACGGGTTTCACGCGGCCTCTAATACGGTTTTCCAGTTTCACGGGTGTTGGTTCCACGCTCACGAGTGCATACCGTCGCACCGATATCAGTGCGCTTCACTGAGAGAGGAGAGACGCGACAGAACGACCAGAGTAAGCGCTTACTTGAAAGCGCTAGGTCACAAGCTGGTCGTCGTGTGGGAGTGCGAATGGCGAGAGATGAAGCGTCGAGATGAGCGGGTCAAGGCCTCCCAACAACGCTGGTTGACGCTTGACGCTTTGAAAGTGTCTCGAAACGCGATGAGCGAGAGCGACATCCTTTCCGCTGTGAAAGAGGAGAAAATGTTCGGTTTAGTTCAAGTGGACATCACTACGCCGCCTCACCTACGAGACTACTTCGAAGAAATGACCCCCGTTTTCAAGAACGCGACCGTTTCAAAATCGGACATAGGACCTCACATGTCAGAATTTGCGCAGGAAGAAAAGCTGTTGAACACGCCTCAGAGATGTCTGATAGGGAGTTACCACGGAAAAAATATTCTCTTGGGAACGCCGCTTCTCAAGTGGTATTTAGAGCACGGTTTGATAGTCACCAAAGTGCAGCTGGTGGTAGAATACCTACCTAAACGCTCCTTTGCCGGTTTCGCGGACGAAGTAACGGCGGCGCGAAGACGTGGCGACGTGAACGAGAACGAGAAAATTCTGTCAGACTGTTACAAGTTAATGGGAAACGCTACGTACGGTAAAACAATCTGCAACAAAGAAAAACACACGGCGGTGAGATACACTGACAGTCGGAAGTTCGAACTATTGGCCAATTCGTGGCGCTTCAAAAAGGCGTCCGAGTTGAGTTCCGATCTGTTTGAAGTCGAACTACAACCGAAAACAGTCAACAACAACCTCCCTATTCAAATAGGGTTCATGGTATACCAGTACGCGAAGTTGAAAATGTTAGAGTTCACATACGACTTCTTGGATAGATTCGTTGATCGGCGCGATTATGCCCTTTGTCAAATGGACACCGACAGTCTTTACATGGCTCTCAGCGGTGACACGTTAGATGACCTAGTCAAACCTCGCCTGAGAGAGACGTACTTCAGAGAGAAACGAAAGTGGCTTCTGACAGCGGTGTGCGACGATCACTTAGAGCTTTTCGTGAAGACAAAAACGGAAAGAGTGCGAGAATGGTGTCCGCCGCCCGGCGGATGTTGTGAGAGACGGTACCTTCACGATCTGAGAACTTCGGGGCTTATGAAAGCGGAGTGGGAAGGTGACGGGATCCTAAGTCTCAACCCTAAGACTTACATTTGCTACGATCGAGTCAGCGACACCGGTGAAAGAAAATCCAAAAAATGGAGTGCAAAAGGCGTACAGAAGAAACAAAACCCTCAGGAACCAGACGACTTCTTGGATGTTCTTCGCCAACGAAAAACTCTCATTGCTGTAAATAGAAACTTCAAAGTGGTGCGAAACAAAATGGTCACCTACACCATAGAGAAAGACGGCGTGCGCTACTTGTATTATAAGCGTCGCGTGCATTCTGACGGTGTGACAACGAGTCCTTTAGAGATATGAAAAAAAAAAAAAATAAGCGTGTGCATCTTTTCAAAAATAGAGTGTTTATCAAGATTGAAAAAAAAAATAAATAAAAAAAAAAAAAAAAAATATTGTTGTGTTTTTATTTTCATACGTCTTCTTTTACTAGTAAGTCGCGCAGTCTCTTAAAGCGTCACTCATGTGACGACGTCGCTTCCAGTCACGTGATCCTAAAGACCCTCACTTCCTAAACAAAAAACTTCTTCTTCCGCTCACGTGATCAATCAAGTCACTTCCAGTCACGTGATCCTCAATGAGGTCACTCACTTCCGGTCGGCCATTAGGTCATGTGACGTCACTTCCGCTCACGTGACTCATCAGGTCACTTCCGGTCACGTGATCCTAAATTAGGTCATATGACGTCACTTCCGGTCCCCTAAGTAGGTCAGTAGGTTACCCAGAATGCACCACTAATCCCCTAAGTAGGTCACTTCCGGTCACGTGACCAAATGGTGGCCTCTAATTGGCTGCAGGGTTACCCAGAATGCACCACTAATCCCCTAAGTAGGTCACTTCCGGTCACGTGACCAAATGGAGGCCTCTGATTGGCTGCAGGTCGATTGAGTAATAAACAGTAGTTAACTATAGTCCCGTTCCGATACATACTATACTACTGCCGTTGTATGCCTGTCTGAACCCATAAGATTTGGGCTTTAAAATATACGTATAGAACATGAAAAATACATTGGAAAATACCATGACGGGGCCTATGGGACACTTGCTGAACTGTTACTACCATCACTTTATATCACTTTTATCTCCCCGTGCATACACACAGAAAAGTAAAGGTGTCAACTGTGTCTCCCACGTGGCTCTGGCAAAAATGGAGTGTCAAACAGCTTTTGACTCTGCTATTGACACTGTTAGTAGAGAACCAACTCAAGTTGACCCTTCATATCAACAGAGTCATTAGCCGTTTAACTCTCTATTCAACCAGAGCCACACGGGAGACACAGTTGACACCTTTACTTCTCTCTGTGTAATAATTTTACAGAATTTAGAACATCTCAATGTTGAATCTAGAATGTGGTAAAATCGGACGTACCAACTTTAAATGAATGCATATTCAATATTCCAAAATAAATGCCTGTTTACCATTTGGCGAAGTACTGAAATATTCATAGCCTGCGGATGGCTCAACCTGATAATAATACTGCATAAACTAAATAATGACATGCTGTGAAGTGCCTCACGAGCAACAATGAGTACAGGTAATCCTATTAATTAAATACTAATGAGACACAAGCACCTAGTTATATATTGATTATCATTTAGACATTTCATTTGACATACCATACCGTCTCGATTGAATGCCGGGGCGCTCTTCAATTTGGCGGGGCTCTTACACAGGCGCTTATACAAGACAGGCGCTTATTCAAGGTCATGTTTTTAGTGCTTAAGAAACATTTAGAAGCCCCTATACCCCCGGCGCTCATTCAAGACCGGCGCTCTTTCAAGACCAGGTGCTTTATCGCGACGATACGGTACATGTATGCTTCACCATCAACTAGCTAATACTTGTATTACTACTGTCAAAATCAAAGATCTGTTCAATCCTTGCAGATAGCACACAGCATAGGAAAAGGTGGCCACCCACATTCAAAGGTCAATTCTACTATACAGTTTAACCCTTTAAGGATGACCTAATCCCTCTAGGTGCATGGTCACTTTCTTGTGTGCATGAATACAGCCCCTGTGAGTTACTCACCGGGACTACATCTGTGCATCTTGATGGTAAAGGGATGCATATATATATATATATATATATATATATATATATATATATATATGTATGTATCATGATAACAAATTCACAGAGAACTAATGCGCAGAGAAAAGAAGCAGCGCCAAAAGGGAGTCTTAAGGGGAGTCCAGGTCCCCCGGGGGAGTCACATAGTTCCCTGACTCACCTAAGGGAGTCAGGGAGTCAGATAAGAACATAGGCATCATTCTGGAGGCAACCTGGACTACCTTTTGGCGCTGTTTCTTTTCTCTCTGTGCATTCTGCTGCCCTAAAAGGGTTAAGTACACACCATTAGCCGTCTGATATGCCCCTTCCCTGACCCCCCATAGCTAGGAAGTAGAGGCTGCATCATTAAGTAGTTTTTCCTTCTGAGCCCTCATGCTGCGCTGCTGCCGGTTTACCTGGACTACTCCTACAAACTACACCTGAACATTTATACCAGTCTCGGGCCCCGACTGCACATTTACAGTCTTGGGGAGTAGTTAGGCCTATGCACCTACACTGGACCACATACCTTGCCACTGTATACGGGCACCATATTAGCACAATATCTTATTCTTCAAGCATAGGATTTCTGGCCATATCTTATGCTTCAACCATAGACAGGGACTCCCCTGTATTCCCAGGGGATGCTTTGTAAGAAGCCATCATGCTTGATCACCAGGGGATGCTTCGTTAAGAAACCAACTACACTGGATGCCTACCCAATGGTTAGGGTAGGGGTTATGGTTAGCTTAGTTCTTTCTGATTACAGTTAGGGAAAGACATAGGGTTAGCTATCTATTTGGGGGACCAGGGGAGTCCCTGTCTTTGCATGAAGAAGAAGATATCCCCTGAAATCTTATTCTTCAAGCATAAGATATATTGTGCCAATCGGGTACAGGCCGCCTGTATCAGCACTCAGGATATTGCGGGTTCAAACCCTACTCATGCTCAATTAGTAGCAACGTTGATATCTGCATAATGCATCTAAATTGAAATAATGTTTCTATTTACACATTGAAAAGATGATATGGCTATATCAATAGAGGTGTAATTATGCTTCAAATGGTTTAAATAGATAATTTGAAAGAAATGCTACTAAGTGTGCCATGGTGGGGTTCGAACCCATCCACCTCATTAAAAAATGATCCATTTATTGGGGCATCAGGAGTGCATTAATCCATAGGAGCTTACCGACCAGGGCTCATGAGAACAAGGTGGAAAATTGCATTAAGCACTGGGTGCTGCTTAACCCGTTAAGGACGGTATCATGCGTTAATGCATCATGCCTTAGGACATCATGATACATGAATGCAACCCTGGCGAGTAAATTGCCAGTGCTGTATTGATGGGTCCAGCCAATCCCGAAGGGTCGGCATGATGCACCAATGCAGCACCAGCAAGTAATTTGCCAGGGCTGCCTTGGTACATCATGATGACAAAATTAATGTCATCTTTAAGCGACATGCCGTCCTTACATTGATAGGTTAACGACAAATGCAGGTTGGTACACAAACAACACCATGTTGCAAAAATCTCTACTGCTCAATTTTCAAATTTCCACTTGATTCACAATACTATATAGACTATAGTGCCCAAATAACAACTCTTGATGCAAAATGTTGTAATTATACCTATGTTTATCATATTAAATAGATGTCTGATGGCCCATAGAAGGTAAACTGTGATGGAAATATTTTCCTCTGCACACCTGCAAAGTTTCAAAAATAAACTTCTTTCCTATTCATTCACATGATAAAGATTGTATACTGCTAACCAGACGGCGCTACTGTCTATGTCCAAATATATGGTACAGTAGGGCCATCTAGTGTTGATAGATGATGTTAGTCTAGCTCTGTTGTACCTTGTGCTGTATATACAGTTGTTATCTACTCCTAGCTTATGCATGCCACTCAGTTCAAGCCTGTGTGAGACACCATGTCCTGACCATAGGGAGACTGCCTGAGTAGACTCACTAGTTGTACATTGCAGCATCCTCCCCATACTGTTATTGGTCGTCAAGTTTCCCTTTGAAAATGACTGGCAATTATTTAATGTGATAAATTTGCAGACATTGGCTTTCAGTCCTGGTTGACACCTGAAGAGAAGAATCAGTCATGATCAGCCATCTATGGCCAGGGTGTTCCGCGAATTGATGAAATGATATGATTATCAATCCCTCTGAAGCACCTTTTGCACAACTATCCATATTTTAGACAGGGCACAGAGATGGCTTACAAAGCACTGTACATCATTAATACTGTATGTCTTAGGACTTCTAGAGGCACAAACAATGTTCCAGGGGATAATCCACATGCTTCACAGAGGAGAAATAAAGCTTTCATGTATCTGTATGTAGTGTAGGTAAATATGTATGTGTGGTCTCCCAGAGATACAGATCCTCTGTTCAGCCTTTGCCTATACTAATACATGCAAGATGAGAAGACACATCTCATTTATCAACATAAGATACACAGACCATATAGGATTAGGGGGCTCTGTAGGTACTGATTACAAAAGGCCAGACAGGTATATGTAATATGTATAGGAGCAGTGCTTTGTATCACGGAGTTTGGAGACACTTACTCAAACATCTCCTCTGACACAGAGTGCTTTGATGGCGGATGGGACTTACATATACACGTACTTACTCATATTAAATCACCCCCTCCCACCTCCCCTCAATATCCACCCCCCCCCCCCTGGTAATCCGGACTGGCTCACACTGATATTCCTAGGCTCCCTATACAACCAATCTTTCAGTCACTAGTGCCTTACTTAGTTAGTCATTTTTTGGCTCCCTATACGACCAACCTAGGTAAGTAATTAAGTCCAGACCAACCCACCTTCGTCTTTTAATTTCCAGAGGGAGCCACGGAGTGGTGATCATAGTATCTTACAGATGGCCCCAACTAGTTGTATACAAATACAACACACCAATGATGAACCTAGGTTAGCCACTACTGACTGACCCCTCAGTCATTTTTAAATACAACTTCGCCATTATGACTAACACAGTGCACGCCACACATAATTACTACAGCTATAATACTACAGTAAAATGCTTTACATGCAAAACTAAGCCCTCTAGGACATAGTTAGTTAACACCCGTTCAGTGTTTATGCCTTGCATTTATAAGTGTAAACAAACAAACCTATCTGTAACTTTACATAATATTAAGGTCCATATTCATTACACCGAATGTCACCAAGGTGTACTGGGAAATACATAATCCTGGCCCGTGTGCCTCTGTATACTACTCAGTATAAATAAAGGAGAAACGGATTACACTTCTATCCTCTACTTTTCACAACCACTGAATGCCTGTTGACAAGGCTCACTATGCTATTGGGTACCTTGGTTACCTGATCCCTAGATCCAGCCGGGATCTTGGAACTAAACCTGGAGGAAAGAAGGTGGATGCACCGCCTCTGCAGCATCACACTAAATGGCTGAAACCTACTAGACTAATCTAGATTCAGGCCCTAGACCCCCAATTACCCGTTAAATCACAGTATAAATAAAGGAATACGTAGTAGGACGTGTACCAATCTGTACGCAAAATACAGTGAATTAGCCTTATAGGCTCCTTCACTGAATACCCCTACAGATTGGTACTAGTCCTACTTTATGCCACTAGCTGTATACAGTATACAAGAGGTGTGAAATGCTTGGTGCCCGTGCCAATGCCCATGCCCGCTGTGGTATAATATACTATACTATACATGAGACAAGTCAGTTTGTACGTTTATTTATTTTAGCTAATCACATCTTCACATGATTCTAGGATACAAAATGTTTGTTTCATGAAGCATTACAGAATTATAGATGCCAAATGTTTTCATAATATCAACTTAACCGGTGGCGGTCATCTTGGTTGAACAGTGTTACAATAACATGGACTCTTTCAGTGCATTAATATACAATAATTGCTCCGCACCATGCTAATATATTTGATCCTGAATCATTTGTGTGACCAGTTGGTCACTAGTCATGCATTACCTGTACCTATACGAATGAGCATTTAGTCCAGTACATTGCATACTGTCATATAGTATTTAATTGCAATTGGAGGGTGTGGGGCTAGCGACTCATGGACATAACTCCCAACAGCACCTAAAGATTTTAAGTGGAAATGTCTCTTGGTAGCAATACAATTAAGAAATAAACTGGTGCAGTTTACTATTGGTAATATGTAACCGGTGTGAATGATTCAGACATGAGGGCTGCAACGTTCATAAGAAAACACAATATTTTAATACCATTAAAAAAAAAGCTTTAATTATTTAATTGTTTCTATGAAATCAGTGCTGGGAATAACCTCTATGGGGCCGCCTGTTTGTCCTCCCTCCTCCCTCTATTATATACTCTGTTTTCTGTAGCATCCTTTAATGATGCTGATTGGTTACCCAGTCGGGAATATCAAATGTCTAGGTTAAGTCCTATAGACAGACGCTACTGTCCATAGGTAAGGTAATGGGATAAATATAAACTGTCTGTATGCAAATATTTCTTGCACATAGTTTGTTAGGTGGACCTGATAGGGCATTTCCTGACCCTTTCACCACCGTAATTCTTATCTAGTTTCTTTGTGGCATCCTTTAATGGTGCTGACTGATCACCCGGTCATGTAGACCAAATGTCTAGAATAAGCCCTAAAGACAATCATTATTGTCTGAGGGTATGGTAATGGGGTTAGCATAAAGTTGTCTAATTGCATCTATTTCAATATGATCATGCAAGAAATTTATGTGGACTGGATCGGGCACTTCTTGACTCTATCACCACACTAACCTTCTTATATTGCTTGTATATCATTGTATTTTGGGGGCTAATCACCCAGTCTGATATACCAGTGCACACATTATCCGTGCACCACTATGTCTTCACTAGTTAGTTTACCTGTGCTAGTAGTATAGTATGTATCGGAACGGGACTATAGTTAACTACTGTTTATTACTCAATCGACATGCAGCCAATCAGAGGCCTCCATTTGGTCCTGTGACCGGAAGTGACCTACTTAGGGGATTAGTGGTGCATTCTGGGTAACCCTGCAGCCAATCAGAGGCCACCATTTGGTCACGTGACCGGAAGTGACCTACTTAGGGGATTAGTGGTGCATTCTGGGTAACCTACTGACCTACTTAGGGGACCGGAAGTGACGTCATATGACCTAATTTAGGATCACGTGACCGGAAGTGACCTGATGAGTCACGTGAGCGGAAGTGACGTCACATGACCTAATGGCCGACCGGAAGTGAGTGACCTCATTGAGGATCACGTGACCGGAAGTGACTTGATTGATCACGTGAGCGGAAGAAGAAGTTTTTTGTTTAGGAAGTGAGGGTCTTTAGGATCACGTGACTGGAAGCGACGTCGTCACATGAGTGACGCTTTAAGAGACTGCGCGACTTACTAGTAAAAGAAGACGTATGAAAATAAAAACACAACAATATTTTATTTTATTTTTTTTATTTCTTTTTTTTTCAATCTTGATAAACACTCTATTTTTGAAAAGATGCACACGCTTATTTTTTTTTTTTTCATATCTCTAAAGGACTCGTTGTCACACCGTCAGAATGCACGCGATGCTTATAATACAAGTAGCGCACGCCGTCTTTCTCTATGGTGTAGGTGACCATTTTGTTTCGCACCACTTTGAAGTTTCTATTTACAGCAATGAGAGTTTTTCGTTGGCGAAGAACATCCAAGAAGTCGTCTGGTTCCTGAGGGTTTTGTTTCTTCTGTACGCCTTTTGCACTCCATTTTTTGGATTTTCTTTCACCGGTGTCGCTGACTCGATCGTAGCAAATGTAAGTCTTAGGGTTGAGACTTAGGATCCTGTCACCTTCCCACTCCGCTTTCATAAGCCCCGAAGTTCTCAGATCGTGAAGGTACCGTCTCTCACAACATCCGCCGGGCGGCGGACACCATTCTCGCACTCTTTCCGTTTTTGTCTTCACGAAAAGCTCTAAGTGATCGTCGCACACCGCTGTCGGAAGCCACTTTCGTTTCTCTCTGAAGTACGTCTCTCTCAGGCGAGGTTTGACTAGGTCATCCAACGTGTCACCGCTGAGAGCCATGTAAAGACTGTCGGTGTCCATTTGACAAAGGGCATAATCGCGCCGATCAACGAATCTATCCAAGAAGTCGTATGTGAACTCTAACATTTTCAACTTCGCGTACTGGTATACCATGAACCCTATTTGAATAGGGAGGTTGTTGTTGACTGTTTCGGTTGTAGTTCGACTTCAAACAGATCGGAACTCAACTCGGACGCCTTTTTGAAGCGCCACGAATTGGCCAATAGTTCGAACTTCCGACTGTCAGTGTATCTCACCGCCGTGTGTTTTTCTTTGTTGCAGATTGTTTTACCGTACGTAGCGTTTCCCATTAACTTGTAACAGTCTGACAGAATTTTCTCGTTCTCGTTCACGTCGCCACGTCTTCGCGCCGCCGTTACTTCGTCCGCGAAACCGGCAAAGGAGCGTTTAGGTAGGTATTCTACCACCAGCTGCACTTTGGTGACTATCAAACCGTGCTCTAAATACCACATTAGAAGCGGCGTTCCCAAGAGAATATTTTTTCCGTGGTAACTCCCTATCAGACATCTCTGAGGCGTGTTCAACAGCTTTTCTTCCTGCGCAAAGTCTGACATGTGAGGTCCTATGTCCGATTTTGAAACGGTCGCGTTCTTGAAAACGGGGGTCATTTCTTCGAAGTAGTCTCGTAGGTGAGGCGGCGTAGTGATGTCCACTTGAACTAAACCGAACATTTTCTCCTCTTTCACAGCGGAAAGGATGTCGCTCTCGCTCATCGCGTTTCGAGACACTTTCAAAGCGTCAACCTTCCAGCGTTGTTGGGAGGCCTTGACCCGCTCATCTCGACGCTTCATCTCTCGCCATTCGCACTCCCACACGACGACCAGCTTGTGACCTAGCGCTTTCAAGTAAGCGCTTACTCTGGTCGTTCTGTCGCGTCTCTCCTCTCTCAGTGAAGCGCACTGATATCGGTGCGACGGTATGCACTCGTGAGCGTGGAACCAACACCCGTGAAACTGGAAAACCGTATTAGAGGCCGCGTGAAACCCGTCCACGCGAATTCTCCGACAGCCTACAACCATCTCGCCGCCGTTCAAAGCGTGGCGCAGTTTCACGTCGCGGTCGTGCTCTACGAAGCGTAACCACTCCAAAGCGCTGTGAGAGTTTCTTTGCCTAATTTCGGGCTTGAACTCCGTCTCGGGCCGTCTCACCGCGTAATAGCCCGTGCAGTGCGCTTCGCTCATGCAGCGCAAGTACAGAGAGTTAGCGTCTAGTCCTAGGATGTGTTGGCACGGTCTCGCTTCTTCGCCGTACTTGTGCTCCCTTATCCGCGTGGTGCCCTTCTCGTGAAATCTATGGAAGATGATGGAAGGACCGCCGACTAGATTTTCTTTGATCAGAGCCTGGAGGACGGCGTCGAACTGGGGGAACGTTGTGAACGCGTCTTCTAGGTTTTGGAAGAGGAACCGTAAAGTCAAACCGGCGAGAGAAACTCCGTCTTTCAACATGTCAATGCCGCGATCTTGGAAAAATTTAGCGTGATTTTTCAGAGCTTCTATGAAAGGTTTGACGTCTTTGTTGTTGTAGTGGATCAAGTAGTCTTCCATAGTTTGCATCTTCTCGTCGGACCAAACTTTCTGACATGCGGCGTAGTCGGATTCGGACATTTTGACGCCCGTCAGCTCGCTGTCGAAAGCCGATCTCGGTGGCAGCGTTCTGTTTGCCAGTTTCCTGGTAGACGTCATCCATTCGTAAGGAAAGTGACCTTTCTCTTCGTTCCTGGTGAAAGCTCGCAAATAGGTCGCGTAGTTGTAACCGGGTGCCAAATAGTTGACTACGTCCAAGAAAACCGTGTGCTGTGTGTAAACCGCCAAGTATTGATTGCTTCTCTTTATGACGCTGAATTCTTGGTTTCTTCGGTCTCCGGAGGCGAAGAACGAGTGAAGGCGTATTTTGATCAGGTTCAAGTCGTAACGCCCCGAGTTGAAGCCCACGACTGGAGCTTGACGGATGTATCTCAGAAGACGCTTCTTCAGTTGAACTAACGGGTGTCTGGTCTGAGCCGCAGCGAAGCCGCCTGGAGAAGGGGTGAACGTCGCCTCCTCCAGCAGGAGAGCTTCACCTATCGCCGCATCTAACTTTGCTAAGGTCGGTTGGTAAAGTTCTAGCACAGCTTCCCCGATGACTTTGGCGTTCTCGTTTATGTGATTTAAAACTCGGTCCAACAAGGGGTCGGAATCTGCGTCGGATTCTCTGACGAAGCAGACGGGCCCCTCCCACCCCGGAAAGTCGGATGCGACGCTAGCCGACAAAGGGACGTGATCCCACAGCAGGGACACGTGTTCCGTCGACGGTTCTTTGCACGGTCTGAAGAAAGCCTCGAAATCGAAGGCGATCTTGTAAGGGTAGATTCCGGAATGTCCGTCGGGGGGAAAAATGGAGAAGTCTGCTAGCGCTTCGAAAATCGTTCTCGAATTTTGGTAGATGCCACCTACGTAGCGCAACTTGACTTGTCGGCAAGAGGAAAGCTGGTTCCTGTGTCTCTTCAGCAAGAACTCGGTGGTGAACGCCGCCTTACACTTGCAACATTCGTATATGCCCGCGTACGCGTTGAAGTCCGTGACGAGAGAGACGTGCAAACCGCCTTTCGCCGTCAGGTGTAGGTTGACTTTACCTCGGGCGGCCAGAGTTCTGGAAGGCGGTCTGATCAGAGTAACGCGTCTTCTCAACTTCCGCCCCGGCACTTGACGCGACGCGGTGTAAACCGCTATCTGTACGTCAAACAAGTTCTCTAACGCGGGTAAGTCGCGGATGTTCAGACCCGGAAAGGATTCAGGTGTGGCAGCGGGACAGAACTGACGTAACAAATCTGAAGCGCGCTTGCTGGTGTTGTATAAGTGAAAGGAAATGCAGCGGAAGATGCAGAGGTTGTCCTTGTTGGGAAAATCTAACACGCCGCTTCTCTTTCCAACTCGACCGGCCTGAGTGATCCTACCGCCTATGGGGAATTCCCCCGGTCCCATGTAAACGCAAATGTTCAAATTGGTAGGAAAAACAACGTGCCACTTGGTGTCAGCGTCGCAAAGTTTCCGTACTTCCTCGCAAGCGACGGTGTTTTCCATCTTTGAGAGGAGCTCTTCCAAAGTTTCTGAATTAGTTATAGTAGGGAGCGGTTGTATGAGAGTTGCGTTGTTCTGGGAGGCGTGAAAGTAGCGCAGTTTGCTCTTGTCTTCTCTGTGTTGTAAGAGTAAGCCTACCGAGAAACCCACTTTGTATCTGAATCTTTGTGTCAAGTGAATGCGACGCATAGTATCTACAGCGTCACTCAACTCGCCGGTTGGTAGCCTGAAGTTTGTTACACTCACGCGAGTCCCGTGCATCCTGACGCCCGTTTGTATCGCAGGCCAATTCGCCGTGAACGTTTCCTCCCCGTTCGGTACAGCACATATGCGTGGAGGGACGGTCACCCCGTCCAGAGATTCGCGTCGACAGGCGATCTTTCGGCAATCGCCTTCGCCGCATAGAGGGCAAAACTTAGGTACTACTCTACAATTTTCTACGTGTCTCTCGTGGTTGTACGGTCTTTTAAACATTTTGAAACACTTTTCGCATACGTACTGTGTCATGTTTTTTTTCACTCAGTTACCAACTACTTAGCCGTCTAACTATCTATCTATCTATCAATCTATCTGTCTATCTATCTATCTATTTATCTTTCTGTCTGCTGTCTGTGTATCCGTCTGTCTGTCTCATACAGCGTACGTCAAACGCTGTGTGTGTGTGTGTGCGCGCGTGAGCGTTGAGCGTCTCTCATTCCGAATCTATGCCGAGATATTTCAGAATGATCTCTGTTTTGTCATCCAACTCTTTGAGCGCTCTGGCGGACAGCGTCACTCCCTGCTGTGTGGGTTTTTTGTCAGGACCTTCGTACTTGCGCACGTGGACGAGGTTCTTACCGCTGTAGTAGCTCACAGCTGCGTACACTTCGCCCTCCTCATCCAGCACTGCGAACCAGGGGGTGTGATTAGGTTTTCCTTGCGCGGCCGCTGTGTCGCGTATGCGCACCACTGTGCGGATATCGGCGATGCGTGCTATTAGCTCGCGCAGCGCGTCGGCCGTGAAGTGCACTCGCTTGCTTCTGGTCAGAGACGCCTCTTTCACCTGGCCGTCTTTTGTGTAGCGCGGCCTCCTAGACAGTCTAGCCACGTCCTCCCAGATCTCCAGCGTCAAAGCTCCGTCTAAGCAGAACTCTAACCCGAGAAGACGGGAGAAGGTTTTCTCTGCTTCTTCTCGTCCATCTCTTTCTTTTTCTTGTATTTTTCTCTTCTTACTAGGCCTTGTTGTTCTGGAACTCACCTTAGAACGTTTCACACCCGCAGGATGAGTAACACCATCAGCGTGAGCTGAATCAGCAGCAGAACCGATAGCAGGAGCAGCGTCAGCGCTGGTGGTATCCGAGGCCTCGTTGTTGGAACAGAGCAGCCACACGCCGTCGGTGCTGAGTGTAGCGGTAGAAGATGAAGCGCCGCCGCCCTCGTAAGGTGGCGGTGAGGGCAGTCGCCACGGACCGGACGGGGCGCTACTAGTGGAAGTGAGGTCGAAAGGTCGAAGAGGGGAGCCGAAAAACGTACCGCCCACCCCTTTCCCTTCGGGTTGTTCGTACGCCTCGTCGTCAGCGTCGTTCTCTGTCTCACCCTGTTGCTGCTGCTCCTCCTCCTCCTCCTCTTCTTCTCGGTTTAGGGGCTGAGTGTCCGAATAGCTGTCACTCTCAGCGCGAGCGGCGTCGAGGGCGTCGGTCGATGTAGTGGTGGAGGAGAGGGGCTGTGCAACGTGCGGCAGGTCATCAAAGTCATCAACAGTAGTGGGGAGGTAAAAACCCGGTTGCCAGTACTGCGCTGTGCCAGGAGCGTTGTCGTCAGTAGTAGTAGCGGTAGCAGCAGGTGCAGCAGAAGCAGCAGCAGCAGCAGCAGCAGCAGCAGCAGCAGACGCAACAGTAGCAGGCGCAGCAGCCTCAGCAGGCGCAGCAGTAGCAGGCGCAGCGGTAGCAGGTGCAGCAGCAGCAGCAGCAGCAGCAGGCGGGGCGGCAGTAGCAGCGGCAGCGCGCTTAGCAGCAACGTGTACCGTCGCGAGTGTAACAACGTCGCTAGCACGACGACTACTACCAGTAGTACTACTACTACTACTACTACTACTAGTACTACTACTGCTACTACTACTGCTACTACTACTACTACTGCCGCGAGCGCTCGCTACAGCGGGAGGGTGATAAGACCAAGCGGCTGCAGCGGTAGTCTCATTTTCAGTAGCAAGAGGAGGCACTGACGCTAAACGAGCGCTGTTCCGCGTAGTCTTCTTGTTCTTGGACGGCGCTAGGTGTTGTCTTTTGCTCATGGTGGTGACTGTAGAGAGCAGCAAAAGAATGAGTGAGTGAATGGAGGTTTCCAGACCCCTTATATACGCCTTCTCGCTTCTAGAGCTAAGCTACTTACTGACCCTGTTCAGCTGCCGCCGGCTGGCCGGCGGCCGTTCACAAAGAGAAACAAAAGACATAAGGCATGACGTTTTCAGCTGGATCCCTTTCCCCCCTTTTGAGAGATCGACTGTCATGAGCTAAGCCGCTTACCACCCTGTTCAGCAATTCAACGCGCATTAGCTGTATAAAGGATTAAGCGGTTGCTGCCGTCGACTGACCGGCGGCCATTCACAAAGACATAAGGTATGACGTTTTCAGCTGGATCCCTTTCCCCTCTTTTTTTTTGAGGGATCCACTGTCATGAGCTAAGCCAATTACCACCCTGTTCAGCCATTCAGCGCGCGTTAGCTGTATAAAGGATTAACGGTGATGAGCTTAGAGTGTGTATACAAAAAAAACTACAGGAGGCGTGTGGCGTGAAGCAGGACCCCCCTAAGACGAACGTGTCTGTCTGTGAGTAGAGGCGTGTGCATGTGGTGAGCGACTTAAGTGTAAGACAAAAAAAAAAATCACCACCTCCTGCCGTGGTGAGTAGACCGGGCCGGCCAGGCGGCGGCCGGCTAGTTCAATAGGGAGGGGTGACAGCTGACTAAGGCTGTGCATGAAAAAAATCCGATTTTCACCTGACCTCTGACGTTTGTTACAATGAATGTCAGAGGGAGGGAGACGTCCTCAGGTAGGGGGTAGGAGGTAAGGCTATGGATGAGGAAGAAACACCGTTTTCAGCTGGTCTCCACGGATAGCGATGACACACCCCTCGTCATCTAAGCTCTTAAGGAGCGGAGCGGTTGAAAAAGCGTCATGCGGACAGGTCGCTACACAGCTGGAGTGCTGTTGGAAATGGGATTAAACTCCCTCTGTATAAAAAGCTCTGATGTCAGAGGGAGGGAGACGTCCTCAGGTAGGGGGTAGGAGGTAAGGCTATGGATGAGGAAGAAACACCGTTTTCAGCTGGTCTCCACGGATAGCGATGACACACCCCTCGTCATCTAAGCTCTTAAGGAGCGGAGCGGTTGAAAAAGCGTCATGCGGACAGGTCGCTACACAGCTGGAGTGCTGTTGGAAATGGGATTAAACTCCCTCTGTATAAAAAGCTCTGATTTCTGTTGGAAAAAAACCATATCGCCTCTGACCACAGTAACGTCTACTACCACCACCGCCACCGCCGCCGCCGCCGCCGCCGCCGCCAAGACGAGACGAGATGGCTCAAGCTATTCCACTTTCAAGCTCGCCTTCACCGCCTTGTCCACCTGAAAAAAAGTTAATGCGGCTTGACGACGTGAGACGCGCGAGGCAGACCGATGGGGAGAACAGAGAGGTAGGACAGCGGCGGTTAGCCTATAGCGACGCCTTGCTTCGTCAACTAGGTAAAGAGTTGAGCGGCTGTTGGAGAGAGTTGGGCAGTAGCTTAAAAGTTACCGCCGCCCGTATGGATGCTCTAGTAGAGCGCAGTGTCAAGACACCGGAGGAGCTGTGTACGGCGATGTTCCGAGTCTGGTGGGGTGAAACCCCGCATCGTCATAGATGGGGAGAGCTCGGTCGCGTCTTCACCCGCATTAGACGCGTGGAACTGTTGGCTCAGTGGATGTCCCTTCTCCACAGACAGGGGTTGGATTTCGAAAACCCCGACTCGCGCGCGATGCATAAGCACTTGGGCACCCTCGGCAGACGTCTAGGTAGCAGGTGGAAAGAGGTGGGGGACCATTTAAAATTGTCGCCTGAGAGGTTAGATAAGATCGCTGAAGAATGCGAATACGGAGGAAGTCCCGCTGAGTGGGCCTTCCGAGTGTTGAAAATGTGGCAAGATGAAGCTGACGGTGCCGGCGGTACACCTTTTGAACTCCTTAGAGTGTTGACTGAGGACATGGGAAAGTTTGACCTCGGCATCGCGATATTACTTGACTTTATCAAGCAAGAAACAACGAGAACGACGGACATGTGAATTGTTGTGTTTTATTTTCATACGTCTTCTTTATTAGTAAGTAAAAAAAAATTATCATAACAATTAAGACGCGCGCCCTCTTAAAGTGTCACTTCCTCCAGTCGCAGCTGATCGCCTCATCGAGGCACGTGATAAACAAAAAAAAATGAAGAGACACGCTTCTTCCTCTCGAAAGGAAGAAGCGTGTCTCTCGATTGAAATCTTTTTCTTTTCTTTTTTTCTTTAAAGAGACAAACGCCCCTTAGAGTGCCCCCCCACCCCCCTAGAGTGCCCCCCTCCCCCTCCCCCCCTCCCCCCCACCCGCCCCATGCATCCTAAAAGCGCCCCCCTCCCCATGCATCTTAAAGGGGCCCCCCTCCCCTTCCCTCCCCTCCCCTCCCCTCCTTCCCCCCCCCTTATACACTCTAAAGAACGCTTCTACCTAGTTCAATAAGTCACTTCCAGTCGCTCGTAAAACAATAAAAAATGAAAAAAAAAACAAACTTATATCGTAGTGTTTTTTATTAGTTTACCGAAAAAAATAAGAGACTCGCCTCCTCCTCCTCTCCTTCTCCTCCTCCTCCTCCTCCTCCTCCTCCAAAAAAAAAGATATCACATTTTAAAGCGCGTGACCCCTTAAAGACGCTCATCTCTTCATTAAGTCGCGTGACGTCACTTCTTCTTCCGGTCACGTGATCAATCAGGTCACTTCCGGTCACGTGATCCTCAATGAGGTCACTCACTTCCGGTTGGCCATTAGGTCATGTGACGTCACTTCCGGTCACGTGACTCATCAGGTCACTTCCGGTCACGTGATCCTAAAGTAGGTCATATGACCTCACTTCCGGTCCCCTAAGTAGGTCATATGACGTCACTTCCGGTCCATAAGTAGGTCATATGACGTCACTTCCGGTCACGTGACCAAATGGCGGCCTCTGATTGGCTAACTAGGTCACGTGACGTCACCACTAATCCCCTAAGTAGGTCACTTCGGGTCACGTGACCAAATGGAGGCCTCTGATTGGCTGCAGGTCGATTGAGTAATAAACAGTACTTAACTATAGTCCCGTTCCGATACATACTATACTACTTGTGCTTATAGATTAGGAATATTGTGTCAATCTCTCATATCGATAATAATATGTCACCGTTGCATGGCCATGGGCCTCATTGCTCCCTTGATGGGGAATTAGCCCGGTTTGTATTCTTACTTACACCTATGACGCTACCTTTGTCATCACTCTACACCCACTACATGATGTTATTAGATTTAAGAAAATGTATGCATAAATGTTCGTTGACACATATTTTATACCCAAGATCTTGTACAATCTTCCACAAGGCAAGACATAAACCACCATAATGCCTGTACAAATTAAAGACTTTATGAATATGAAAGGTTTTAAGCTTGGTCATGTTAACATTAGAAGCATGCAGCTAAAAATGGTTGGGTTAACCAAACTAGTAAAGCTTTTCGACATTTTGTGTGTCAGTGAGTCATGGCTTAACAATAGCCTCCCCAACAGTAAGGTCTACATCCCTGACTACCAGATCCTTAGGCTGGATAGACAAGTGGACAAGACCGGTGGGGGCCTCATATGCTACATTAAAGATACCTTATCTGAATATTGTAATACTGTCCCAACCCTATGCCAATCTAATAAGGATATAGAAATTCAGGTCATAAACATTACCCAACCTAAACATCGTTTACTATCTATCATACATGTTTATCGCCTACCCGACGGAACCTGTGCCCAATGTATAAAGAAATTAATTGATACATGCAACAGCCCCCTCTTAGAGGGACGGGAGCTGTGGGTGGTAGGTGATATTAATGTAGATCTCTTAGATCCTAATCACTGGAAGACTAGATTATATGAGAAATGTATGTCCAGTCTCCCATTTAATAATCAAATTTTAGAAATCACACGCCCTAACCCGAACCCTAATATTGCTGGGGGAACATGCATAGATATCATGACAACCACATGCAATATTGTCTCAAATGCGGGGGTCCTTCCTGTGTATCTAAGTGACCATCTCCCAACATTTATAACTCGCAAACTATATCATGTAAAGCCAATCACACGGTCTATTTCTGGCAGGTCTTACAGGCATTACTGTCTTAATGACTTTGAAGACTATTTATTAAACATCAACTGGGACTCTTTCTATAAGGAGGCTGATGTAGATGAAAAATGGGAAATTATGCTCATGTATATCACCAGTTACCTAGACGCTAAATGTCCCATAAAAGACATCGTCTTCAAAGATTATAATAAACCTTGGTTAAACAAGGACATTCTGGAACTCATATATGAAACAAATCAAGTTATGTATGATTATTGTAAGAATAAAGTATACAACAAACCCCTCCTCAAAAGAGCCCAGATACTAAGAGATACCATTAATATCAGTTGTAACCATGCCAAAAACAACTACTTTTATGAAAAACTTGAGCAATTCTCAGACAATCCTACCAAATTCTGGCGTGAAATCAATATCCTTCTAGGTAATATAGACAAAGCTAATCCCAAAATAGTCCTCAATCACCACACCACAGGTGATGAGGTCAAAGGTGATGAGGTAACAGAATACATTAATGAATTCTTCACCAGCATAGGTAGTAAGCTGTTCAGTGATCTAAGCCACCTACCTAAGGTAAATCTAGCTGAACCTCCAAGGACCCCTCCTATATACCCCCACTGGGATAACGACAAAATCTCTTACTCAGAAGTAATTGAAGTCATTAGGACCATTCAGATTCATAAATCTAGTGGGATCACCAATGTTTCTAGTAAAGTATTAAAGGATGCGCTCCTAATATTAGGCCCCCAGCTAACAACCATATTTGATACATGCCTGGAAAAGGTGGCTTTTCCAAAGGCATGGGCTAGTGCCACTGTTGTCCCACTACCTAAGGGTGGCAATCTTAGAGAGATAGGCAATTGGCGCCCCATTTCACTCTTACCTATCCCGAGCAAGATATTTGAAAGAGTAATTTATTCCAGAGTATATACATGGCTTGCAGATCACAATAAATTCACTCCCCACCAATTCGGTTTCAGGGCGTCCAGGGGGACGGGTGATGCAGTCTTCTCTGTTGTCAACGACCTATATCGGGCAAGAGACAGGGGGGAGACTGTAGCGGTGTGCTTCCTTGACGTCCGGAAGGCCTTTGATTCAATTCATCATGGGGAACTACTTTCTAGGCTAAAACTCCTAGGAATACCTCCGCTATACACCAACTGGTTTTCTGCTTACCTGGCTAATCGCAGTCAGCGGGTACTCTCCAACAACAAACTATCCTCCTGTAAATCCATTCCATTTGGCGTTCCGCAAGGGTCTATATTAGGCCCTTTACTCTTTATCAGTTATATTAACAGCCTACCCTCAGTACTAAAGCACTGTTCAATTTCTATGTATGCAGATGATGTAGTATTCTATGTCAACCATAAATCATCAGCTATAGCTGAAAATCTCCTACAATATGATGCTAGTAGAGTTTATGACTGGTTTAGTGCTAGTGGGTTATGTATAAACACGAATAAAACTGAAATAGTTATGTTCAATAGTGATAGTATAAATCCCCCGGTCATCAAGATGGGAGGCAACATACTTAATGTAAAGGATGAGTATGAATACCTGGGTGTGATAATAGACAATAAACTAAATTTCATTAAAAGTGTCAGTAAAACAATAAGCACTGCCAGTTTGAGAATATACTTATTAAGTAAAATTCGTAACATGCTCCCCAAGCAAACAGCCTGTATGATCTACAAAACAAACTGTACTACCTGTCATAGAATATTGTGGTTTTATATATAACGGACTGACTAGCGCAACATGTAAGAGGCTTCAGCGTGTCCAAAACAGAGGACTACGTGTCTGTCAAAAAACCAATATGAAGTACCTGGTGGCAGGTCTTCATAAGGAGTGCAAAGTGGATTATGTGGATGTGCGATTCAATATACAGCTATTGTTATTGGTTCATAAATACCTACATTCTGAGGTACTGGATGCCAAAAGTATTGGTTTATTTATAAAGGAACACAATGCTACTGGTAGGGTCACTAGGTCGGCAAATTCGGCTGAACTGGTGTTCCCACATGACAATAAGCTAAGTTATCGTAAAAGTCCACTGTATAGGGCAATAGACCTGTGGAATGCCTTACCACCCGCATGCAGATTGAACCCTAACAAAATAGCTTTTAAGCGTGAGGCTCTCATTCATGTGCGTGCCTGGAGTGCAGCTAAAAGACTGTACTAAGACTGCCATATCCTATCTCTCGTTGCGGCTGCCCTACTGTGGCAATCAAGTGATCATGTATCTACTCTTTATATATAATATATTGTATACCGAAAATGTCTCTTCTCGAGCAGTCAATAAGCCAAAAGTATTGAGATACAAAAGTCGGATAGCTAAATTAGAGCATTCCAAGCTAAAATCGTAATATAAGTTGCTGATAACCCTAAGCAACTCTCCAATGTGGAGAGAACCCAAAGTACTGGTATAATTGTGTCAAGGAAATCGAAACCAACTAATGTTTCTGCATTACATGTATGTATCATTTTAATTGCACTCTTAATAAGTATAATACAAAGCATGTTGTATACAATGGATATGGTATATATGCCATGCTGAATTATAGCCAGCTGTCAATACATTTGTATACCTGTATGTATGCTATTATATTGCACATCTGGCAATCATTGGACTGCAGTTCATCTGCTTAATACATGTACTCATTTGGATATTTATATTATATTATACAACTGAGACTACATGTACCTTTTTTGATTGCTGTATTTTGAAATATCATTCATGAATAAATACGCATTACAAAATCAAAAAAATAATATCAATATCTGAGAAATTGTGTTCATATCTTCCCCTCGGAGGGGTACTATCACTATTATAATTATGCTCCTGGTTGAATTGAATTGATTTAATAACGGCTGGCATTGAGATAAAAGATTGAAAAATAGATCTACTTTTGACAATTATGCCCAACACTACACCGCGTGTATACATAGTTATATGATAAGGGAATCCTATGAGACATTGGATTTCAATGCGGATCATAATGTGAGATACCTTAAGCATTTTCCATATGCCTGTGGTGCCAGGGTAGGCATTCTTATTCCCGCCTATGTGGTATGTGAGTGACCTCTTTTATTTCCACGCCCAGTATAGGGCACCTGGCCGTTGAGAACCTTCATTTCAGGCCCTTGGCCACTAGGTGGAGCAGCTTACCAGGTTTTATTACGTCACAGGGCAGTACTGAGTCTATAGGTGTCCACCTAGTGTTACCTGCTCGAACTTTTAACCCCCGAACATGGATGCCCCCATGGCCTAACCCCTTGGAGCCCTATAGGGTAGGTTCACCCAAAGTCGCCAGATACCTCAAGACGGTGGCAGACTTGAGGTATGTGGCCAACTTGGGCTGAACCTACCCTACTGTAGTATAGGATAGATAGCCTCCAGAAAGCAGTCCATGTCAGCAGCAGACTGTGTTGTATTGTCAATAAAACCTCTAATTCACACCCTCCACAGGGTGCAAATAACATCCTCTATCTACAGCCTCTATAGAGTGTAAATAACTCCTGTTGGTGTGGTAATAAGAATCCCAACTCACAGTCCACTCAGTGTGCGGATAAGAGCTGTCTCACATTGAGGATGTGTGGATAAGGGATGGTACTCATTGGCCGTGAAATCTACTAGTGCCATCTCATTCAAAAGCTACAGGCAGACAGGTGTAGTTTATTAGAGCAAACCTATACAGCAGCACAGCCTGTATATCCTGCAGATATGGACCTAATCATGCAGCCCATGGGTGGTCTCATGGGATGTCAGACAATGTCTACACAGAGAAAAGAAACAGTGCCAAAAGGGAGTCCAGGTAGCTTCCAGATTGACTCCTCTCTCTAGGGGAGCCTAGGTCCTTATGTGACTCCTTTAGGTGACTCCCCCAGGTGACTCCCTTAGGTCATCAAGGAGTCACCTAGGCTCCCTTTGGCATCCTGGGCTCCCCTAAAGAGGGGAATCATCCTGCATTCCCTTTTGACGCTGTTTCTTTGCTGTGTGTATGCCAGTAGTTATTGAACCTCTTTGTTGATATACATTATGATTGTAGGAAAAGAAATCTGACAGCTCAGCCAGGATTCCCACCTCCAACAAAGAGCTGCAGGTGTCAGAAAATTGTGTATACATGTGTAATAAACGATACTTTGTGTCTCTATGATATTGGTAGAGTATCAATTAAAGAACAAAGTCAACACAGTTCGGATCAAGTGTTCCAGGTCGCGAATCAATAGGTTTATTCAATAACCTAGACAGGCAGTATCTATGTGTGCGAACTCCCTATAGAGTTCGGAACGGGTCAGTAGGCTAATCAGCCGGAATGATCACGGGGTCTCCTCACCAGCGTGGCTCAGAGTAACCGACGAGCACCGTCAGATGCTGGGTATATATAGGCAGCCAGCCTGCGCGCGCACACGCAGACCGGAAGCCTATAGCGACCTCTGTCCATACCCCAAGCCCGAGGCAGGTGTCGCCACCTACCGTCGGACTGAAGGGTTCAGACTGAGTTCGCAACACAGCATCCAACAGAACTCGTCATATAACAAACCCGTATAACCCTAGCCCCTACACTACCCCCTACTAGATAATAACCGGGAGGTAAATAATTAAGGTTAAAGTCCGAAAACACTTCGGACTGGCATTATCTTATAAATACCACCTTAGGGGTTTATTAGAGTTATACCTTACAACAATATGACGTATTCTGTTGAACACAATAAGGCATTAATTACACACATTTCTATATATATAGATCTTAATAACAATTACGCCCCATTCCCTAGGATAGATGGAGTTAACCTATACATATAGTATACAAACACTTGAAAAAGTACAATATCACAGTAAAAATATTTCGTCCCTCCAGGACCCCGAGCTATTTACACTCGTAATGAATAATACTATAAGTGATAAACAATATCACTTTTCTTAAGGTTTTAAGAAATAAGTACATATTAAAGTATTATTATAAAAGACATCATACGTAGTCTTGTGTCGAAGATCCGGATCTTCTGTAGATGGTGCATCATTCCGCCCGGCTTTCGGAACCTACTTCATTCAGCTCCTACTCACCAGAACGAGAAAGTTCATAGCTCATGCTCGGGAGCTTAAAGTAATAATAAAAAAATTTTTTGTCCTGCCTCCAGGCGATCTTCGGACTTATAACTAGGAGCACTCGGTCCTGATATCCACTGTCTTATAAAAAAAAAAAACGTATCGGATCCATGTTGGTAATGTACTCCTGTCCCGAGTTCAGCTTTCTCTCTCCGAATCTCCTCGTCTTCCTCCGTCAGTGTCTCCTGGCAGACTGGATCCTTGCGTAGCCAGCCTGCGGCGTCCCTCTGACCGGATACTCCTACACCCTATCCAAGGGTGTTCTGCTGATGGGGGTGGTATACTTCGAATACCCCCCCTTCCTAATCAGATCCTGTGATAGGATAATCCTATCCGGATTCCGAATTGTCAGTGGGACCGGGTTTAGCCGGCACCCCCTCCTCATCGGAGTCAGACTCGGCCTCAGCCAGAGTCAGCTGCTGGAGCCAGAGCTCGATTTGAGCCCGGGTCCCATCCCACTCGTGCATTTCATGCGCGAAGCAATCTCTGAACCGACGACGTTCGCGGTCCAGCTTCTCCTCGGCGTTCTTAGCTGCCAACCTCTGCTTTTTCCTTTCGGATTTAGCAGCGACCTGTTCAGTCCGAGCATTCTCACGCTCCTCCTGAACAGCCTCCACTGCCGCTGCCTTTTGGACAACGACTTCCCTCTGATGGAGATGATGTACCGTATTAAGGGACAACATCGCCACCTCCTGACTCAGGCCGGCAAGCAACTGGTGAAAGTTGTCCTGCCATTTGTCGAATGCCTCCTGTCCGGCTTTGTACGAAGTAAAGTCGGCGGGAGGGAACGAAGGAGGGCCCCTTAGTCGCAAGACTAAACGTCCCTCTTCCGGAGTCTCTGGAGGGAGATCCGGGGTCTGGGTCGGCTTCAGCTTCTGTTTCACTGAAGCCTTCGTCTTTCCGGTCTGAGTCAGGGTCTGTGACTCATCTCCCGGGACCAGATCATTCTCTGGGAAATCCTCAGCGAAGGATCCCCCCGTGTTGGTGTTCGGATCCTCCGGAACAGACCGAGGTGGCCTGCCCTGGGGGCCCGTCTTCCAATCCGTCTTGTGCAAAGTGAATGCCTGCCCTTGATAGCCCGGATCCGCCTTCTCCATAACGGATTGTCTCTCATCCGTTTTCGGTCTTTTAGGATCGGTCTGCTCCGAGGACTGGTTTTGTCTCTTCGGAGCGCGCCGTACCTTTCTCGTACTGGTACGTTTCTGGTACTCCTCGAATTCCTCCAAGAGTTCACCGTCCGGAACCCGGATGTAGTTGCCGTCCGGGTTTACTTTGTAGAAAACCCGGACCTTTCCCTTCTCGTTCGTGCCAAAATCCACTTCGAGGTTCTCATTTTTGCCTACTACTCCGAAATGAGAGTAGACCTCTGCATGGGCGAGCTGGATGCGTTCCGCCGCCGTCTCCAGGGCCAAGCCGTGCTTCTTAGCAAGGTGTCGGATGATGTCTGCTCTAGTGTAGAACAGGCCACCCTCGGGACAACTCTTGCTTCCTCTCGAACCCACACTCAGGCAGTCATATCGCATGAAATGACGTACGTGGTGACTGGTGATGTGCCTCGCGTACCGGACCTTGGTAGGCCAAGTTCGGGGTGCTTCCAGGGTCTCGTCAACGTTCTGACAAGGCTCAAAGGGGCACTTGCTAAATTGATGCCATCTAGCCATTGCCCATGCCAGTTTTGTTTTCTGGAGATGCGACTGGTATTTGGTACTACCAGTTCGGACCTTCTCCAGCAACTCAAAGTGGTACAGCTGTACCGACTTGTCGAGGGGATCCGTCTTAATCCACTCCTCATCGTCGGAGAGACCGTCAGGACCCACTTCTTCCGGATGGTGTGAGGACCGCTTATCCTTGATGCAGTCCGTCACACACATTGGTTTAAAGTATCTAAACCCACTAGCGGCATTGGCTCAGAGTGCTGTCCGGACCAGTACCTGAAGTTCGTCGTCCGGGATTGTATTTTCATCCAATCCCTTCAGAACAGCTTCCACCTCCTCTGGGGATTGACCCAATTCCAGAGATATTACTCTAATGGTCTCCCGCAGGTATAAGTGCCTACGGTTGGCCTTCTCCTGACGACTAGTATCCGCACTCCTAGTCGCTGCTGAGGTCTGTTGGACGATTTCATCCTCCAGAGTGGCATCCAGAATTGACTCCTTAGTCTTCTGTTCTAGACCCCGAACCAGCTTCATTGCTGGCGTCAGGCGCCGATTCTTCTCCCTCCTGTTATGTACGACTTTGTACTCCGATGTGGTTTGCATATCGGATTCCAAAGCCGCGATAACTTCGGGACGTCCCTCCGACTCAGCAACTAAGCGAGCTGTACTAGCCGTGTTGCTGAGGTTTTCCATGGCCGCCGTTAAGCGGTCCGGGAACCAGGCCGGGAACCTAGCAGACAGACTGTCCAGCCCCCGGAAGGTTCGCATTTGTACTAAGTCAAATGACCTAATCTGCGGTTTGCTCATCTGCTCGATGATGGCCCCTATTAGGATGGATGGGACGTCGGAGTCTTCCTTGTCCCATTCATCATGCCGGTACGGAGCGAGGATGTGAACCCCCGCCCCCCAAGAACCACCACCCGCGGCTTGGTCCAGCTTTCCGGCTTCATCCGAAGTATCCATATTGGATGGCTCCAGAGTAGGCTCAGTGGGCTGGAGAGGTGGATCCACTCGGATGGGTACCTCTCTCTGAGGAGGTATTTCCACTCGGATGGGTACCTCTCGTTGCGGCTCCAGTAGAGCCGGGTGCTTGAAGGTGATGGTATGCAACACCGACTGTATGGTCCGGACCGTATGGGCCGCGGATGAAGCATCCATGGCCTCCTCGGTCCGGGGTTCCTGGGGAGGAACTGTCGTTTTCGGACGACCTCCCCTATGTCCGGCCCCACCAGTCATCGCAGCGGCTGTAGCAGCTACTGCAGAGCTGTTGTCCAACCCTCACGAGAAGGACAACACATCGGTGGTCGGAGCCGGAGCAGCTGAAGTCTCAGCCGTCTTTACACCATCCTTCACCTTGCTAGGGATCGGGATGGAGGACTTAGTGGAGCCCGGAGTCTTGACAGCTGGAGTGCTGCCGGACGTCTGCCCCTTCCTCGGCTGGTCCTTAGCGGCGGGCTTCGGATCAGCTTTCTTCGGATCCTTCGGCACCTTAGTAGTGGTAGCCTTGGGATCGGTCTTCTTCGGATCCTTTGGTGCCGTCGCAGTGACAGCCTTAGAATCAGTCTTCTTAGTACTCGCAGTACTACCCTTCTTCGGATCGGGCTTCTTAGGCTCGACCTTTCCCGGTGGCTTCTTCCCAACACTCGCGTGCTTGAGCGCCTTGGTGCTAACCCTAGTATCGGACGACTTGGACCGATCTCGGGTAGCACCCTTACCACTTCTGGAGGTTTGGTGAGATACTCAAACTGCACATCCGGGAGGGACGTACAGCAGTCTCGGAGGGTCCCGGCACTACTTCGGAGTAGGCGATTCCCTGCAACAGTTCGGAGTCCTCACTGCCCAAGGGCGACGGAGACTTCCGAATCAGAGACACGGCCGGATCCACAGATAGTTCCGCCAGCGTCTGACTCAGCTCATCACCACTCGGGTTCTGAGAATCCATAAGCTCCTCGATGGCGGATGCCACCTCGGAGTCTCCGGTGAGTTCGGACTGACGGAGCTGCTGCTCGGCCATCCTCACTTCTTCGTTGACTTTCGACTGGGAGTTTGACGGGGAAACCACAAGTTCCCCTCCGCCCTCTTTTGTCTCAGACAAACCAGAAAAGAGAACTCACTGCTCACAACTCTTTTACAGACTTTTCTCCTCTTCTAAACGTTCAAATCACCGCCTTCACCGCTGCCGACCGACACCAGGATTGACTTGGGAGAGCCCAAAATCAATATGGCGGTTCCCTCGCTTTTGTTTTTAAAACAAAGCGCATGCGCAGCGTCTCGCGTGATTGGACGCGATCCCGTTACCCGGTGTGACCCAATTACAGTTTAATCAGGTCACGACCTTTCCCGCCCGCAGCTCGGGCTCGAGGGATCTCACTGCTACGTGGGCGGCTCCCAAAAGTCAAAATATACTTCGAATAAAGAGCTCGTCAGGAGTATTAGTGGATATTTATGGGAAATCGAAGATTACCCCACCGGATTATCCGTCCACCACCCTCGGGGAGCACTCTTACATTCTTTTCTATTGACTCTGTGCGCCCCTGTTGGTAGCACACATATAACATATAGAACAACACAGGACACCACACTCGTTGGGTAAACAAGCTAGGTTACAGCCCCTCTAGCCACCAGCCTTGGGCTTCGCCGAACGGGTTTACCGCCCGCCTCTCGTAACCTGGCTGAAGGACACTCGTTCTTAACTAAAACTCCAGCCTTGATTTTAGTTTTCCGTGCCCTTCTTCCTTCGCCTGCCGAGACTTTCTTTTTCACGGTCTTTCGGAGCTTCTTTCGTACCACCCTTTTAGGGGGATCCACCGACACCCCTTCCAAAGGTATAAATTTAGCCTCCGAATTTTCATTCTCCACCTCCGTTTCCGGGGTGAGCTCCCTTCCAGCCCAAGCACGCAACCGAGCCACATGGCTCGTCCGGATGCGCCCTGCTTCGGACTGAATCAACACAGTCGTTTGACTGATACATTTAACCACGGTATGTGGTCCATCCCAGTTATTCGCCAGTTTGACGTTGCAAAGCGGCTCATGTAGGCGGATCACTCGATCCCCCACTACAAACCGTCGCAACTTCAATCCGGTGTCATAACCCACCTTCTGCCAATTAGCAGCTTTGAGCAAATGAGCCCTAACTGTTTCATAGGCAAATTTGAACCTCTCTCGTAGAGATTCCACAAACAGCACTGATCCCTACCACTCCGAATACCAAATCCGCCGGCATGATCAAGTCCTCTCCGAACACCAGGAGGTTCGGAGTGCAATTTGTCGAAGTGTGGACCGTATTATTATACGCATGCACCACAAATTCGCACTGATCATCCCAATTATCCATATGGGAGTTCACTAATGGCTTCAAAACCTGGATCAAGGTCCGATTGAACCGCTCCACCTGCCCGTTGGACTGTGGTCGGTACGGATTGGTCCGAGTTTTGCATATAGCCAACTGATGGCACATAGCAGCCCATAATTTTGACTCAAATTCTCTCCCTTGATCGCTATGTAACATCAAGGGAGCCCCCAGATGGAGGATCCACCCCTTTACCAGTGCTTCCGCACAAGTAGCAGCAGTATGATCCTCGAGTGGGTACACTCTGGTGTATTTTGTATAGTAGTCCGACACCACCATCATACACGTATTACCTTTAGGAGTGGGTTTCACTCCACTGATAATATCCACGGCTATTCGAACAAACCTCACCCCGAATAGCTCTTGTTGCAGTGGCAATTTTCCCAGTCCAGGACCAGGTTTGCCTAAACAACAGGCCGGACATGTCTCGATCCATCTTAAAAGGTCGCCGGACATTCCGGGCCAGATATATCTTCTACTCAACTGTTCCAAAGAGCGTTTCTTTCCGAAATGCCCACTAGTGGAATGGCCGTGGCAGTAGTACAGGATGTCTTTCCTCATAGCAGCAGGGATCACCATTTGTAATACCCTCCGCTTCCCGGGACAAGACTTCCACCTGCACAACAACGAATCCAGAACCTCCAGTTCATGGAACTGAGCCAGGAAACGTCGCATTTCACGGTTTTCCAGTGATATTTCAAGTCTCACTGGACAGACCCCAGTAGGGACAAGCTCCCTCAGTCGTGCTATGGTAGGATCGGCTATCTGGTACGTCCTTATAGTGTCGGTGGACCAATCCAACAGGTTTTGCAACAACCCATCATAAGGCAAACGCACACTCGCTACCACAGCATTGTGAGCACCACAATCCCCACACTCCGGACGCACACAACGGCGTACCGGACGTCGACTCAGACAGTCAGCATTAATATGCTTCGTGCCCGCTCGGTGCTGGATATGAGAGTTCTCCAGTCCGAACTCGCTGAGGTGGTTCAACCACCGACCAATCATCCCCTCCGCGTCCTTAAAATTAAGGAGCCACCTCAAGGCCGAATGATCAGTTCGGAGTGTGAAATTCCCTCCATATAAGAAGTGCCGAAACTTCTTCGTGTACACCACTACTGCAAGCAGCTCTCGCTTGGTAGTACAATAATTTCTCTGTGCCTTGTTCATACTGTTACTAGCGAACGCCAGCGGGACCTCTACTCCGTCCTGGATTTGGGACAATGCGGCCCCGATGCTCTCATTGCTCGCATCAGTGTCAAGGATGAAATGCCCCTTCTCCGTAGGGTATCTCAGCACTGGGGTGGTTCGGAACAATGCCTTAATCTCTTTGAAGGCTTCATTCTGCTCCATCCCCCATGGAAAGGGTTCTTTTTTCCTCCCCGGAGTCCAATGGCTCAACCTTTGCAAGGGCTGAGACACCCTAGAGAATCCGGGGATAAAGTCCCTGTAATAGGAACAGAACCCTAAAAAGGATCTGATATCCTTTGGTCCTTTCGGAACTTCCCAAGTCTTCACAGTCTCCAATTTAGCCGGATCAGCCTGCACACCCTCGGTGGAGATGATCCGGCCCAAATAGACCATGGACTTCCGAAAAAGTTCACATTTCTTCGGCTTTAATGTCAAGCCATTGGACCGAATTCGCTCCAATACCTCTCCGAGGTTCAATGCACACTCTTCAAACGTCTTGCCGAAAACAATGACATCATCCAAGTATACCAAGCACTTCCACCACAACAGATCACTCAACAGAGTTTCCATCATAGCCTCAAAAGTGGCCGGGGCGTTGCACAACCCGAAAGGCATTAGCTCAAACTGATACAGTCCAATGTGACTTGTAAAAGCCGTTTTCTCTTTATCCTCCTCCTTCATCCCGATCTGCCAATATCCGGACTGCAAATCAAGGGTGCAGAACCATTGGTTCCCACCCAAAGAGTCCAGAGTCTCATCAATCCGGGGTAGAGGATATGCATTCTTTTTGGTTACCCCATTCAGGCGCCTATAATCGATACAAAATCGGATAGACCCGTCCTTTTTAGTAACCATCTGGACCGGACTGGACCAGGGGCTAGTGCTAGGCACGATCACCTTCTGTTCCAGCATAGTCTTCACTTGTTCCTCAACAACTCCTTTCTTACCCAACAGCAAGCGTCGGTAAGGCATTTTGAACGGCTGTGCATCTCCCGTATTGATAGAATGCAACACTTTGTCGGTTCGGCCCAAAGGCTCCCCCTCCACCTGCCATGCATCCTGATACTTCACTACCAGCCTCCTCAGGGAGTCGAGATCCCTCCGATCCGTCAGATCCGTTTTGGAGATCATTTTCTCGAGTCCCGCACTCAAAGCGGTCGGAGAAGGGTCACCCTTCATGCTCACCTGCCCAGCAGGCATCACTGCCTCACTGGTGAACACCTTCCCCAGTACTGTATCTTTCTTTAGATACTTCGGTTCCAACCCGGGGTTAGAAACCGGCACCACGGTCCAAGCACCATCACCCACCAGGGTGTCCATGCCTGTCAAACCGATACTACCCAACATGGCCACATCCGGCTCCACAACTGCCTCTTCCTCTCTCCTAAGCCCCTTGCTTCGGACCAGCATGTCACACGTCTGTCCGGGAGGAATCTTTACAGTTTGGACCACCGTTGCCACTGTTGACCCTTGTCGGAGCACACATTGCTCCACGGTACGGGTGCTCTATCTGGAGTACCCCTGTACCAGGATTCAGGACCGCATCATACAACGCCGAAAAGTCCAATCCTAGTATACCGTCGTCTGCAATATCCGCAATGGTGGGAGAAGCCACATACTCCTTCCCCCCAATTCGGAGCGGTATGAACGCGCGCCCATACGTCTGCATACTCGACCCATCCGCCAAACAGGCGTTTACCCTCGTTTTGAAGTTATCACGACTGTCCGGCATAAGAGCATAGAAGTTAGAGGAGATAAAGGAGTGGCTAGCTCCCGTATCTACTAAAAATTCGCCCGCTCTACCGGCCACAGTAACAGACACATACCACCGCTTCCCCCCCAGCGGAGACGGGTTTACAGTGAAGCGTTTAAAATCCTTCGGAGCAGCCAAATCAAGGCCATGTTTCTTCAAATGGTCGAAACATGGATGATCCGGGGAAAGCTGGGTACTCCCTACCCACACGGTGTCTGTGACAGCCGCAACTTCCTCGTTCCTATCCGTAATGGGCCTCCCTGCCTCATTGCCGGGCAACTGTTGGACTGGAATGTTAACCAGGCCGGCATCCGAGCCCCTCAAGCTCGAAGCCACCCCTGATTTTTTTAAGAACAATTTAACTTTATTAACCAAGAGTAACTCCATTGTTTACATGTGTGCTTGAAGTCGTATTTACATTGTCGTAGTTTTCACATATTATAAAACGTGAACACCTAGTAGATAACTTATGTAGAGTAACAATTTAAAAAATATATATTTCTATCACAGGTTGGCTTCAGAGGTACTGTAACATTCACTAAATAAATACGGGTTATAAAGTTTAGGTGATACATCTACAAAGTAGATTATGCTTGTATGCACCTACAAATATTTCACGCTTATTAATGACTCATAGAAATGAGACTCGGATGTTTATCACAATTACTTGTTAACTTTACTGGAGAAAATTGTAATATATATTCCGGGTTACTTATTACAGGACAAAACAAGGTCATTAAATCAGAAATATTGGTCAATACGCTAGTGATGAGCTGTGCTGGTCAAACAAGGGCAAATTAATACATGTTTCTTGTATTAATTGGAATTGATTTATCAAGTAATTTTTTCATTTCTGTTTTAAAGTTGGATATTGGCTCAAGGCACCTGTTCTCCTTTGATAGTGCGTTCCATGCTCTGGCTACAACTACCTCTAGACTGCGTTCATATGAGGCTGTGTGTACATTATCATATTTCAACAAAGGAGCACTATTTAACCTTGTGGCTCTTAATACTGTTACCAAATTACATTTACTTTTTGATACCTTGTGGCCTCTGACCCTTGCATGATACAACCTTCTATCTTTCAACATTGGCATTCTAGCAGTATCATGTACAAAATCAGTTGATGACAAATGGGGTAATTTCAAACAATATTTCAGGCACCTATTTTGGATATACTGTAATCCCTGTAACGAGTCATCTGATGCGCCAGAGTAGAGTATGTCCGAATAGTCAATTACCGGTAATGCATATGTTCTGTAAATAAGTAGCATTAAGTCGGTAGGTACATACGACTTAAGTTGGCCCAATAAATATGTTTTAAAAGCCAAAGCTTTTGTTAGTTGATTTACATGTGCATTGAAAGTCAGCTCGTAATCTAGTGTTACACCCAGATATTTAAAAGTCGGTACAAAATGTAAACGTTCATTATTCACAGTCACATGTAGTTCATGAAACTTAACCTTTTTATAGGTGGGTGCAGCAGCAAAAAACATAAGCTTAGTCTTCTTCTCATTCATTGTCAATTTATTATTTGTTGACCATGCACAATATGTATTAAGACCTCTTTGTAAATGATTAGCCATTAAACCAGCCACTTTACCGTGTACATACAGGACTGTGTCGTCCGTGTAAAGTAAAGTATTCACATGTAAATCATTACTTTTTATGTCATTAACATATATTAAAAAGAACAGTGGGCCCAAAATACTACCCTGTGGAACACCACATGATAGCTTCTGGGCCTTGGAGGTTACATTATTTGCGACCACTTGTTGTTGTCGGTCTCTCAGATAATCCTGAATCCAAGCTAAGTTTTTGCCAGAAATACCGTATTTTTTAAATTTATTTAGCAGAATGGAGTAATTTACGCAATCGAAAGCTTTTTTTGTATCGATGAATGCAGCTATTGTGGAAAGGCCTAAATTTCTATTTCTCAAAATGTCATTTGTTAAAGTACTTATGGTGTTTAGAGTTGAACAATTTTTTCTGTAACCGCCCTGAATATTTGCCAAAATGTTGTTTACGTCAAGAAATTTAGTAATTTTAGTATGTATTATTCTTTCTAAAATTTTACCAGGGATAGGAAGTTGACTGATTGGTCTATAATTAGAAACATTGGTTAAATCTCCAGATTTGGGTAGAGGTGTAACCTTAGCTATTTTCCAGCTCGACGGAATTTTTGAATATTTTACAGACAACATAAGTATTTTTGTAATTTTTTCTGGCAAACACTTAACCGAGGCCTTAAACACTTTAGTGGATATATTATCTACAGACGAAGATTTATTATTGCTAATGTCAGCAGTTATTTTCACAACCTCAGATAAATCGATTTGAATATCATCCATCAAGTTCACATTTTGCTCGCCTTCAAATTTCCAATCTTGAACATGCAGTCGTTCAAGCTCAGGTCCTATGCCAGCAAAATAGTTGTTGACATGGTCAACCACCTCACACACAGGAACACACTCGCCATTGACTTCCAGGTTAATTTGTTTAGATTTTTTACCTTTGCCGGGTACTAAATGTTTCATGGAAGACCAGAATTTTTTTGAGTCGTTTCTATTTACTTCAACCTCATCTACTATGTACAGCTCTTTTGCATGTTTAACATCAGTTTGACATTTATTTTTCAACTCATTCGCTATAAACCAATGATAAATCGAATCAGTCCTCTTGGCTAACCTTAACGCATTATTTTTTTCAATAATTTTTGAAACTAAATCAGGATTCAACCAGGGCTGCTCGTGGTATCCTACCTTAAAGTTTCTAATAGGACATGAAATGTCCAAAATATCACCAATAATGTCCTTATAAATTGTCCAACATTCTTCAACATCTTGACTGTTGTCAAATAACTCCCAGTTTGCAACCTTGAAGTCGTCACAGAAATCATTTTCATCAAAGTGCTTATACGATCTGCCAACAAAACATTTTTTTTTGATTTTTTCCTTTTTATATTTTATACAGAGATATACAGGTAAGTGGTCACTAACATTTAGCATAGCTACTCCATTTTCAGTGACATGAATTACATTTGTAAAGATTAAATCTATACATGTTTTTATGCCCTTTGTACGAGTGGGTTCATGGATTAATTGGCGTAGACTATAATCATCCATTGTGAATACATCAAGTTTTTAATAGGACTATCCGGTAATACATTTATATTAAAATCACCTGTCAAAACAACATCTAGATTTTCCACATTTTCAATACGATCAAGCATGTTTTTTAATTCACTTACAAACGTGATTTTATCTCCTTCTGGAGGTCTATAAATGTTTCCAATAACTAAGGATTTGGATTGTCCCTTGTTGATTTTCAACCACTGAATTTCAATATTGATATTACTTTTGTTTAGATGTGAATAAAATACAGGTGAGCACGATATTGACTCATGAATATAGGCACATACACCTCCAGCATTCATAGGTCTGGCCCTGTCTACTCTATGTAAATTATATTTTTCAAAAATAAAATCTTCATCTAAGTTTAGGTTGGTTAGCCATGATTCAGAAAATAAAATTATGTCAATACCCTGACATTCTAGTTCTTTCTTTAATATCGAGAACTTATTCCTTATGCTATGAGCATTTAAATGGAAAATTTTTAAACCTTTCCCCGGTACTAGGGGGACGTTATCCTTCAGACTGCTGGAATATATATTCGAGACCAGTCACACACCACTCTGCAGGTACAAAGAAATACTTTGACAACATATATATACATAAAACAGCAGGACTCTGCCCTTGTGGCGGCCTGTGTCCATTTGAAGTGATCATGAGATGAAATGGTGGGGGATTTCAAGTGCTCCTTTTACACAGTAACATGTAGTTGTGCTAAGAAAAAAAACCTTATACATTATAAGCATTGTTTTAACCAATTAAACTATATATTTTTCACCCAATTGTATCAGTCAATATACATCTATTTTACAATCAAATTAAATTAGATTTTGTTTAGAAGATTAAATTTTGATTTGGTACAAAAACATATACGTAAGAAATTTACAAACATTAAATATGAGTGATACCAGACATTGTAGGTTAAAAATATACTGTGTGGGCATGTATTTAGACAGCGTTCACTTCTAGAATGTCAAGTGGCGGTGTGGTACCACCACCAACGATTCCCGGTGTTGCGCCCTGGACTTGGGTGAGGAGTTCTTGTACTGCCTCTTCTAGTTCAGTGTTCTTGACGAGCTCAGGTTGGGGGGGCGTGTCTGCTTTTAAGGGTGATGTGAAGGCTGTCCCATCTGGAACTGTTGCAGGAGTTGTCGCAGGAACCGTCGCAGGTGGTGTCGCAGGGAGTGTCGCAGGGGCTGCAACAGGGGCTGCTGCAGGGGCTGCCTCAGGGGCTGCCACTACAGGTGCATCGGGGGCCTTTTTTGGGGTAGGCTTATCCTTAGTCGGGGAGGGTACCACAGGCTGACCTCTTAGCTCCGCTCTCAGTTTTTCTAGCAGCAAACCCATCAGGTTCCCACCTTTACATGAGGTATGGCTGAGGGTATGTGCGTTTCCAAGGTGCCTACCAGCACCGTATACGGGGTGATAAGTGCATTCATAGAAGCGTTTCTCACCAGAATTTAATAGCCATTTTTCCCTGGGACCCGTGAACTTGATCTTTAGTAGGCTATATAGTACACGTGTAGCAGATTTGTTCCAGGTTTTTGAGATTTTTATGGCCTTTCCAATGTCCATAATTTCGTAGGGATCGTTGCTGTTGAGTATCTGTTCCATAGCCTCTTTGTCGTCTGCGTCCTTAGCCTTGTGGTATTGCAGACCCTGCTCAACTGATTTGAAGGTCAGACCCTCATAAGTTATCTCCGCAGGGGACAGGTTGCTGTATACGTTATGCTCGGATTTGAAAGCTAGCCCGTCCAGTGTTTTGATAGTGGTCGCTGCTTGCAGGTTCAATCCATGTGGCAGATTGGGAATGTCTTTGTGTGCAAATGATTGCCTATCTACTATGAGTGCTCGTTGGCGGAGTTGTACATCTTTCACTTTGAAGCGTTTGGCGAGGTAGTATAGAGACCTTAGTTCCAAGAATTGTTTACGTTCAACTGGTGTGAGTTCGTCTAACAGTGATACTCCCAACCAGTCGTCGACATCCTTCAGATTCTTCACGTTACGGTAAATTTCACCTTTTATGCCACGGTGGTTTAGCTTTAACACTACCGACCTAGGTCTGTCGTTATCAGGATTATATTTACCTAACCTGTAGACTGTGTCGACTTTTTCGTTCCCGTACGTCAGGCCCAAATCGCCGAATAGGGCGTCAACCAGCTTGCGAAGATTTTCAGTTTTGCTCTCCGGTACCCCATCCAGAATTAAAGTTTTTTTCCGGTCCTCCGCTTCAAACTTTTCCATTTTAGCCTCGAGCGTTGTTGTTGTGAGCCGTGTTGACAGAATGGCGCCGCCATGTTGTTTCTGTGCGTCTTGTACAAGACCGATGTCAGATTTAAACTGCGCTTTATCCTCTTTCATATTTTTTTGGATTGAAGCCAATAATTCGGTAGTGACTCTGGTATTTTCAGCAATGGTGGCAATCCTACCCTCATTCTCCAGTGTCTTGTCCGATATACGCTCCACCTCTATCCTGATTTCGTCTTCGAACGACTCTAGGTCTTGAACATGCCGTGTCAGCGCTGTCAAGGCGTCAACAATGTCCTTCGGTGAGGAGGTAGCTGTCACAGCTTTCAGCTTTTGCCGACGCTTGGTTTTACCACCCGGCATTTGACGTTGTCGCTTTCCTGTCGAGTATTAACTAACTAGAGTTGTTAAAGTCTTCTCACGATGCTTTTATGTACCAACTGTTCGCATTTGGCTATCCTAAAGGTTCTTCAAACATGTAGAAATTCCCGATAAATACGGAGCTCCCCGCGTGCTGGACTTACTCGACAGCGGCCATTTTACCCTGATTCCCTTCCTGCCTTCGGAATTTCACTAGGCTCTACCTCTCTGGTATGTTGGCGTACTTCATCTCCAGGGGTCGTCCGCTCGCCTTCTCGGACTACCCCCTCTAGTTTCCCTCCTTTCCGGGAACTTTCGGACTCGGAGCTGTACACTCCGCAGCAAAGTGACCGATCTCCAGGCACCTATAGCACTTGGCGGTCCTCCGATTTATCTTCCTCCTGTTAGGCTGTGTAGCCCCCTGAATGGAAGTCGTCATCTTCTCAAACAGCGCTGTGAAAAACGCTGCGTCCATCATCGGAGCTTTCGGATCCGATGACTCCCTCTTCGGAGGGGGGTTTCCACCCCCTTCCGGCTTCTTATTCTTCCACGGTGGTTTAGAGGAATTCCCATTCCTCTTAAACTGAGCCGCCGAAGCTATCGCCCCCTTCTCCTCACTGCCCGAACCATCAGACTGCTCCGGAGAACATTCTATAATGGCAGAGGCCCGGGTAGGCATCCGGTCCCCCAACAGTGACTTTTTGAGAGCATGTATCTTGATGGCCTTAAAAAGGTCATCTAAAGACGTAACTGCTCTCCACGTATCATACACCGTTTGTTGTATTTCTGGATCTCTCAGTCCAGCGACGAACTGAGAGAACAATTCCTTAGAGAATAAGGCATCATGGATTCCCGAAGCAGGGTGTACCTTCTTCAGGAGTCTCATCAGTGCAAGTCCGAAAACCCTAGGGGCTTCGTTCTTGCCTTGCACTCGCTTCTTAAAAGCGACCATCGGATCAATCTGAGCGGAGTCTCCGTACAAGATAGTTCCGATCTCCACTAGCTGTTTGAAAGTGCCGCGGGGTCCGCATTCATCTTTCCACTGCTCGACTGCCATCAGGCCGTCTCCTAGGCGCAATCCCTTACAGATGAACGGGATTGCATCTTGTTGATCCCACCCACTGAGATTGATATCCTCAACGGTGGCTCCTAACCATTCTTCCCGAAAGTTTTTCTGCCAGTAGGGAAATGGCTCGCTAGCTATACGTCTCGCAGCGTTGGACGACCCCCTAATTTTAGAGGTTATCGCCAGGCATTTAGAAATGGAAGCCGTAGCGTCCTTTTCTGCACCCATATTGTGCAATCCGATCCCAGCAATTGCGGGGTTCGTATCGTACAATTCTTGCAATTCTGTACTCAGAATTGATCTTCTCGGAGCCTTCTTAGGACTCTTTGTCCGAGGAATTGCCCCCGGAGTACCCCCCATCGCAGGTATGCTATTCTGTCTGTCCAGGTAGGCCTGGTAGGTACCATACGACACCAAATCTGTAGTGGGGTCCACACCTTGACTGAACCACCAATTTTTCTCCAGATCGGTCATGTACTGGCACTGCTGGGCCAGAGCAAGCAATCGCTGATGCTCCGACTTTTCTTTTTCCAACTCTTTTGCCTGTTTCTCAGCTTCCTCTTCTTGCTGAGCTTTCTCCAGTTTAGCTTTCGCAGCTTCACCGGCCGCTCGGAGCCCTTCTTTTCGAGCTCTCAGAACCGCCGCCTCCTGCTCCGCTAATTCTTCGGCGAGGGCTGCATTCTCTCTCATGCGTTTCTGCTGTTGTTCCAGAGCAGCCTGCTGATGGCGATACACATCTCGCCTTTCCAATTCCAAGTTTTTCTGTTCATGGAACAGTATATATTCGCTTGGCATTCTCGCCATTGCGACAAACTCGAGGGAGTTAGGTCGGTCTTGGCCGCCTTCTCCTGTTCGGCTGCTTTCTTCAAGCGTTCCGAATCCAGTTGTCGCTCGTCCAGTTTCAACTGGGATCGCGGACTCCGGACCAATTCCGACAACGACCTTCCCCTACCCGCCGGGTTTACACCTGTCGGAGCTGAAAAGACCTGTTTCGGAATCGGACGAATACCACTGATACCCACCCTTGGTGAGTAATCACTCGCTCTACCTCTACCTCTTGCTCAGCCCACTCCGAGAGGTCGACCTGGCGTTGAAGTAGACAAGGCAGCTTCTATGGTTAACCCATGTCCCATAGGCAGATTCGGGGTGTCCGTAAAACTCATGTAATGAGGAGCTTTCGGACTGCCATTATCAGCGGAAGCGTATGAGGTGCTGCTGTCATGCATACTATTCCGAGTCTCTGATAAAAACTGCTGTAAAGCATTTCTTTTTGCATTCAGAAGGTCACACTCAGTAACCAGGGTCTGACGAACCTCCTGTAGGTCTTCCGTGTCCAGAATAAGTTTGGAACGGGCCCCTTCTGCTTCCGATATTACGGCATCTCGGGCCGCGCAAACCTGGTTGAGCTCCGTGTTTGCTTGGGCAAACTCGGAACGAACCCCCTGCAGATCAGCTTGTTTCTGATCGAACTCCAAACGGACCATGCTAAGGGCTTGCACCAGCTTTTCGTTCTCCTCTAACAAGGTTGACAACCTTGCATCTTTTTCCTTGATTTTGGAAGACCTGTGTGTGACTGCACCTTCCAATGCAATCAGACTGCTTTTCCATTCATTTGACTGTTTCTGAATGGTCAACAACTCCATTTGAGCCATTTGCACACGTTCCTGTACCCTGGCCTCTCTCATATCGTCGAAACGACGCTCTTCCGAAAGAGCAAACCTCCGAGGGGTCGGAGCGGCTGCTCTTGACCCACCGATGCTGAACATCGACAGGTTCATTTCCTCCAATGAACGACTCATTACTACGGGACCTCTGGATCCCATTGGTGCGCCTGTTCCGGATGGAACATTCGCACTCCTGCTGGGGGTATCTGCCTCATCTGCGGCACATAACCCCTCCCATGACAAGGCTAGTGCCTCATCGGGAGACCTCGTTGCTCCGTCCAGAGCACGAGGTCTGTGCTACTGCACAGGCTAACCTGCGTTTCACTCAGAACTGGTCACGGCACCAGTGTAATAAACGATACTTTGTGTCTCTATGATATTGGTAGAGTATCAATTAAAGAACAAAGTCAACACAGTTCGGATCAAGTGTTACAGGTTGCGAATCAATAGGTTTATTCAATAACCTAGACAGGCAGTATCTATGTGTGCGAACTCCCTATAGAGTTCGGAACGGGTCAGTAGGCTAATCAGCCGCAATGATCACGGGGTCTCCTCACCAGCGTGGCTCAGAGTAACCGACGAGTACCGTCAGATGCTGGGTATATATAGGCAGCCAGCCTGCGCGCGCACACGCAGACCGGAAGCCTATAGCGACCTCTGTCCATACCCCAAGCCCGAGGCAGGTGTCGCCACCTACCGTCGGACTGAAGGGTTCGGACTGAGTTCGCAACACAGCATCCAACAGAACTCGTCATATAACAAACCCGTATAACCCTAGCCCCTACACATGTATAGGGCCGCTCATGCTGGCAGCATACACACAGAAAAGAAGTAGAAATACTGTGACTCCGACTTGATCACTGAGGTCACTCTCCCCAGGACTGTAAGGTGACTAGTGGTGACGAGTGATGTAGATGTAATTCCTGAAGATTAGTGTCTTTTGATGATGAATGCTTCAATTACTATAGTCCCTATCAGTATGGGCTCCAGTCTCCAGTCCCCTAGACTTGGTTATATAAAAAACATGAAAAGTGAGTTGGAATTAGATTAGAGACAAGTCAAGTGGTGTAAATTATGGTGTAGGTCAGGTTGATGGCTTTTCATCAGTCTTGGCAGGTCTTGGCTTCCTATACAATCAGCAACTGCCTTCTTCTCACCAAACCCCTAGAGTATGACGTCTGCTACTCTCCCTGGCCTCGCTTTCATATCCTACCTAAGGGCCAAAAGGGGTCCCATTACCTTCAACAAGTATCTATGCGATGCACTTATATGTGATCCTATATATAAAACAATTTAACTTTTCAAGTATTAAGAGGAATATATATAGGATAAAAAAACACTTCTAATCACAGAAATATCAAGAATATTTTTCTTTGTCAAAATTGAAGATTTTTCTGGGAACTGTATTTAGTGTAGGGACACTAGCAGCCTAGTTCAATGATTAATTTAAGGAGGTCATGATAGCTTTATCCTGGTTTTATAGAATGTTTCATACCAAGCCAAGCCTGATTCATGGTCCCCCTACCAATTGCACCTGACTCTACCTTGTCTGAAAGGACTTGGCGTGACTGACATCAAAGCATTAAGGCACAATGCTAATCTTAAAGGCCTCCTTTCCCAGTGTATTCAAGTAAAGTGCTAATGAATCCCTCCCTCTTGCCCTGATGTGTTATGGCCTTAAGTGTCAACACTAAAGGGATGAGGCTAGCCTCCTCTTGAAGGTGCTAACATTACCGATAATAAATGTCATAAAACCCTCACAGTTAGGAAGCTCACCAGGTGCCCCCAGACAGGCTATAGACCACCAGGCTATAGTGCCATTAGATGGTTAAGTGGCTAAGTAGCAGGGGAGGCAGGTCTTGGCATAATACCCAATCACTAAATGCCTCGTCATCAGAATATTTTGGTGGTGACAATATATTTACCCCCAGCTCCTTTCAGTACAGAGGACGCTACTGGAGACTTTATTATTATGCTTGACATCACCTCATTTACCTGAAATTAAATACATGAAATGGATAGTCATACAGGTCAATGTCATTGTGTTCAGTGACATTTAGAAAGGCAATTGGCAATACAGTTCATCCTTATATTACTAATGGGTCGATATGTGGGAGAACAGTATTGATGTATCGGTCAAATCACACACTACACACTATACCAGTTACACAGTGAGGTAAAAGTACCTGAGCATACAGAAATCTCATATCATAATTTCATGAGCGTAATTGCTCTTACATGATACAACTTTTGTTACACACTGGTAAAATCTCAGCTGGGCCTTCAGGGAATAGGTTCAGCATTTTCTATACATGGACTAAAATCACAGTTCCACCAGAGGGCAGTTGCGCTTGATATATTACACACATTTTGTTAGTGCATCATACTGATCCTTGGGGAGTGTTTTGACCCATTATTCATGAATACATCTTGACTTCCGGGGGTAGTGCAGTCATTGCAGCCCCGGCGAGTAACTCGCCAGGCCTGCAGTGATGCATCATGCCGACCCTTTGGGAATGTCTCAATCCCATAGGGTTGGCATGAAGCTCAAATGCAGTAATGGCAAGTTACTCGCCAGGGCTGCATTTATGCACCATGACAACCAAGGGCATGATACATTAAGGCATCATGCCGTCCTTAAAGGGTTAATGCATTACATGTGGCCTTTAATTGATGTGTTAAGCTGGGGGCATGCAGCAACATCAGGTTGATTGATGAGGTGGGGAGTTGTGAGGCCTATCCATTATTGACATGGACTAGTCAACTAGTACTACTGTTAATCAACAGGGGGTGTTACCAGCTCTCCCGCCAGTGACGCCGTGACGTCACTGCCGGCCTGCTACACCTTCAATCATGGACATTTGAAAAAATTCTTTTTTTTTCTACTTTATTCAACTAATCATGTTACTATGTTAATAAATAGGCCGTCTATCCAGCGGCGCAGATCCCAAACAGTTCCTGTGTCGCCTCACTTCCCTTGGATAGATTAATAGCCTCGACCACAGTCAATGGAGACAATTACAACCATGTAGCACATAGACAGAGACTTTACGATATAACATCATTTGCAAACATCCAGTTGCAGTCTATTACAACACAGCTATTAGGCCACCCATTAGGCTGCCCCATCTGTGATGCAATATGTAACAGTTATAACTCCATTATCATAATAACATTCTGTTGTTCATTTTAATGACATAGTCTACATAGTTATGTTCAGTTTATGTGCACATTAAGTTCTTCAGAAGATAGATATAAAGTGGCACCTTGTGCATTTTCTTGTGTGACTGTAAACTCGGCGTAGAGATATAAAGACATATATGATTTGAAGTAAAACATGGTCCTACACCACAACCTGTTGTCTCTTGTGTAAGGCCACTCAAAAAAAGGTGGTTTCTCTTAACCAAGGCCTGAGAAATTTGATGAGAGAAGGTTTTTTTGTTTTTTTTTACTCACGGCTAAAATGTATAGGATAATATACGTTTTTCGTGACTAAAATTCGCATTTTAGTAGTTAAGTATTTATTGATCTTTAAAAGTGAGGAAAATGTAAGTTATCTTTATCTCACTGCATTACTTGCAGTATTAGCTTTAATTTGATACCATATATTATTATGTCTTTCTTCCTGAATTAGCAACAAAAAAAAAAGTTCTCCTCAAAACCTGATTTTTATGATGCGCACAGTGATGAGAAACCTTTTTTATTTGGGGGGGGGGGGGGCTAAATAATGTCACTATGTAATCTGCTGCACTGCCTTCTGGTGTGAGCAGTACCTGGGCTGCATTGATGAGAAACAAAACGTATAATCAAAATGACTATGGCAGCAAGGTCACATCCATTATGGCCCTAGACCCCTGAATTTCACACAGCACTCAAAACAATTCTTAGATTTGACATGTGGCAAGGGAGTTAGTGCAGTCTTTGCGAAAGCGTTTCCATCCCACAGGCCATTCAGTCCTGCAAATTTTCAATGTTGAAGGACTGACAACATATTTGGAGGACAGGATAGCTGCATATCTGCATTTCAAGTATGAAAGAGTTTTTTTCCATTAAAAATACAATGTATTTGTAAACATTTATGGCCAAATTAGGATAGATATATTGTTTTACACAGTATATTGATATGCATATTTCAGCTTTAGAAGCCCAACTGCCTTCTGCTAGTTCAGAAAAGCCCAACATGCGACAGGACATTTGGTCCTGCTACACTTGTAAATCTGCTGCACCAGTGGCATTTTAGAAGGACATTGCCAATGTCCTGCATGTTTTCGCAAAGACTGTTAGTGGCATATTGGGGAAATATGACATAAATGAAACATGGTACTTTTCAAATTTGAAATTGGATATGATAGCTCCCAAGAGGCCACATGCTACTTGGGAATGATATTGACAAGCGACATTGCCATTTCATGGAAACCTTCCCCGTACAGAGTCTGTTTACTACACTGCAGTTTTAGAGCAACTGATCTAAATGAGATCGAGTCCTGACGTTATCAGTCATAATTATCAGACAGCCCAGAAGTTGATTCCCAGGGCAGTTTGTCTTTTTCAGATAGTTTCCTCCATTTTGACCCATTAGCAAGATTGGTCTGGGAACTGTGCAGTGCTGTAAAGCCTTATTAGTGAAGGACTGAAGATGTGAAGAGGGAAGATGTAAGTTGAACCCACCTAGGGAGGGAAGGGGGTGATGACATTTAGCGATGGTAATGGCTTCCCCGTATACTCTCATATCCCTAAGTAGGAGTTATACATCTTCTGTGATGAATTCTTAACATGAAACCCTACATTACTCAACATGTCTCAACGCTGAGCACCAGGAAATATATAGACAAATGCCAACGCCCATTGATACCATCTCTGTTGTATGTCACAATTGGGGGCTGGGGCTGCATCTCACTCAGCCTGCGGCTTTGTGGGATACGGCCCCAGCCCCACCAAGGGAGGAACAATACCAAAATATCCTCTGGCCATTGGCCTTTGTCTTTTTATGTCACCCAGGACAAACAGTGTAAGGTATCTGGACCCCTATATTTTATCCTACACTCCCCTCATGGGGTGTTTTTTTTATGGAATAAAGAACACTGCATTGATTTAGCAAGCCGAACCAGCTGTAATGATCCCTGTGTAGACAATGCATAATGGACCATTGTTCTTCAATGAAATAACCCTTTTAACTGATTCAGAAGAAGAAAGATATGGGATATGATTCTTGTTGCACAGTTTAATAGATACCCATGAGACAATGGGCGTTTAGCATGATTCAAAGCAAAGCATATGATTTAATCTATCATCTATTGTTGTAGGGAACTTTCTAGACTGCATTTAAGCAATTGCTGTGTGTAGCCATAATATGTGTCCATTTACAATTCAGATGAGGCACGTGCAACTTTTACTTCTGCAGCTTTAATTTCCAATCAAGCCTTTCTGATGAATGTGATTCTTGTCGAACTGCACACATTTGAACAGGCTTTAATAGTCCTCATTAGCCATAGGCACAAAATAGCATGCATAATAATGTAGGTATTTTGAAAAGATTTGAATTAAGCGAGTTCTACCGATCTACTTATGAATGTTGAATAAAAAAAGAATTTATGATATTGATAGTTAATTTTATGGATATGTAATTTAATGGATCTACATGGAATCGAGCAAACATTAGTCTTAGATAGCCTTTCCTTATACAAGTGAGGACGTTTCCTGGCATTTCTAATATCATGAATAAATATTCCGCTTTCAAAAAGTATTTTTCACTTATTTTTTATCAGTCGGGTTCCACCGAGGGGGCACCCAATTTGACCGATTGGTGTGGGAAAAAATGCCTGTCAATCTTGTCACCTTTCTTTAAACAAGTTTGTAATCCAAGGTTCACAGTAGACTTACAGGGGGGAAATCAAAAGATTTTCAACCCCTCCCACAGGGAAGAGGGGCAGAAAATTTCACACGGAAATCTACCAACCCCCTGTTGTTAAAAAACGAATACTCCCTTATGTTTGCAATTTCCATACTGAACTACCATTCCAAACTATTTAACTCTCTTTATTTCCTTGACTGATGTATCATCTAAGGGTGCATTGAGGACATTGCCCTGCGAGCGTCTAGAAACTCAATTGTTTTGAGTACAGGAACAGGTTTATGGTAGTGTCCATTGGAGACGATTGTATAGGTGTTCGTTCTCTATAAAGATGACACCTCGTGATGTCTCTCAAGCAGACCAAGGAAAATGCATTAAAATTGCAGCTATAACATTACTTCAGAGGCCTTATTATCTCACCGTACACTCATAGGACCTTGCCCTGCGGAACTAAAGGAGGACCTTTTTTAGAATTTTGATGACAAAGACAAGCTTGCAGGAGTGTTCTGTGAAGTGTTGAGAACAATATGCGGCTGTTACTACTGGATAAAAAAGAAGGCAGAACAACATTGTGTTATCTTCCGAAACCAAAGCAATTGCAATGATAGGCAGTTTTGAAAGCCATACAATAACACATTCACAGTTGCATTAGCATGCAAGAAAACCACAGTCCAATTTTGAGCTTCATATCAGATGCAGTAACATCAATACAGAATGTGACAATCACTGAATGCCTTTTTAGAGTGTTGAATCTCTCTCTTGTGTCAATTGTTAAGTGAGTAAGCGAGGCTACATAGAAAGAGTTTTGTTGCTTGTCAAGAGTTACCAGGGCATGTTGCAGAATAGTGATAATTCAAGTTACAGTATTCGACGTAATACGTGCCCTCCCCCTATTAAGCCCCCCTCCCCCGCACTCTTTAGATTTCCCCCCAGATTTAAAAAGAAATGTGTTGCTCCTATTTTGTTACTAATTTTCACACCTGTGTGTAACATGGAACACTTCACACCTGTACAAGTGTTAAAGGCGCAGAACCTGCTGTCCCTCCAGAAACAGTCGGAGTGCAGTCCGGACAGGTACTCAGCCCTATTTATAGGGGCACTGGGGGTTTAAGGCCAAGCCAAGTGTGAAGCCATAGGAGTGTATAGAAGCCTTCTAGAGGCCACTGACGTCTGTATATGACAGCTATGGAGGGACATTTGTTAGAATCAATATGTGAGGCTGGTTATCCCACTTTAAATTATTATTTAAGCACCCAGGGCACTTATTATGTTGAATAAGGTATTCTAAAACAGGCCCCTGGGCAGTTAAGAAAGTGATCCGTTTATCTCTAGTAGTATAGTATGTATCGGAACGGGACTATAGTTAAGTACTGTTTATTACTCAATCGACCTGCAGCCAATCAGAGGCCTCCATTTGGTCACGTGACCGGAAGTGACCTACTTAGGGGATTAGTGGTGCATTCTGGGTAACCCTGCAGCCAATCAGAGGCCTCCATTTGGTCACGTGACCGGAAGTGACCTACTTAGGGGATTAGTGGTGCATTCTGGGTAACCTACTGACCTACTTAGAAGCTCTCAGCCAATCAGAGGCTGGCATTCTGGTAACCATGGTAATGTGACCTACTTACGTCACGTGACCTACTTAGGCTCAGCCAATCAGAAGCCGGCATTCTGGTAACTAGGGTAACGTGACCTACTTAGGTTTTGTTTGTAAACAACACCACGTGGCTCTCTTGTTTGTAAACAACACCGCGTGACACGTGACTGTTTGTAGACAAACAATTCGACTTAGTCTGACATTTTCAGCTGTCGCATGCTGACCTGCTGCTATCATAAGAGAAACAAAAGCCCTAATCACGCTTTTCAGCTGGATCCTTCCACTCACCAGACATGGATCCAGATGGGAGGGTGGTTTAAAATTAATCCGTGTACCGACTGTCATACAATAGTGTAATTAGTTGAACACGTGTTACCTGTATAAAGGATTAGCAGGTCATGGGCTTAGAGTGTGTATAGAAAAACAACTACAGGTAGCGTGAACAAAGCGACCCCCTCCCTTTCTGTCACTCTGTCTGTGACTAGAGGGCGCGCGTGTGGTAAGCGGCTTAAATCTAAAGAAAAAAAATCACCCTCTCCTGTCGTCAGCAGTCAGCTGGCCGGCGGCTGGAAAATGCGATTAGAGGGATGATGAGCGCGGTTTTTTATATTCAATATATTAGAAGTGTGCTTTGTTGCTTATATAGTTCATTATGCGTTTAAAATGTTCGCGAGTATCGTAGAAATGTACAAAAATCCTATTGTGGCGCCATCTGACGAAAAGAGCGGAGAACTATACTAGGGTATGGCGAGCTAGACTAGAGCATGTAATCACCAGGCGGCAGAGTGGTCAAAAGACAATCTCGTAGTAGTAGGTCTACTTGGATCTTGAGTAGCCACCCTTGTGGTTGCAATTACCTAGACTAGTTGACCCTGCCAGCCTGGTCAAGTGAAATTAGTAAGGAGACCGCACATTAACGCGCTCCACAGTCTTTAGACAGTTAAGACTATAGTACCGTAGATTCTACTGTGTACTCACACTAACTATTTACAGTGCTACATATTCATACCCGTGTTCTAAGTGTTTTTTTAGAAAAAAGCGATCTACTCACTCATTTTTTTTTAGACAAACTCCTATTAGCAGGTAACCCCTGTATAAACCATACTGCAAAGATCTGCTACTTCGAGCGTCTGCCTCGTGACTGATAGTGTACAACAAGACGAAGTGGGCAGAGGTGAAGTACTGTTCCAAGAAAAATTGAGGCTCTTTATATAGCTGAGAGAGCGGCTAATCCGGATGTTCTAAGCTTGTTTTCACCTAGAGCCCCACCCTCTTCCAAAGAGGAATCAAATTGCTTTTCACCTGGACCCTTCCACCCCTCATCCATCAGCATGAAAAGAGGGATAACAAGTGTAACGTGCGCTACATGTATATGGGATTATAGCTGGTGAAGAGATAAAGCCAGGTCAACTGTGTATACAAAGACTACAGGAGGTGATTAACGACAGGTGTGACGCGCCAGCCCGTGGACGGATTATCTTCTAAGCTGACGCTTATTCAACTAGCCAGCTGCCGTCCACTCCACTCACCACGGCAAGAGGAGGTGCTTTTGTTTTACACTTAAGTCGCTTACCACATGTACTCGTCTCTACCTCACAGACAGACACCCTCTCGCTTGCTTCACGACCCCTGTAGCTTTTTTTGTATACACACTCTAATCTCATAAACCCCTGATCCGTTATACAGGTAACGGGTATTCTCTTTTAAATAGCTGCCAGTCAGCCTGCGGCAGCTGAAAACGACGGTAAGTAGCTTAGCTCTAGAAGCAAGAAGGCGTATATAAGGAGGCTGACACGTGTATAGGCGCCTTATATGTCGGCAGGGGGTAAATACTAGTGAAAAAGGAAGGCAGGTGTGCAGCTGACACTAGTGTCAGCTGCTGCTTGTGCTGCTCGTGCAGCGGCTATTTGTAAACTAATTAATACGACTTCCTCATTAAATTTGTCATCTACAACTGTTTCAATCTTAAGGCTTTTTTTTTGAGTTTATTCTTTTTTCAAATTTGGTCCCACCTCAAAAGAGGAATAGGACTCTGTAACAATGTAGCTCTCTTGATCAATTAACAGCCCCATTTTTCTTAGATGTCATCTGACAGCTTCTTGCTAGGCCAGGATATTGTTAAATAAACAACTTGGAAAGCTAATTACAGTTTTCTGGGCTTGAAATATGAGTATCTTGACTGTAACAGCAGCCTTTTTACCGTATAGTCCTTCAACGGACTCTTGCTGGCCAGACTTTCAAGCAAGTTTGCCAAAGTCCAGCCTGTTATTGAATGTCCAGCCTAGCCTGACCCTCAGTAGAATGGTCCTTGACCCATCTATTATAGTCCAGCAGTGCCTGACCCTTGTATGAGAGTAGTATTGGCGACATTGGCTGACTCTGATATTTACCTGTGTGTACGGGGGGAGGAGAGGGTTCACAGCCACAGCTCTCTTAAGGCAAAGCTTGCGCTTATAGAGCACTACTAGTGGGGGTTTGAATGAGGAGTCTATGGCGTTTGTCTTAAAAAAAAATAGCCATGGCACATGTCGATGTCGCTTAATTATGCTCATATCTCATGTCGATTTTAAGAATTGCTCATGTCACCTGTCACTATGTTTTTCAAGCTTCATGTCAAATGTCACTAGGCCTCATGTCGAATGTCGATTCTAAGAAACAGACATGTCGCCATCTCGAATTTAGTGGTCCACACCGCCGCTGCTGCTGCTGCTGCTGCTGCTGCTGCTGCTGATTTGCTGTTGCTGATGCTGTTGGTGCTGCTGCTTGTGCTGCTCGTGCAGCTGCTGCAGCTGCTGACAGCTGCTGCTGCTTGTGCTGCTCGTGCAGCTGCTGCAGTTGCTGACGATGTCACGGATGCTGTTGACAGATGCTGCTGCTTGTGCTGCTCGTGCAGCTGCTGCTGCTGCTGACGATGTCACGGATGCTGCTGACAGATGCTGCTGCTTGTGCTGCACGAGACTGAGTAGCTGCTATTACTAATGCTACTAATACTAGTATGAGAAAATACATTTAGTCAGTTGATTAAATCAAGGAGGTTTTCTGACTTCAGTGGATCGTTTAGCCATCGGCCACGGGCAAAACTTGAAACCATTTTATACATGGGACAATTGGCAGAGTCGAAACATGTTGGTACGATGGGATCGATCATGTTCATCATCAGTTCAGGCAAAGGAAGTGTGTCGACAGCACGCGAAAACTTCATGTCTGGATGTTTCAACACAAGGCCTTTTATCACACTCACACAGCTGCTTTGAAGAGTGAATCCTTGACCAAACTTGAGCTTTTCCAACACAGCTTTGGCCTCTTTCTGTGCAGTAAGGGATCTCTCTTTTGGGTTCATCTCAGTGCTGTCTAGCATGTCCTCAAAGTCTTTAACATAATGTTCCAACGGGCTACAAATGATGTACTCCAGATCATCGTCCGTATATGTCGTCTCCTCGCACCATATTGTGTCTTCTCCTGTTTCGAATTCCGTCATTTTCTGAACAATCTCCTCGTGAGTGCCTTGCATATATCGAAGCTCCTTCAAAGACCTGATAACTTCTATGGCGAAGACTGAACAAATACCTGAAGGAATTTCACCACAGTCAGGCCAAGTATACGGAGCTAAGAAAAATAGCTCCAACAAAATCTTCTCCCTCTGTCCAAATGAAACTACTTCCGTTCCGATGAAGTTGAAGCATGCTTCTATCCATTGCTCCTTGGTGACGTCCTTCCAATGTTTCTTTACCTCACATGCATCATAGGGCACTGTTTCTCTTCCTGCTTCAAGTGGAAGTTGCTTTTTCTTTCTTGGACTCATTTGGAGAGAGTTTCGATGCTCTGTAGCGTCAACACTTCGATAAGAAAAGTAGCTGAAAATAGCAGAACTAACCATCATAACATTCTGAGCGAGCGTAGAGTGGACGATGCTACGATGATGAAGGGCGGGTCGAGAAAGTGTGATGAGTGAGAGCGTCGTTTCACTCCTTATGTACCCTGTCCTAGATAATCCTCTTAAACGGCTGAAAAGACTCTCTCAGTACAGAGTCTCTACTCAATTTAGAGATCTGTTTTCACATGCTACCTGACTACTGCAGGTGGGTTTAGACTTAAGCAGCTTAGTGCACACACGTGTCTGTTAGAAAGCTACCTGCACACCTGCCTTCCTTTTTCACTAGTATTTACCCCCTGCCGACTTATAAGGCGCCTATACACGTGTCAGCCTCCTTATATACGCCTTCTTGCTTCTAGAGCTAAGCTACTTACCGTCGTTTTCAGCTGCCGCAGGCTGACTGGCAGCTATTTAAAAGAGAATACCCGTTACCTGTATAACGGATCAGGGGGTTATGAGATTAGAGTGTGTATACAAAAAAAGCTACAGGGGTCGTGAAGCAAGCGAGAGGGTGTCTGTCTGTGAGGTAGAGACGAGTACATGTGGTAAGCGACTTAAGTGTAAAACAAAAGCACCTCCTCTTGCCGTGGTGAGTGGAGCGGACGGCAGCTGGCTAGTTGAATAAGCGTCAGCTTAGAAGATAATCCGTCCACGGGCTGGCGCGTCACACCTGTCGTTAATCACCTCCTGTAGTCTTTGTATACACAGTTGACCTGGCTTTATCTCTTCACCAGCTATAATCCCATATACATGTAGCGCACGTTACACTTGTTATCCCTCTTTTCATGCTGATGGATGAGGGGTGGAAGGGTCCAGGTGAAAAGCAATTTGATTCCTCTCTGGAAGAGGGTGGGGCTCTAGGTGAAAACAAGCTTAGAACATCCGGATTAGCCGCTCTCTCAGCTATATAAAGAGCCTCAATTTTTCTTGGAACAGTACTTCACCTCTGCCCACTTCGTCTTGTTGTACACTATCAGTCACGAGGCAGACGCTCGAAGTAGCAGATCTTTGCAGTATGGTTTATACAGGGGTTACCTGCTAATAGGAGTTTGTCTAAAAAAGAAATGGGTGAGTAGATCGCTTTTTTCTAAAAAAACACTTAGAACACGGGTATGAATATGTAGCACTGTAAATAGTTAGTGTGAGTACACAGTAGAATCTACGGTACTATAGTCTTAACTGTCTAAAGACTGTGGAGCGCGTTAATGTGCGGTCTCCTTACTAATTTCACTTGACCAGGCTGGCAGGGTCAACTAGTCTAGGTAATTGCAACCACAAGGGTGGCTACTCAAGATCCAAGTAGACCTACTACTACGAGATTGTCTTTTGACCACTCTGCCGCCTGGTGATTACATGCTCTAGTCTAGCTCGCCATACCCTAGTATAGTTCTCCGCTCTTTTCGTCAGATGGCGCCACAATAGGATTTTTGTACATTTCTACGATACTCGCGAACATTTTAAACGCATAATGAACTATATAAGCAACAAAGCACACTTCTAATATATTGAATATAAAAAACCGCGCTCATCATCCCTCTAATCGCATTTTCCAGCCGCCGGCCAGCTGACTGCTGACGACAGGAGAGGGTGATTTTTTTTCTTTAGATTTAAGCCGCTTACCACACGCGCGCCCTCTAGTCACAGACAGAGTGACAGAAAGGGAGGGGGTCGCTTTGTTCACGCTACCTGTAGTTGTTTTTCTATACACACTCTAAGCCCATGACCTGCTAATCCTTTATACAGGTAACACGTGTTCAACTAATTACACTATTGTATGACAGTCGGTACACAGATTAATTTTAAACCACCCTCCCATCTGGATCCATGTCTGGTGAGTGGAAGGATCCAGCTGAAAAGCATGATTAGGGCTTTTGTTTTTCTTATGATAGCAGCAGGTCAGCATGCGACAGCTGAAAATGTCAGACTAAGTCGAATTGTTTGTTTACAAACAGTCACGTGTCACGCGGTGTTGTTTACAAACAAGAGAGCCACGTGGTGTTGTTTACAAACAAACCCTAAGTAGGTCACGTTACCCTAGTTACCAGAATGCCGGCTTCTGATTGGCTGAGCCTAAGTAGGTCACGTGACGTAAGTAGGTCACGTTACCATGGTTACCAGAATGCCAGCCTCTGATTGGCTGAGAGCTTCTAAGTAGGTCAGTAGGTTACCCAGAATGCACCACTAATCCCCTAAGTAGGTCACTTCCGGTCACGTGACCAAATGGAGGCCTCTGATTGGCTGCAGGGTTACCCAGAATGCACCACTAATCCCCTAAGTAGGTCACTTCCGGTCACGTGACCAAATGGAGGCCTCTGATTGGCTGCAGGTCGATTGAGTAATAAACAGTACTTAACTATAGTCCCGTTCCGATACATACTATACTACTATCTCTTGGATGCTCCAGCATGCTAACATTGCCCAATCCCTAATGTAGAGAGTGGACGTGGCTACCCAGTTATTGTATTACCAACATATGTGAGGAATACTGATGTAAAGGTCAGATTTGGAAATGTTTTATTATAAGATTCTATGAGTTTGATTACTGCAATACAATATATATCTATTCTCTTTTATGAGTTTGGTTAAAGCAATTAGGAATAACGTTCTGGATCCATGACTTCTGAGAGGAATATGTGATATAATATTTATCATCTCATTTCAGGTAAGTATGGACATCTGGCACCAGGCGTTATGTGATGTGTAACGGTAGGTCCATAGTGTTATAACATCCATATACTTCATCAGGACAAATGTAAGCTATTTGAATGAAAACCATTCAGGTAGAATGTAAATGAGGTATAGAAATGAAACACACTTCCTTTGTTTTAATTTAGAAATAGATGTGGCGACTTCCTAGTATTAATAAATACAAAGGCAGGGGAAGCTTGTGCTTTCAACCAATGATATCTGGATTAAATACACATTTCTAAAAAACAGAAAACATGTATAGGATACCTGCTACATCGGGTACTATAGTCTGGGCAGTTATCTAAGCTCTGGGTCTAGCCTTCACTTCAGCCATTGTAGGCGTGTCATTATAAAACTTATGAGATATCTGCATAGGTCCACACATCAGCAATGACACTTCCCTTGTCATGGCAGATATTAGCAGTCAACGCACTGTATCAGACTTAGTGTTACATTATTCAGAAGCTGTCTGGCACAACATCATGTCATGATAATGTGCACGGTAGTTCTTCATTGAGACTAATTATGGTGTGGGAGGCGGGTAAAATCAACAAGACAAGAGCTTTTTTTAACCCTTGTGAAGGGGACAAGGCAGCTGACACAGCCAGGCCCAGTCTGGGGCCCTGATTATCTTGGCGAGATGTTAGAGGAAAACGCTGCAGTGACAAAACAAAGGAGTGTTCACTTATTAATTACAGGGGTGGTGGTGAGATTTTGCATTGAGCTGAATTCTTTTGGTACCCCTCTTGAACTATAGTAACCCATGGGCCTTTCTGCTAAAAGTGGCATAATCTCTTACCCCCCCCCCCCCTTTAGAGGGGTTAGAATCTTGAATATAGAGGGTCTACTCAGGCACTGTCTGTGGTCGTGCTATTGTATCTCACTGCTCCCCCCACAGCCTACACACACAGAAAAGTGAGAGTCATTGTCGCTAAAAATACCCTCACCTGAGGGTCAAGCACTGCCTGACCCTCAGGTGAGGGTAGTTTTAGCGACAATGACTCTCACTTTTCTGAGGGTGTACACGGCCTCAGCCAGTATCTATCCCAGCCCATGGCTCGGCACTGGGCTGCAGCCCACCACCTGGGTCTCGCTTTTAAGTGGCTCCTCCTGTACCACTCACACAGTACAGGCAGACCCTTCTACATCTATGTTGCCGTCTGACCCTGGGTTAACAGTTTAGCCCTTTAACCCTTTAAGGACGGCTAAATGCATTAATGCATCATGCCCTTGGTCAACATGATACATGAATGCAGCCCTTGCAAGCAATCCGCCAGTGCTGCATTTAATGATCATGTCAATCGTACAGAGTTAAGATTTACACTCTCGAACGGTTGGCATGATGCTCTGATGCAGGCGGGACTAATGTGATCTTTTTCTATACATCCCGTCTTTCTCATACAGCTCTACTGCTGTATAGAGGCCTACCACTCTGCACGAGTCTACCACTCTGCGTCATCATCATGCTTTGGTACACCCTGATGAGCAACTCACCAGTGCTGCATTTGGCTGAGTCCATTTAGATTTGACATAATAGGCAGATCTTCCCGGGTGACCATCTCAGATTCCATCCTCACTTGGTGGGATGATAGCCCAATGTCTCCTGAGTGTCATCTGTAAATATGGACTCCAAATTATGAACGTTTTACGAATGGCGCCTAGTTAAGTGAAAGGAGGATGGGCTCATCAATAGCAGTTCTCAAGGCTCATACATGCAAGAGTTGGTTGGAATAGTTGTTTTTCTCCTAGTTGACAGAGTTTTCATATTAGAAATGTCTGAAAATGGACCAGCCTTAAGAACTGCTTTTGAAGAGCCCACCCCCCCTTTACTTAACGAGGCGCCATTCATAAACCGCTCATAATATGGAGTCCATATTTACAGATGACACTCAAGACTTATTGGGCTATCATCCTACCAGGTGTAGGTGTATACCTAGACCTATACAATGAAATCTGTGATGGTCACCCGGGAGCTGTTAGTCTAAATGGACTCAGCCATTCATGAATCACACAGACCTTACATTAGTCAAACCCTTTCCATTGGTTGGTATGACGCACCAAAGCATTGCCTCTGGGTCAATTACACGATGCATAAATTGCCTATTCATTGTTTCTTAATTTAGTGATCTCTTTCCATGTTTTTCTAAATAATTATTTTACTTTCTTTCCTATATCCCCTCTTCTTCTTTTTTTTGGCTCCAGGATCACTGCACCGACTAAAGAATATTTGCCACAACTTAGGTATATGGTGTATGGTAATGTTATCATCTTTTAATGTGCAGATGCAGTTTATGTAAGCAGTCGTGGGTGGAGAGGCCAACGTAATAATCATGCAGATAGTTTTTCCTTGTTCTTGACAACTGTGCCTGTTGTTATGAAAATCATTGCAGATCCTAACTTATTTTCAGGTTAGAGATGCGCATGCAAGCAACTGAATACAATCACTATCATCACCCAAGTCTCACCTGAGTGTACCTTAGCCCTGGCCTTGATATCTACTTATATTTGTTTATATGTGGGGCATATAATTTGAAAAGGTTTTCTGCATTGGTCTTGAAATATATGCCTAAAAGGAGGTTTTGAAATATTAAACTGCCTATAAAAATATAGCTATAAAAGCGACATGTACTAGTGTGGAGTTCAAGAGGGTATTCCAGGGTACAAAGAGGCTATTAGTACTGATAAAGGCCTTACAGAGAGTAACCTGTTGATGAGGCCTCACATATACAATTACCTCCAAGTACAGGCTTTAACAGAGCCCTCTAGTAGAGATGGTCTGCAGGGAGTTTGTAGTATTAGGGTAAAGGCCTGACACTCGTGTGCACGGTCATCTGGCCACCTAAGCTTAGACCATGTCAAAACTAGAGCAATCTACTGAGTTGAAATTACACTACAGGTCTGAAGGTAAGGCCGTTCCAGATAATATCATTGTTTGTCATCACTTGGCCATGACTACCTACTCCCTGCCGAATATCTCTACCAGAAATCTCTGTTTAGGCCTATGCCTCAAAAACACACATATAACATCTAAGCCGCCTCAAAGACAGATCAACATGCTGATCAGGCCACACGCATATATCTATAAGGCATACGGATAACATGAAAGCTGCAATCATCTTTGAGTATAGATCCAGTGGACTGAGGCATGTGAATTATCCATGGGAGCATTGTTTGGCCCCTAAAGACACACAACTTCGATAATGTGCAGTGCTTTGTAAGCCTCTTCATGCTTCTCGGACACAAGCAATGCCCTCAAAGATAATTCATGTGCGTCAAGGGGAAATACAGCTTTCATATAAATATGTATATATATATATATATACATATGAGCTTCAGCTAAATTCATTAGTCTGGCGTCCGAATGATGTTGATCCTTCGGCAAGACCTTCATCTCTACTAATACATGCACGATGTAAGGAGATATCTCATTCATCAACATCATGCACCCAGTGGTCATGTGATCTGGGTGCTCTGTACCCGCAAATCAAGGTAAGGCAGACATATGATATATGTATATGTACACTGAAAGTCCATAGATGAAAGGGTCAGTCAGTGCAGACTATCCTAGGTTTGTCATATGTGTGTTAGTCACAATGGCAAAAATATTATTTTGGACTATGTTACCTGAACATGACTACTCTTTTCGGGCCCAAGCGACCTTACAAACCAGGTCACACTATGTAGGAACAAATCGGCACGTCTATTATTATTGGATTGCAACTTTTGTCATCCTCTTCCTCCAATCATGAGGTATGAGTAATCCTGAATTGCAACGTCAAATGCAATTAGGGTTATGAATCCTCTGTCTAAATCAAATAACCTGCCATTAAATCAAATATTTTCAACATAATTGAATGCAATTACTTAAAAACAAATTGTATTAACCAAATCTGTTTTGACCCATCTCATCCTCCCTGAGCATGGGCCATGAGAAAGAATTGTCTTTGTTGATGTAGTTAACATCTTTTAACTTCAAATAAAAAGTAGTCTTTAGGTGCACAGAGTCAGGGATGCCACCAAAAGTACTCAGAAATGGGTACATTGCTAAAGACCCTTTCAAAAGACAACGCTGGAGGCAGAGTCTTGCCCTGTTGGACTTGCACCTTGTAGGGAGAATTGAGCACTCCAAAAATATCCCCAAACTTAGTGCATGACCTCAAAGGATCTGATACCTCCCCTCCCCCCAAAAAAGGCATGTAGTGCTACAAATCACATTTGCATCGAAATTGCATTTCATCCTCACTGCTGTTTACTGTGCCCTAGCAACACTCTTGTACCATGCTTGTCCAAATTCTATTCCGGGCAAATGCAAAAGAATCACCTGGATGGACAATTGGCCCTTGTTCATGCACATCTGAGCCAATCATTTTTAAGAACATTTTAATCTTGTGTGCGCAGCTAAAGAAACTTTCTTTTCTCTATTAACATCAGACACAGGCAAACTTTTATTTGTAATAATTCTGTGTACTTAAAAGTTACTTTTATGATGAAATGAATTAGCACCACCTTTAAGAAAATCCTGTTCCATTGATCACGAACACTTTTTAAAATTGAAAAAGGATCTCATCTTTCAAACTAATATTCTCTTTTCATTTGGTTTGTAAGTGGAGAGTCATTCATAGGCTAGATAAAACCTAATCCCTGCAGAATAAGTTTGTATTCAGTTTCCTTCTGATATCACTGAAGCCCTGATGTAAGACAACCTACCGGTAACATAAACTTGAACCACACTGTAAAAACAATGTCGTCAAAATGACGTTGAATCACCGGTAACTTTTGGGACACAACTTTCACTGTTTTTTTAACGGTGACGGTCACCTTTGATTTTACGCAGAACACTTTTCATTTTACGTAGAATCACAGTTAATTTTACGTTGAATCACCGTTAATTTTATGTAGAATCACCATTTATAGATTCAGAGTATTCAAATATACAGAGAATATTTGATAAACCTCGCAGGCAGTCTGATTATGATGACTTTAGCTACTGTAGTATACATCTAAAAACTTATGGGTAAGCCATACTTTGACTTTGTCCTTATCCTATACGCTACACTGGCGTTTTGACATGCATACTAGCCCTGGCCTATACAAGAGGTTTTACTCTATAGGATTGATACAAGGCAGAGTTCCCAGAGGTGAGGATATATGCATAGTATGTTACCACAAACTAGGTGTATAGATCCAGACAGCTACTTTCTTCTGGATATTATCAAGTGATCATGTTATTTTGTCGAACCTATCACAAGATTGAATTGTTAAATTGTCAAGCATATAGATTAATTGAAAATTGCCATTAGTTCAACATGTATACTCCACTTCAAGGGCTCACACTCTCCAGAAAAATCTTTTTACAAACCAGGCCACCTATCTATGGCAAGATCCACCATAAGTGGCTTCCTCTGGGATTTGATATTAGAGGCTGAATTAACGTTGAATCATTGTAATCCAAACCAGGTTAGTATTTAACAAGGATCCAGTGTAAAATGGCTGATATTTACGATGCTTCATTGTATTCCAAATAGCGGTGAATCAGCATTAAACTTTACAGAGTGAATCTGTTGAAAGTACATCTATTTTTTACAGTGCAGCATTGATATAATGATTGATAACCGTAGATCAATCACTTTTCAAAATCAATTCAACAGTGAACTGAATTTTGTGCCTACTTGGATTAAGGCAGTACTGAACAGCCCATCAAGGTTTTCTGTGGACCAATCAATACATTTTGATTACACAAAAGGGTTAGCTTGAGACCTGGAAAGGTTGTGAAAGCAACTCCAGTAGTATTAGGTGCACTGCAAAACGATGTCTTTAAGCCTAATGTCAGTTTGAGAGAAAAAAATTGCCTCATAGTAAAAGTGTTTGAAGTACGTTTTTACTATAATCCTATAGTTTAAAACCTTGGCTATAATCTAACTAGCCGCATTTGGGGGTAGAAATTCGGCTTATAGCAAAAAAATAACATCAAGAAAAATTCCACTTATAACTGAGGGTTTACGATAGTGATGAACAGACATCCCCTGTACAGTGTGCACAGTCTGAGGTACAAGGATGAGGACCAACAAATGATGATGGAAGGAGATAAGGCTGTGTCTCACGAACTTGGGCCAATGTGTTTGTCTATGATCGGGTGGCATCTATGATCAGGTGCCATCTATGACCGGTTGCGGTCTATGACCGGCTACCTAAAAAAGTTGTTTGGAGGAATAAGATTTCTTTTTTTTTTTACAATTTTTGTAAGGTTCTACAAAGCTCTACATTAATGTGTACTGTTCTATAGTAAAAGATGCACTATATGCTGCACTATATTTGCCTTTTCCTTGATAGCCGGTCAAAGATGCCACCCAGTCATAGACGCCACCCGGTCATAGAAGCCACCCAGTCATAGACAAAAACATCGGCCCAACTTCCTGAGACACAGGCATAAGTACATGCTAGACAGCACTTACAACATGAACAGCATTTTTATACGGATGCTACCAACTTTTGTCATTACTGCAGAAATGTATTTATTCAAGCTTATCTAAGTTCTCTTATCTATGCTTTCGTAGCAATCCTTATTCAGCCTAGAAGCTAGCTGCATTATTTACTTAAAAACATGGTGCACAATTCAATATTGCTATTCATGGCTGCTAAGTGGCCACTTACCATTGATCTCACCAGATGCCAATTTCTATTCTAGATTTGGCGAGGAGCAGCTTTTTTAACAATTTGGTGTCGACAATCAACCTTGAATAAAGAATCCCACTAGTAAGCTACTTCTCAGGGAGAGTAATGGCCCCATTGTGTCAGCATTAGATATGACTGCAGTGCTGACAAACTACTTGTGGTGCAGTATGCACACATCATGCCAACTACAGTGCATACTGCTATTCTGCCAAATATATACTCAGGGTTGCATGGACAATAAGGTCCTAATACATTTGGCATAAGCTCCTTTAATTTACCTCGCATGTCAGAGCATATATATATTCAGCATCTCCTTTTTTGAGAGAAGGGACATCATATTTTATTACCAGAAAAGGAATTAGTCTCCAGACATGATCATCTTTATGGTTAGTAGAAAACACACTGGAGGTCATGACTGATCGCTCCCAGAGGATCAGTGGTTCTGCATGCCCTGTATGCACAGATATTTAGCCTGGACCTGGTCTATGCAAATGTATCCTACCGTATCCCGATGTGAACTAGCCATTACCTAAACTGTTCCGAGCTATTTATTGCTTGCTGCCTGAAATTGTGTATGTCCGTGTGTTTTCTGTGTACTGAATCAGCAAGGGATCGGTATCTGTGCTGGCTATGAGCCAATGTATACTTGATGAAATGTGTTGCTATTTTATTGGCTTGATTTGAGAGATGTGGTGTATTTCTGCGGAATTTTGTCCAATAAAAATATTATCAAACTCAAACTCAAACTTTGATGGGAATGTAGGTTATTAGATACTCTGCAGGACTGTCCCTTTCTGTCACCATGCAGGGGGAACGTGTTATAAAGCAATGTAGGAAGTACTCTGTAGGAGAAAGAGATACATTCATTAATCTAAAGAGCAAGGTGTATTGGCCACGAGACGTGATCAACTGGATGCTTAGTAGAAGGAGCACTGGAGATCGTGACTGATCACTCCCGTAGGATTAGCTCCCTTTGATGGTAATGTAGGTTATTAGATACTCGGCAGGAGTGCTTCTTTCTGTTACAATGCAGGGGGGAACGTCCTGTGAAGCAAGCTAAAAGGTATATGCCACTACTGAACAAATTATGCTCTCATTCTGACCCTTTGTGAGTCAATAAACCATGTATGGTTGGCATGATGCCAAAGTGAACACTGCATTATATATATCTTACTCTCAAATTTAGACTGAGAAGACTTTTCTCTCAAAACACAACATAATGGATTAGGCAGCCTAAAATAGCCATAATGATCCCTGCTTAAACATTGCATGATGGGATATTGTTCTCCACTGGAATAGAGTCTAAATTACAGATAATTATTGTGGCTCTTTTTATATCTGATACAATGAGATGATGGCTGGTTAGCATGATTTAAAAAAAAGGGCATGGCTTTATCCATCATCTATTGTTGTTGATTATTTTCCCAAACATAGCTTACCTATAGTTGTGTGGGCATGCCATGAAACAGTCAGATTCAGATGTTGCAGATGTGTCTTAAATTTTCACTTAAGCTTTTTGATAAATATACATACTGTAAAAGTAGATATTTTCGCGATTTTTGCGATTTTTAAAAATCGTAAAAATATGTACAGAACGAAAATTTATACAATATAGTCATACTACTACAATTTTCCAAAAATAGTAGGACTGAATAGCCCCCCCCCCCCCCCCCCGCAGGGCTATTCAGTCCTATCCATTGTGGGCGAAATAGCAACAGATTGGTGCTTAACACTATTGAATCATGAATTGATAACTACTACTGAGGCTAAGTATTGTATTTCTTTGAAGAAGATGGAAGGACCCGAAAGTAATTTGAAGTTGGGAGCGCGGCAAATATAATTTGAATGTGCTGTTATCTTTGGCTGTCTTCTTAATTTAGAAATTGCTGTTGATTGCAGTGTCCATACTGATCTGCCATCAAAATGAAGTCATATCGAACTATTGCACTCAAAAATTACAGTAAAATCACTTCCATGTTGAGGTGCATCCTGAGGTTATTGCACTGTGGAGAAAATGAGAATAGTTAACTTTCCTGGAAACTTTGACAATGCTACATAGATTGATGGAAATCTGAAGCTAGATGGTTGATGTAATTATACAACGGGATCGCAGCATTGAGCACTAACACTTTACGAAGATTAATTTGGATACATCCAGCTTTAAAGAATATTAGTTTTGAACATGAGCAAGGCACAACAGTAAACTGAAACTTAGCGGTCCCCTCAGTTAATATTCAGCTCCTGTTCGCTATCACCCTACTTCAACTGCCATTAAAGCTGAGTCATTGCACACTGTCAAATGCTCTAATACTTCATTACATCAGTGACTTATAGATAATACAGAATGTGACAGCAGTTCATATGTTATTTAACACTGCTAATAATTTTCCATCTTCTTGATGTCCTACATGAAGCGTGATGTGATGCGCAGCGGTAGGTCTAAAATGTCCATAATGGTAAATGATCCATTTCGATTAAAACCTTGTCAGAAACAATCTGGAAAGTATCTGCTTTGTTGATGGAGATGAGTTCATCACTATCGGACAAGACATTTCTCTTTTTTCCCTTTTCTAGAACGTTCTTCTCAGTGACCTGGTTTGTGGCTGTGATTACCTGGATCATTTCTGGGCAGTGCTAAATACATGTATATCACATAGGTAATGACAGTGACATGACAGCGCTACTGAAGGCTTTCTCTGGTGTCATCATGGGTGCCTTTTAATAACTAGGCTGCTCCCATGACTAGGGTCGGTGACTCAGATTCCTATCATGGCTCTGAAATGCTGCTTTACTAATGGGCTAAGACAAGACTGTGTGTGAGCACATGCAGGGTTGAAGGAAGAAAATAGTTTTTAAAATTGGGATGGGCTTTGCATAAAGATTTGTAAAATGAAGGTCTCTTTTCCTTGTACTATAGCAATTTATAAACGTTCCTGGAATGGAATAATATTTTACTGTACCATATTAAACAAATCACATTTCAGCCATTTGATATGATGGAAAGTTGGACTTACATATTCTCAATGGCATTATTATTCTCGTTCTTAAATAACACCCCCCCCCCCCCCACCATCTTCATGTAATAAAGAACTGTAACCCCCGTGGAAATGCCTGCTCTGAGATAAAATGAGCCAGCTTTGAATTGAACTGAAAAGGTTCACCTCAAATTAAGCCCTTGGGGAAGTGAAAGCACTACTCAGAGGTTTCTTTTGGGAGAGAAAAGGTATTTTGATCCCCATTGATAGCTTGGCCTTATTGATAAGGCGGTTCCAATAAGATGCTGAAGAGAAGATGAAAGTGAGAAGAAAATTAGGAAATAACAGGTACCCAAAATGAAACCAGCAATTATCAAACCAACCTTCAAGGTGTTTTCAATTTTGCCAATCTCAAGGAAAGATTTCACTCCCCCTGTGCAAATGACCACAGAGATGATACTCCAGCGGGGTCGAACAGAAAACACGTTTAGTAGAACTTAGAACTTCAACCCATGAACCAGATCTTTTAAGTTTTTGATGTCAGAAAAATGAGCATGGATTATATCAGAAAACGTGGATATTGGAAACAATGGATGGACTTTAACAATAGCCCACTCATTCCCACCTAAAGAGTATCACTCAGCCAAAGATGTATCCTGGTAAAACAAATGTCATGGTGAATTGAAAATACATTTTCTGCTCCTAAACAGAGGGATGCTGTCTCTTACCATGATGCATAATATATGAGCCTTTCCGAAAGGATTGAAAGTAAAAAGACCTTGATCATATCTAAGGTTCTGTTGCATAATTCAACGCTTGCACACAAAATACTTTGAAGCGAAAAATATTCTATTGATGATGTTTCAAAGCAGAAAACCAAATAATAGATGATCTTCTAATGTCATTGAAGAGCACAGACAATGTCATCTCAATAAACATTTTCATTCATCTCAGCTATCTTTCTGTGAAAGTATCTGACTGTATCAGACTTCACAAATCCAAAAGAAATTACTGTGCAGCTTGCAAGTTCAGTTTCATTGCCTGCTTTCCTTTGCAATAATTCTATTTCAAATTCTAAATGTACCTACTGGACAGCATGCTGATCCTACGGGCCTGATATAGGGGTGCATGAATGCATCATGTATCATCATTTTGATAGGGCATAGCAAATTAAAGTACAATATGTGTCCCATGTGTTATGTGTTAAGCCGGGGGTGTCCACAGAAGCAGCAATTTATAACATTTCATCAATATTCTATTTATGTCTATTGTATAGCACCCGTGTTCAGTCATCTGTTTGCGGCAGAAATGAATTCATCTGTGTGTGACATTCATCATGAAAGCAATAAAGCAGTATATCAACACTTATCCTTAAATGAGAGATTGGGAATCCCCTCTCACCCAGGACCCTCAAAAAAAGAAAAATTGCCGCTCTTGCTGTCATAATTTGAATGAGAGTTAGTCAGGTTATCAGTGATTACTATCAGACGGGTCAGAAATTACACTTCTGTGCTCTTTGTTTTTATTTGTGCCCTTAGTTAAATTGGTCTGGGAGCTGGGCAGAGCTGTGCGTAAAGCCTTGTCTATCAGGGACCAGGAACATACATTATCCAAATCCACTTAGAAGTCGGGGGATGTTGGATTTTAGGGATATAATAGCTTTCTATGTACTCTACTCACTAAGTAGGGGCGTTACATGGCGCTCTGTGTTGAATCCTTAAGGCCAAATAAAAAAAGATGTGTTTCAGGCAACCTAACTCTAGATTGTGGAGTTTTTTTTTGTTTTTTGTAAGCAACATTAAAAAAATAATTAGCACCTTTTTGGTCAGGAATAAAAAACTCTCATTGACCTTAGTGGTCTGAATGATAGTCTGCCTTCAGAAAATGACTTTGTAAGAATGTATCAACAATTTCTTCATTTCTAGTAAATTCTGATGGATGTGGGAGGGGGAGGGGGTGATAAAAGCCACAGGCTGACACATCATCCTTTATTATTATATGAATAAAAGTTCGCATCTCAACTTGGCTGATGAAGATGAAGATTCTGGCTACATGGCTGAATCATCAATGAAGATGATACCTTTGCACTGAAAACCTCAGGGTCGTCATTTTGACAATACTCAAGGTAGTCAAGGTGACGACCTTAGGTTGTCATTGTGACTACTATTCGGACTACTATTCAGAAAAAGTTGTCATAATGACTACCTTAGGTAGTCAAATTAATTGGGTAGTCAGGGTGACTATCTTAAGGTTGTTGTTTTAGGTATTGTAGATTTAATGACAACTTTCAAGTTCTAGGTTGTTCCAGTGACCAGTCGATGCGTATAGGACATTAAATATGCATGCCACAGACTTGCCACCTAGTGTTAATAACTGCATAACTTTTCCATTCCCAGCCATAAACTGGTGACAGGGAGCAGAGTGGTCTCTATAGCTTTGTGGCCATCATTCTCCCCCATTGGCAACTTATTTGTGATAAGTAATACTACTTAGTTCAATCAAGAGTACACCAATTATTTGAAAGGGATACTTCTTACTAAGAGGTTAACTAATTAGAGACTATATTCATATACCATTCTCTAGAGCACCTGCCACTATTCATTATGACAACCTAGGTCGTCATAATGACAAGGCTCCTGCCTCTAGGTTTCCAGTGTTGGAGCCATGCTAAAATGATTGTTATATTTTTTCCCAATATTGAGGTGCCAGTGATCCTGATTTGCAAACCAAAATGCACTTTGGGTTATCAGCCGTCTGTTTGAATTGGATGACTCAACATTGAATTTAACAGGATCAACAAAATCAAATGAAAAATAATCAACATCGAATTACCCAATACATTACTAATTAGTCTCATCCTCCTTATGCAGAGATCATTGACAAGATTAACTTCCCTACTTGATTTTCATCCTCACTGTTTCTCATCTCTCTTCAGGCTTTTTCTTCCAAGCTTTTGTAGCACACAGGTGCGATGATTGCAGAAAAACCTCATGTTGGGATGGGAAAGATCACTCAGATAGGGGCGCTCAGATAGACAATCCCTTGATCACATACATCGGTTTATTTGAAGAAATCTTCTTTTCTCTTTTCAACATGGGGCACAGGCAGACCCTCACTTGTGATAACTTAAAACACACTAAAACACTACAGCTACTAATGTGATGAAATGAACTTCTGTCACTTGAAACAAATAGAAGTCCTGCTGCATTTCACACTGACCCCTTTTTAAAATTGATAAAGTTTCCTCTTTTCATTTGTTACGTAAATTAAAAGTTGTTTATTGGCTGGATGAAATATCGCTTTATACATTATTTTCAAGTTGATTTTCTGACATCAGTGGGAACAAGGATACTCTGAAACAATGGACATCTGTGTTGTTCAGAGGGAGTTTTCACTTGTTGCCCTGCATAGGGAGATCTAATATTTAGCCCTGGAGAGTCTGTTCGTCAGAGCTACATTTATGTTTTATTGAAACAAAGGACACAGCATCACACTAAAGCACTATGCAACAGCCTATAGAGGGTGAACTTAACAAATGCAAAGGTTATGAAGGCAAGTCCAATAGTAATATGTGTAGTAGCAAACAGACATCCCCTGTCTGATCAGGTCCGGGAAATGGAGGAAAATCCTTCCCAGAGCTGTTATTTACACCAGTGTTAATTTTCACAAAGCATGAGGGGGGATCTTATCTTATTCACCATGGTGACACTGATGATGGCTCACTGCCTACAGGGTGAAGTGGAGGAACACAGAGGGAAAGTCTATAGAAATAGCTTACTTATATGTGATTTCATGGCAATCCCATGTATGATTCACTATTCCCCATGTATGATTCAAGAGCATACACTAATCTACCTTATGAAATATACATTTTAACAGCAAAGTGATAGAAAATTTAGCAAATGGGTTATAAAAACAAGTTGCTAATTTTAGCCCTGTAGTGTTTATATGCTACAAGGAAAACCGTTGCTAATTCTAGCCCTACAGTGTTTTCGCACCTACCTGCCTTGTAAAAATTAATACTGGTGTAAATAATGGCTCTGGGGAGGGTTTCCCTTCATTTCCCGGACCTGCTTATGGATGTTTGCCTCGTCAGTACAGTGTGCAAAGTCTGTGCTTTACCAGAGGATGTGGGGAGCGTACACAACCTACTTCTAATTCTAAAATTAGCTAAATTGACTCAACATTCATGAGATGAGGATTGACTAATGATGATGCAAAGAGAAAGATATATATACACTAGACAACGCTAGCAACATGAACGGCATAATTATATGGATCCTACCTATTCCTGCTGTAATGTGGCTTTTAAAGCTTATCTAAGGTTGTTTATCTATGTTTCCTTGTCTAGCCTAAATGCCAATTTAGGTAAATACATAGTACTAACTTTCGGTGATATTCTGGGCTCCTAAATGGCCGCTTACCAACAATCTGGTCAGATGCCAATTGCTATTCTAATGGTGATGAGTCCTGAGTAGCATTTTATAACTATTTAGTGTTGACAATTGAGTTTGAGTACATTGTAGTGTTGATGCAGAACTGGTAGGCTAGTGGCAGGTGCTGCATTGCTGCATCACGCTAACTTCTGAGAGTGTATCAACCCAAATATGTCAGCATTCTGATTGGCACTTGACTGCAAAAATGACAAGCTATTCCCTGGTGGGTCATGTATAATGCCAACCACGGCTCATATAATGTACTAGGAAACAACCCCCCCGTTGGTTTCATGGATATAATCAGATACTAAGCGTGGTGGAAACCACCGGATAACGCTCTGTGGCAAGCATGCGCAGGTTTCATATCCGTCTTGTCGACTGGGAATCGCCATATTGTTATAGACCTTAGAAGGAGACAGTCGCCAGCTTTATATTGGGAATTGCATTTTTTTATATTATATACTGATCTATTGTTATATACACCCGAACAACCCTATCAAAACAGGACCGACCCAAATTCTTTTGTGCAATTTTGTAAGAAATTTCTGTATTTTTACCCTTTTTTGGTCAGGTTTAGGGTCTTCTGACCAGCCGGCTAGTACTTTTATGTTGAAAAAAAAGTTGAAAAAAAATCCAAGCTATCGACCCTACATTTTCAGCCCATAATACCTGAAACAAACCTCTTTTTCCCCTCTTGTGAACATCACATATTAGAGTGCATATTCAGCATCTCCATGTGAAGAGGGTAAGGACATTTATTTCATTACCAGGAAAGGAATGGCCAACCAGACATGATCATCTGGATGATTAGCAGAAGGAGGACTTGAGGTCGTGACTGATTGCTCCCAGTGCATTAGCTCCCTTTGATGGTTATCTAGGTTATTAGATACTCGGCAGGAGTGCTTCTTTCTGTTTCCATGCAGGGGGGAAAGTACCATGGACAGGTGAACCAATAATCAATAATTATAACCTCTACTACATTGTAGGAGCATTGGATACTCTGCAAATGTCTGCAAATAAAGCGACTCAAATCTTATTCTGATGTGACGATTATTCTTGTTTTGGGTACGGAGACACTTCATCAGAGATATCAACAGAAAATTGGCTACAAAGATCATTGACAAAGTCCCCAACTTGAGTTTAGCCACTGACAAAGCTGCAACGCATGTTGGCTTTTGAGCTCTTTCTTGATTAGGATAGGCTCACTAGTTGGTGTATGCCTTCTTCTGCAGTTTACCTATGTATATTTGGCATAATACTTCAATGCAGCACTGGGAAGTTATATTCGAGGACAAGATACATACATCATGTTGACAAAAGGAGTAATGCATTATATCCTACTTTTAAATTGTGAATGAATAGGCCATTCTCACAAACGAAAGACCACAAAACTGTAAAAATGTGGTTGCCAATTTGTGGGTGTACAGCATTGTGCAGTTTCTTGTAGGTAAACAGTAGAATCTACTGTAAACCTACAGTAGATTCTACTGTAGATCTACCTCAGATTCTACTGTGTACCTACACTAACTATATACAAAATCAGCAGTACAAACCGCCAATAAAACAATGGTTAAAGGACCATTGCTCTCCATTGATTGCAAGTCTAATATGGACATAATCACTGTGACATCAGAAAGAATTAGACTGTTTGGCATGGTATGAAACAAAGGGTGTGGCTTTCTCTACCAGCTATTCTTGTTTGTGATATTTCGGAATGCAGTTGGATTGGTATATCATATGTCAATTTACAATTGAAGAGACATAAGCGATAAAGCTGTAGGGTGTACTCTGTTGAACACATTCAACCGTAAGTAGTGTAATGCTTTAAACATGGCAATAATCATGGGCCAGAAGTAATTGGATATGGATGTTACCTTTAGTTGTCCACTTAATGGATGACCAGCTGCAATTTCTATATTAAGCTACCATTAGAATAAAGTCAAATGATCGCAATTTTAAAAACGCTTTTAAGCATGCATTCTCAGGAGATTATTAAACTTTTTATGATGAAGACGTGTTCATTGGATGATGATGATTCGTTTAAAACCCATCACGTAGTATTGGGCAGGCATACAGTTCTGTTTTAGTTAAATTATTATAGAATTTATATAAACCGAGGAAACTCCAGATTGAATTGGAGTGACGTATGGGGCTAAGGATTAGAAGAGATGAATAGTGTTTTTTTGCCTTGAGTGCATTTATCACTCACTGTGAACCTATCATACAGCAAACTTTGTTAATCAGTTGATAAATCTACATCTGCAGCAATTTAATATCTAATATCCAATTACTTCAGCGACTTCCACTATATCATCATCTGAGCATGCAGCCATATGACGTTGCCCTGTGGAGATAAAAAGACAAGCTTGACACATCAATAATACAACTATCACATAGAAAATGTGACACTATAGTTTATGCTCTATTGTATATTAGCTATAAGGAAAGTAAGTTTTGATTATAAACATGACAGAACAGTAAGGTGAAACTTAGCTGTGCCCTCAGTCAAAATGCAGCTCATACTACGACTGCTTTCAAAGCAAAGTATCCTCAAACTTTTAATTGCAGCCATAATATCGAATTATATCATAGCCTTACCCTGAAATATCATTTGAGGTTGCCCTTTGAGGAATTTGACCTGCTGAAATAAAAAGGATAAAGTCCTAATTAGTGTTCAGGTGCATGAGAACAAGGATATGTGGATGTTCCTGCTGTACATCTGAAGGCAGCGAAAGGTAATACAGGTGCATGGACACCGGGGAGGGGGGGGGGAGACCTCCCCCCCCGACTTTTGACCAACCCTAAAAAAGGCCAAATCTAAAAGGTCAAGCCGAATATCCGTGTAGACAGCTCTCCTCCTTCCCATCTAACATAAATGCGCTATTTAAGTCAAAATAACGTCATAAACGAACACATTTTGTGTACAGGGTTAGCTGTTCTGGTATGTGCCACTTACTGACCTGATTTGAAGCAATGTTTACCTGATCCATGTCAGGGCAGTGCTATATTTATCACACACATAATGGCAGTGACATGACAGCGCTATTGTAGGCTTTCTCTGGTGTTATAATGGATGCCTTACAACTCCTGTGCTGTTCTGTTACTAAGGGTATGGTAGGTTACTCGGTGTAGATCACCATCATAGCTCTGTAATGCTGCTGCATTAACTCTTTAAGGACAGCATGACGCACCATGCAGTCCCGGCGAGTAACTCGCCAGTGCTACATTGGTGCACCATGCTGACTCTTTGGGAGTGTCTCAGACCCATAGGATCAGCATGATGCTTGTATGCGGCACTGGTGTGTAACCTACTATAGCTGCATTCATGCATCATGATGACCAAGGCATACATTATCCCATCCCCAAAAGGGTTAAGGCGTCAAATTATGTGTGCAAGGTAGTACGGTAAATTCCCGCGTATAACCTGCACCTCGCGTATAAACCGCAGCCCGACTTTGGGAGAATCATATAACCCGCAAAGGGGTCTGAAAATCGCCGTTTTAGTAATGTACTTTGCTAATGTAAACCCTCGTATTACCGCTTCTAGATTTTGAGGTTATTGTATAACCCACACGGGGGGTTTGGTTTATGTATAACCCGCGGGTTATACACTGGAATTTACGGTAGGAGGGAAATGAGATTTTGAAACATTTTTGTAAACCAGAGGTTTCATTCTTTGTATCATATTGACTTTATAGCCCATACTCCTAGGGAAAATAGCATTTTGCTTGAAAATACCAAGCAAATGGCATGACAGTTATCTTTAAAAGGCACGTAATGAGAAATAGTGAGTGAACTGTACATTGAGCTGAGAAAATATCACCACAAATTAAGCAACTCGAGAGGTCTTAATTACACCTGAGGTTTCCCTCCGGAAAGGGATATGCTTATTTGGTCAGAATACCATCCCCAGTTCTTTGAGTCCATGATGTCATCTAAGTAGTCACTCAGTATCACATAAATCCTAATGTCTGTGGTCATACAGCCATGTTCAATTTCAACCTGCCTGGGGGGAACCAACATATTGCCGACCCCTCCCGTGGGGGGAACCAACATTTTTTCGACCCACTGACACGAAAATCCACCAACCCCCTCTGTTGTTAAACCCTCCCTTGAAAGTTTTATTTTCCCCTGTCCATCATATATTAGCCTCCCATAGCTACTGTGTGATGGATATGAAATGAAGAGGGTTTACTTTACTATGTATTCCATCATGAAACCACTCCTTATTATATGGATTTTTACTCATGTATCAAAAGCTTAATGATGAAAATGCATTGTTATGAAAACAAAACCCATTAATTTTCCATTCTCTGTAACATGTGCTTGTTTATGTAGGTCTGAAAGACAAACATCATAATTCAGCTGGACTTCATCTTCATCAATCATTTTGTCACAAGTCCGTGGTGATAATTTCTCTCAAAAGATCTCTTAAGTACTACATCTAATTAGTTTTAACAGGGGACAGACCTTACAGCACGGATCCCACCCTCCCTGTTTTCCTAATAACAGTTGTTATGTAAAGCTCCCTTGGAGGAGAATGGAGTGTGCCCCTATGGACCTATTCCTCTCGCAGCCCTATTGACCTGACTGGGCTGGATCTTTTCTTGAATAATAACAAATTGTCAGTGGTTCATGAATTTAATTATCTTGGAGTCATTATTGATTTCGACCTTGCCTTTGTACCACAAGTCAAGAAAGTTAATAATTTAAGTTCTGCTAAGTATAGTCAACTCCGACATGTTAAAAAATATGCGCCAACTGCTGTAGCACTATCCATTTATAAACAAATTATTCTTCCTGTATTTGAATATGGGGATTTCTTGGTGGAAAGTGGCCCGGAATGGGCACCAAGAAGTCTTCAGGTTGTGCAGAATAACTGCTTGAGAATCTGTCATGGCGTACCTGATCCTAGGGATATGAGGACAGCAGATCTCCATGAAATATCAATGTTAGATAAACTTGAAAAAAGGAGAAAAAAGCATCTGCTATGCCACATCTACAAGTGGTCCAGGGATGTTAATAACATTGTCCCAGCTAGACGTAACCTGAGGAGTAGTACTAAATTGAAATTGAAAGTCTCGCGACCAAAGGGTGAGGTATATAGGTCTAGCCCACTTTATCGTGGTATGCTATTCTGGGATGAACTTGAATATAAATTACATCACAGTATTAATATTAAAGTGTTTAAATCTGCTTGTTGATTGTTTGTTCTTTTGAACAAGCAATAAGCGAAGTGATATTTGACTACCTCATGGATCAAATCCATTCTGACAAATTTAACTTGTATTAGCTCTGTGATATTTCTGTAATAACTACGTATCCCTGATGTGTTTTGAATTAATGTATATGTTCTAGGCTGAACACCCCAATGTACAGTATTGAATGATAACGATCAGTCTGAATCCTGCTTAATTGTCTTTATTTTGTAGATGAAGGCATGACAGGTTGTGAAAATGCATAATGCATCTAAGATGCCACTGTGAAGTAGAGAATATGGTACTGACCGATTAGATGAGTCCTATGCTCGTGGAAACCATTTTGTAACCACCGCTCTAAGTGATCTTTATTCCGATACATTTGTGATCTGTTGTTTATGTTGATCTGTACATGTGTTGTTTGACTATTGCCTTAAAAACTTCTATGTCAAGATTTATGGTCAATAAACTTTACAAAACTCAAAACTCAAACTCTTGGCTTTGACAGAACAGAAATGAAGTGGGACCAGGGTCATGTGCTCAGTACATTCAATATGATGAACTAATACCCTGTGTGTGGTTACGGCTTTACCTAATCCTGAACTTTAAGATTAAAGTACTTGTTGAACCCATTTTGTTCACTTGAGCAGATATTGTCAGGACAAGGTACTTAGTAATAGAACCTGTGTGAGAGCATGAGCTAAATTATAGGAGGGAACTAATTTCAGAAGTATAATGAGTTTTATAAGAAACAGAATTTGTGCTGATCTGCTCAATAGCCCCTAGTGCAGGACTATAATCACCATGTAAAAAAAGAGAAAGAAACCATAGATGATCACTGGAGGTAATGCAAAGGTTAGCGTGTCTAAGCCTAATGATCTATTCATCTTCAATGACATTTTGCCTCTAATACCATGCGGGGGAATAGAAGAATAAGGGATTTCCATTTAATTTGGGCCATCAAAAATGTAATATTGGGTTCAACCAGGAAATCCAAATTAGCGAATACCTAATCATTATTTGCTGAAGATGATTAACCAATATACAGGTGAAATATAATTCGCTAGGTATACGTGAACAACAATAACTCTTTTTTCCACAAACCCACCCGTGCCAGATACACCCCCCTTGGAGGTGCGTACCAGCAGCGGCCCTCATTTCTCCCAGCGGCATGCACAGGGAGTTTCCAACAGTGGGGAAGAAACTTCCCCTTCTGGTCAGATTGCCTCTCGTCACTAACTTAAGTTTTCAGGCTGAATAAAGTTGACATACGTGAAAGGTGAAAGTAATACTATCTAAGGCTTGCTTAGAAAAGTAGGAAGTAGAAAGTATAGAACCATAAAGCCACTTCAAGAAATAAACTTGTTTTTCACCAGCGGGCTTGTTACCAGAATTGTTGACATTTATTGACATTTTTTTCCTATTGTAATTCTGAATGTAACACATGATTATAATTGGCAAATGCGGCCTTATTTCGTATCAAATGAAGACTGACAGTACTAAGAATGCAATAGGCTAGAGGGAATAACAATAAGCAGCACATAAGACCTAGTGAATCCTAAATAAGGCTTGCCTGTATATGCCTAACCTATGTATAAGGAACTCCACAGCTGGGAGGTTTTGTATAGATTAGGACTGTTTCATATTGTTCTCGAGCAGAAAGCAAAATACTTCTAACAAAATTACTTTCTACTCTTATGGTGGGAGCATAGAAAATGTCATCGGAAATGTCATTGTTATGAAGGTTTTACATGTTTTCAGTCTTTGTCTTAATAATTTCAGTCTTCAGTTTTGGACTCTGTGGACTATACAAAGATCATGCTTTGACTACACTTAGTATCCCATAGAAAGTCCATAGCTTAATGTGTGGCTTTCTAAGCATATTCATGAATGTTAGATGAAAGAATAATAGCCAAAAATGTAAATAATGTTCTCGAATTTCAGCCACAATACACCAAAGATCGTTGCTGATGTTTCCTATTACAAAACACTCACTATAAGGACATTGCCCTGTGAATTCAAAACACAAATAAAGTCACTCTCATTTATCATAATGAAAGCCAAATTGGCAGTTTCCGTATAGGGAGTACAGGATAATATGCCAATTTCAGGCTATTTTCCAATTGTATATTTTTGATAAAGTATATCTTTTTTTATATAGGTTTGGGCTGATGATGCAATACCTAGCCATTACTCTGTGTGTAAAAGGCATTTTGGTGCAGGGCTGTGAAGCAGGTGACAAAGGGACACAGCTAAGGTTGCCCTCATTGTAAGGTTCGCATGCTTTTGATATATCACTAAAGGTTGCCCCTTTCATGATCATCTCAGCCCTCCTTTTCTATTTTGGCATATTCAGCATTTTCTCCTATGAAGCCTACTTGACCACATCTATAAAGACCAAGGCTTCTTTATTACTAAAGAAGTAATTGGCCAGACGTGTGCTGCTGGGTCATGAAGGTCCTAGCACTGAATGTTGTAACCTGCCCCCAGGGGATCAGCATCCTTTGATGGTGATGGAGGTTATTAGACGCTCTGCAACAGTGGCCATTCATGTCGCCGTAGAG